>LR738714.1:869945800-869967713 GCA_902687465.1 Secale cereale | reverse complement strand
CCCCCCCCCCCCGGCGCGCCCCGATGGCTCGTGGCCACTTCCTTTGTCTTTTGGCCCTCTCCCGAAGCTTGTAGTGTCTCTTATGTCCAGAAAAAATCTCCAAAATGTTTCATGGCATTTGGACTTCGTTCGGTACTGATATTTTGGAAAACCAAAAAATAGGCAAAAAACAACAACTGGCACTGGACACTAAGTTAATAGGTTAGTCCTAAAAAATGATACAAAATAGCATATAAATGCATAATAAACATCCAGATTGATAATATAATAGCATGGAATAATAAAAAAATTATAGATACGTTGGAGACGTATGATGGTGACAACACATGTTGACTTTCATTTGATGGTTGATGGCTCAATATTGTAACACTTTCACATGTGTTTCCGAAGGTTTTTTTTTTCCGGTTCTTGTCATTTTACTAATATTAATCCTTCGTGAATGAAGAAACTTTGGTCTCCTACTTGATGTGCAAGACCAAACACTTTTTGAAGAAAATCAATCAATACCATAGTCATCTAAGCAATTTGGAGCAACTTCCTTTTGAGAAAATACTTTTGTGGCACACCAGAGGAAAAGATGGCAGCTGGTACAATGAGCAGTCGTACCAGATGCAGCTACCTCACCCTCGTCAACACGAACAACTTTTGTGAAGGTGTAGAGGGAAAAATGTGCAAACGGAGAGGAAACGTCATCATCCAAAGAAAGAAGAGGGAATTCAGGCGAGAAGAAATTCACTTAGACCCATTCCGGCCTTCGTCGATCATCACCCCCTTTCATTCATTGACACCACCACCATAGAGAGAGTAATTCCAGTTTTTAAGATTAGGGTTTGTAACTCTTTTTGCATTTATTCAGTGAATAAGATCGGATCAATCATTCATACTATTTTTTTAATAATTTAGGATATTATAGATACGATTCCTCTTCGTTCAATCTCTGTGTCTATTGGTTATTTCCCTCTCATGGATGTGTCATCCTGTAAGCATGAGAGAATTAGGGGATTGGTGAGTTCCATTTGTGCCCATTTTATACGTTCTTATTTCGGGAGTAAAATGCATCATAAGTCCTAAAACTATCTAAGGTGTGCCAAGTTAGTCCCAAATCTTTAAATTGCATATTTGAGTCCTAAAACTATTCAAGTCATTCACCGAAGGTATTATACATCCCTAATTAGCCTTGATCTGCACATGTGGCGAGTTGAACACCTCCACGCAGGAACATCTTAGATAGTTACGCAAAATATTGCCTACATGGTGGTGGTCAGCCCGCCATGCATGCATGTGAAAGTTGAGCAGGGATTTATAGGACCTCCGATAAACGACTTAAATAGTTTTAGAACGCAAATATGAGGTTTTATAGTTTTAGGACTAACTTGTGTCGGTGTACTAAGATAGGGGTACCTTAGTACCCCAACTTGTGCACGGGCACTAGCAGCTTCCCGCGGTAGGGTCTACCACGTGCTTGTCGGAAACCTTTCCGGTCCTTATTAAGCCATTCAAGAACAAAGTATACAAGACAGAAGATCAAGGCCCCGGCAAGTGGAGCTTGCCGGGAAGGCCGTCCCAGGCTCAAGACTATCACATTAACACAAGACCCTGACAAGAGGAGCTTGCCAGGAAGACCAGAAGACTGCATCTCAGAAGACATGCCTCGGCGCACCCTGCGCCCCGGCAGGACCCGGGGAGCGACAAGCTTCCGGGCCCGGCAAGATCAAGACCCCGGCAAGGTGCTTGCCGGGGGAAGCCTGCGTCGTGTGCCCGCGCTCCAGCTCATCGGCCCACGCGTCGCCCTGGGGCCCTTCCAGGGACGCGTGGCGGATGGCTGTGCGGCCTGGGGGACACGGTGGCGAGCCACGGTGACGAGGCTACCGCCGTGGCGAACGGAGACGCATGGACGGGTGCTTTTGGGGTCGACGGTGACGGGCATTTAAGGCCCTTGTCCCCCACTGTCAAAGTTAGGTGAAGACCACTGTTCATCCACTGTTCATGCACTGTTCCCGCACTATTACAGCTACCACCAAAGTTACATTTTTACCCTCCTCTACGTTGACACCTGTCGGTGACCCCTTGAGCTATAAAAGGAGGCCCATGCACAACGTAGAAAGGGTTCGGAACCTAGACAGCTCTCTTGCTCGGTGTAGCTAGTTCTTCAAGCTCCCGAGCCCAAGAACTCAATACAATCTAAGCAGGAGTAGGGTTTTACGCGTCCACCGCGGCCCGAACCTGGGTAAACTGCCCGCGTGTGCTCCTCGATCCGCTCTTTGTGCTCCCTCCGCTCCCTTACCGCAACGTACAAGGGGCTCCGGTCCCATAGGTGCTCGTGGTGGACAGTTTCCCCCGACATCTTTGGCGCGCCAGGTAGGGGGCGTCGAGGTTGTGCGAACCTGATCCGGCGCTCACGCGGGCGCAATCTTCATCAACCTCTCCAGCTTCATCAACTTCATCAGCAGCAACATGGCCCCGAAGAAGAAGGCTTCCGAGGTCGCAGGCCCGTCTGCATCGATCCCACCACCACCAGAACCAACGGTTGGTGGAGGAGATGCTGGCGGAAGGGTGGTCGCCGGCGAGGAAGCTCGCGGCGCCACCAAATCCAAGGACAAGACGGACGACCGAGCCTCGGTGTCCGTAGACGCGCCACGTCCATCTCAGCAGACGACAGGCCAGCAGCGCCGTGGTACAGGAGGTACCATACGCTTGCTGGGCCAAGGACAAACCGGAGGATCGCGGGATGCTCAAGGCCATCGCCCTGGCACGAGCAAGGCGCGGTCGCCGGGGCGAGAGACTGCTCCTTCTAACCCTGTTAGAAGTCCGAGCATATCTCGTTCCTCGCACCGCTCGCCGCCGCTCCCCTCCTCTCCGGCAGAAGCTCTCGCAAGAGCGCAACTGCTCCTCGATTTCCCTCCAGCGGCAGACAAAGCCGAAGACTGGAGGGCGACGATTCAAAGCCTCATCGCCTTCGCCAACAACGACACGCCGCAGCAGCCGGCGACATCGCGGCCACGGCAAGTCGAGCAGACGAAGGCCGACGGCGACAAGACCGCCGGGGGTGCAACCACCGTGCACTCCCCGCCGCGGAAGCAGAAGACGCCACCCCGCCGGATTAACGTCGACGACGACTCCACGGCGTCGTCGGATCCGTGGGCTCGTCGGGACCAGCGCCAAGTCCTCGACGATCGGCGGCAAGAAGACGCTCGGACGCGCATCGAGCGCCGATGAGAAGCCCGGCGACAATTGGACCAGCGCGCTGGGACCGCTGTCGACACAAACGTGCCCGGTGAGCCAGGCGACTTGCCGTACGCGGCAGGTTTCCCTGCGTTCACCCGCGAGCTGCGGCGTGTCCAGTGGCCCAGTATGAAAAACTTCAAGCCCGACGTACCCGAGAAGTACGACGGCAAGACGCACCCCTCAGAGTTCCTCAGCATCTACACCATCGCGGTGCAGGCTGCCGGGTGGCGCGACGAGAAGATACTGGCGAACTACTTCCCGCTAGTGCTTAAGCCGAACGTTCGTTCTTGGCTTATGCACTTGCCGGAAGGCTCCATTTCTTCGTGGGCAGATCTGTGCCACCAATTTGTTGGCGCCTTCACCGGCGGCCACAAACCCCACGGCCAGGAGAGCGATCTCCACATCTTGGCCCAGAAGGAAGGAGAATCCCTGCGCAAGTACATTCAACGGTTCAGCCGCGTGCAGCACAACATTCCCGACGTCCACCCTGCCGCGGTTATCAGCGCGTTCCACCAGAACGTGCGCAACCGCCGCATGCGAGAAGAGATGGCTATGACCAAGATACGGGATGTCAGCGAGCTCTACGCTCTGGCTGACAAGTGTGCGCGCGCCGAAGAGGGGAGGAGACTCCCCGGGGAGGATGCTGGCGCAGGAGGAAGCGACAGCGAGGACGCCGCCCCGGCAAAGAAGAGCCGGCGGCGGAACAATAGAAGAAAGAAGAGCAAGGAAGTGCTGGTCGTCGAGCAGTCCGGCAAGGAGGCTCCCGCCAAGAAGGCACAGGCTGGCGGCTCCGGCAAGGAGCCTGCCCCTGTGGCGGCAGCCGACAAGCAGGACGGCTCCGACAAGCAATATTGCAAGATCCACCGCACCAAGGGCCACGACCTTTCGAACTGCAAGCGAGTCGAGTACCTCGTCGAACAGCAAAAGGCTGAGTACGAGAGTCGCGACAAGGAGAAGGCCCAAGGTGGCGGGGGAGAGCCAAGCAAGAAGCGGCCATTCAACGGCCGGGGAGGACGCCGCGGCAAGGCAAAGCAGTGGCAAGGAGATCGACCTCCCCGGGGCCGCGACAAGGATGAAGAAGACGACGACGACGACATGGAGGAAGGTGATGACAGCGAGCAGGAGTTCCAGAAGGCCACAGAGGTCCTGTGTGTCAATGGGGGCGCCTCTCTGCATACTTCCCACCGCCAACTCAAGCAGTGGGTGCGGGAAGTAAACGCAGCTGAGCCGCCCATCGAGTCACGCAGGCTCCTGAAGTGGTCCAGCACGCCCATCATTATTGATCTTGAGGACCACCCTGACCGCACAACTGCGGTCGGGTGCTTGCCGATGTTGGTCTCACCAACTATCCGCAATCTCAAGGTCACCAAAATGTTGGTTGACGGCAGGGCCGGCCTGAACTTGATCTCCTCAGCTGTGATCAAGAAACTCCAGATCCCAGACGGCGAGCTCGAAGAGACCGGTTCGTTCCAAGGAATAAACCCGGGAAGGAGCAAGCCCAAGGGGAAGATTACTCTGCCAGTGACCTTTGGCGGGGAGCTTAACTTCAGGACGGAGAGGATAACCTTTGATGTTGCCGATATCCCATTGCCATACAATGGGATACTTGGACGTCCTGCCCTCGCCAAGTTCATGGCAGCTTCCCACTACGCCTACAATGTACTCAAGATGCCGGGGCCGATAAGCGTCATCTCTGTCCCTGGCGACAAGAAGGACGCGCTTATCTGCGCCGACAAGATATACCGGGATGCAGCAGCCGCAGCGGAGAGCGACACAATTGCCGCTGAAGCTCCCGGGGGGAAGAAGACCAAGACCAAGTCCGGCAAGTGCTCTGGGGCCCACTCCGGCAAACGCACCTCTTCGGAGTGCTGCGCTGCCGTCGAGGACGCTCCATCGAGCTCCACCAGCAAGTGCAACAAGGGGATGGCCGCTCCACCGGCAACCAAGAAGGTGTCCGCCAAGGAGGACGGCACTGGTGGTACCTTCACCATCAGTGCTACGCTTGACAGCAAATAGGAAAGCGCGCTCGTTACTTTCCTGCGGGCGAATGTCGATGTGTTTGCATGGCAACCATCTGACATCCCCGGCGTTCCTAGGAAGGTAACTGAGCACAAGCTTGCTGTTTGTCCTCATGCGCGGCCCGTCAAGCAGAAGGTCAGAAAGCAAGCCGTGGAGCGCCAAGAATTCATCGCCGAAGAAATCAAGAAGCTAGAAGCAGCAGGCCTGGTTAGAGGCGTGATCCATCCCACGTGGTTAGCAAATCCAGTTGTCGTGCGCAAGGCTAACGGGAAGTGGAGACTGTGTATAGACTTCACTGATGTGAATAAAGCATGTCCCAAGGATCCATTTCCCTTGCCGCGCATTGACTAGATTGTTGACTCCACGGCCGGATGTGAGCTGCTTTCTTTCCTTGATGCATATTCAGGCTACCATCAGATTTTCATGGCCAAGGAAGACGAAGAGAAGACTGCATTCATTACTCCATGCGGCACATATTGCTTCGTACGCATGCCCTTTGGATTGAAGAATGCGGGCTCAACATTTGCAAGGGTGGTGCACACTGCTTTTGAGCCACAGATCCACAGAAATGTAGAAGCCTACATGGATGACATAGTGGTGAAAAGCAAGAGCAAAGATACACTGATCCAAGATTTGGAAGAAACATTCGAGAATCTGCGCAAGACCCAGCTTAAGTTGAACCCCGAGAAGTGCGTCTTTGGAGTCCCCTCCGGCAAGCTTCTCGGGTTCTTTGTGTCACAGAGGGGGATTGAAGCCAATCCCGACAAGATAAAAGCCATCGAGCAGATCGAAGCCCCGAAGCGCGTCAAGGACGTAAGGAGACTTGCAGGTTGTGTAGCTGCCCTCAGTAGGTTCATTTCAAAGTCAGCAGAACGCGCCCTGCCTTTCTTCAAAATCTTGAAGAAGGCAGGTCCTATGAAGTGGACTCCGGAAGCGGAGGCGGCGCTGCAAGACTTGAAAGGATACCTATCCTCCACTCCAATACTTGTCGCACCTAGGCCACAAGAAAAGTTGCTGCTCTACCTAGCGGCAACCAATCAAGTGGTTAGTGCTGCGTTAGTAGCGGAGAGGGAGGCCGACGAGGAGTCTACACCACCGGCAAGTGAAACCAGCGACAAGCAGGGGGCTTCCCCGATAAGCTCTGGCTCCGACAAGGACAAGTCTGCGCAGGAACAAGGAGAAGTGCGAAATAAGATGGTGCCGCGCCCAGTGTATTTTGTAAGTTCCCTCTTGCAGGGGGCTAGGTCAAGATACTCTGGGGTGCAGAAGTTGCTTTTCGGCCTCCTCATGGCCTCGAGAAAGCTGCGCCATTACTTCCAAGCACATGAGATAACAGTGGTCACTCGCTTTCCGTTGAAGAGGATATTGCAGAATCCAGAAGCAACAGGCAGGATCGTCGAGTGGGCACTGGAGCTGTCGAGCTTTGGTCTCAAGTTTGAGAGTACTTCAACCATACAGAGCAGAGCTTTGGCAGAATTCATAGCTGAATGGACCCCAACGCCCGATGAAGAAGTTCCAGAGACAAGCGCCCCCGTACAAGAAGCAAACAGTGAATGGGTAATGTACTTTGACGGTGCCTTCTCGCTGCAAGGCGCTAGTGCCGGCGTGGTACTCATAGCGCCCACCGGAGAGCACCTCAAGTATGTTGTCCAGATGCACTTTCCCAAGGAACAAGCGACAAACAATACTGCTGAGTATGAAGGTTTGCTTGCCGGCCTCAGAATTGCAGCTGAACTTGGGATAAAGAAGTTGATTGTGCGGGGAGATTCTCAGTTGGTGGTCCGACAAGTGAACAAGAGTTACCAGAGCCCTTTGATGGAAGCCTATGCTGATGAAGTGAGAAAGCTTGAAGAACACTTTGAGGGCCTGCAAATGGAGCACGTCCCGAGAGCTCAGAATGATATTGCAGATGGTCTTTCAAAGTGTGCTGCGATGAAGTTACCTGTGGAACCAGGGACCTTCCTGCTCAAGCTAACTCAACCATCCGTTACACCATCAGTAGGGCAAAGTAAGAAGAGAAAGTTGGTCTCCGGCGACTACTTGCCGGTGGATCTTCCAGAAACCGCCGCCAAGGTCCCCAAGATCAACAACCAAAATGCTGAGGAATAGTTTGCTCCTGCAGATCCTAGGATCTGTACAGTTGAAGCAAGCGTTCCCGACAAGCCTTGCCCCGGCAGGCTTGCCGGGGGGCCATCAGCTCCGGCGGAGCCACAGGTTCTTGCCGTAGAAGCTGAGGTTCCCGCAGCAGCCCTCGAGCCTTTAGTCCTTGCTGTTGAGCCTCGGGCTCCGGCATGGGCACAGCAAATCGTCCGTTTCTTGCAAACTGGAGAACTTCCCGACGACCCAGAAGAGATAGAGAAGATAACCAGGCAGTCAAGTATGTACCAGTTCATTGACAATGAACTGTACAGAAGAAGACTCAATGGTGTCAGGTTGAAGTGCATCTCCAGAGAAGATGGACAGAAGCTGTTGGCAGAGATACATGGAGGCATATGTGGCCACCACATTGGCGCAAGGGCACTTGCCGGGAAGGCGTTCCGGCAAGGGTTCTTCTGGCCAGAAGCCCTCCAAGATGCAACTGCACAAGTAACCAAGTGTGAAGCGTGCCAGTTCCATGCCAAGCAAATACATCAGCCAGCTCAAGCTCTCCAGACGATCCCTTTATCCTGGCCCTTCTCGGTCTGGGGGCTCGATATCCTCGGCCCTTTCCCCCGCGCTGTCGGGGGCTTTGAGTACTTGTACGTTGCAATCGACAAGTTCACAAAGTGGCCAGAAGTGGAACCGGTGAGAAAGGTGACAGCACAGTCAGCAGTCAGGTTCTTCAGGTCGATTGTTTGTCGTTTCGGGATCCCTAACAGGATCATCACCGACAACGGTACACAATTCACTAGTCGCACCTTCATGCAGTACGTCCAAGACCTTGGCGCCAAGGTCTGTTTCGCTTCGGTTGCTCACCCGAGGAGCAATGGTCAAGCGGAGAGGGCCAATGCTGAAGTGCTGCGCGGACTCAAGACAAGAACGTTCGACAGGCTGCGCAAGTGCGGAAGAAACTAGATAGAGGAGTTGCCGGCGGCTCTTTGGTCAATCAGAACGACACCAAGTCGAGCCACCGGACAGACACCCTTTGCTCTTGTGTATGGAGCAGAGGCAGTTCTCCCCACGGAACTCGTATACGGATCTCCTCGAGTGCTCGCTTATGATGAGCTCGAGCAAGAGCAACTGCGTCAAGATGATGCGTTGCTCCTCGAGGAGGAACGTCTCCAGGCTGCTGTACGAGCTGCTCGATACCAGCAAGCCTTGCGTCGCTATCACAGCCGCAAGGTCAAGGCCAGGAGTCTCTAGGAAGGCGACCTTGTTCTTCGGCGTGTTCAGTCCGCCAAGAATTCCAACAAGTAGACGCCGAAGTGGGAAGGCCCTTATCGGGTGAGACAAGTCACAAGGCCCGGCGCTGTCCGCCTTGAGATCTTAGAAGGCTTACCGGTGAGCAATTCCTGGAACATAGAGCATCTTCGCAAGTTTCACCCATAAGGCGCGGTTGCCGTGATCCGCTCCGGCAACCACCTTTTGTACGAGTCTTGCCGCTGTTGCATGTAAACCTTTGTACAAAGCCGGGCGCAGATCCCGTGCATCAGTAAAGCATTTGTGTTTTGCGCTATTTGCCTTCTCCATGCTTTTCTTCGTTATTTGCATGCATTGTTTGGCATCTTGTGCA
The DNA here is from genome assembly GCA_902687465.1 of Secale cereale. Classification (NCBI taxonomy): domain Eukaryota; kingdom Viridiplantae; phylum Streptophyta; class Magnoliopsida; order Poales; family Poaceae; genus Secale; species Secale cereale. The sequence goes on along the minus strand of LR738714.1, from coordinate 869,958,757 downwards.
ACACACATCCCCGGTAAGCACTAGCAAGCCGTGAGGCTATATACTTGTTTTCTCTCCTCTTTTTCTTTCCCTCTTAAGCAGAAGGAACTTTCCTCGCGCACAAGTTAGCCGGGGGGGAAGGAGATGAAGGATGAACCAAGTGTTGTTCAAGAAAGAGGAACCTTGTCGGGGAACAAGCAATATATGAAAGCTAAGTTACCAGAATTTGAGCAGTTCAAATTTTTAAAATTTTAGTTGTATTCCTTGAACAACCACACTTTGTATGGAAAACCTGTGCGCGGAGGAACCTACCCGTGGCTAGCCGCACCCTTACTTTGTTTTCGAGTACGCTCAACGATTTAAGTGAGCTGCGACAAGTGTCGCGCCCTTGCTTCGTTTTCGAGTTCGCTCAGCAAGCTAAGTGCGTTGCGACTAGCTGCGGCAAGGTTACTTGCCAGTAAGGCCTTTGCCAGCAGGCTGCTCAGAGTCCAGCACTCAGCGCTCGCGGCAAGGGCCCCTTGCCGGCAAGTTTCCTAAAAGCGTAGGGTAAAAAGCATACAAAGTAAAGGACCAAAGCAAGGGAGATAACACTGCATTGATCGACCAAAATAAGATAGTATATTACAAAGATAACTTGTTGCAATGACTAATAGGTTCATGTTCATGGCACACTTTGCAGCAGCAAGGGAAATAGAAAGAAAGAGGCCTAATCTACGCGGTCGCCTTCACGCCTGGAGATCTTGTTCACCTTGGCGATGATGTGGGCGACCTGCGCCTTCAGTGCCTCCAGATCTGCATCGGCCGGCAAGCTGCGGAGGACGTTGACGAGATTAATGCCAGGGTTGCGGTAGACAATCTTCGTCAGGACGCGCTCCAAGGTACCCGCGCAGAGCTGGCGCGACTCCTCGGCCAGCTGCGCGGGGAGCTTCTCCTGCAGCCGTGCTAGCGCCGGCGCGACCCCCCTGAAGAAAAGACTTAGCTTGGCGCTGTGGGGGAGATTTGGATCCGGAGAGTACACGAGGTGCTCCACCCTCAGCGCCATCAGTGCCTTGTCGATATTGGCGGCGGAAGTGACCAGGTCCTCCGTCCATTGCTCCACCACCCGGTTGAAGTTGTTTGCGGAGGTGGCAGCGCTCTCCACCAGCTCCCGCTCCTTGCGGAGCTCCTCTTTCAGCTTGGTCTCGCGGTCCCGGGCGGCGTCGAGTGAATCTTTCAAAGTGGAGACCTTCAACTCCAAGTCAGCGATCGAATCCTTGGCGGCAGTAAGCTCGTCGTCCTTCTTGGAGAGGCGTACCTGAAGATCGGAGTTGGTGTGGGCGTCCTTCTCGCGCTCCACATTGAGCGCGGTGACCCTATCCTCACTCGCCTTCAGGTACCGCTCCAGCTGTTCAACCTTGAGCTCCAGGTCCCTCTTGGCGGTTTCCGCGGCGGCAGCAGCTTCCTTTGCCTCCTTCAGGGCCCCGCCAAGAGCCTGCTCCCGGGCGGTGAGCTCGTCGTCATGGGCGTCGAGCTCAACTTTCCGCTGGTTGAGCGCTCCTTCTCGCCGGGACAGCTCTTCACCAGCCAAGCGCTGCTGCTCCTCGGCCTCAGCCTTCTCAAGAAGAAACTCTTGCTGCTCTCCGGCAAGCCTTTCACGCTCCTCCGCCAAGTTGCGGAGGGCCGCCTGGTTGGCGGCGCGGAGTTCGGCAGCGCGCTTCTCCAAATCGACTCCAGCCTTGGCGGCAAGAGCTTCCCGGGAGTCCAGCTTCGCCTGCCTGGCCCGGTAAAGGGCCAGGAGCCGGCGAAGCAGCTTCTCCTTTTCGGGCTCGTCTCCACCGCCAGGCGCTTCGACAATCTTCAACCCTGCGGAGGCGAGGACCTCTCCATCAAAGGTCTCTCCCTCCACAGGGGCCCGCGACGAGGACCCCCAAGGGACTTGTATGAAGACGCCATTGGGGGCCTCAAGGTAGATGCCCGGCTGCTCCTTGGCGGCGGAGGGGTCGGCGGCCGGTGCAGCGATTGACGCTCCTGCTGCCTCCGGGCCAGCAGTGTGGTCGCCTTCTCCCTCCCCGGCCGCGGCGTCTGCGGTCGGGGCAGTCTCCTCAGCAGCAGGCTCGTCGGCTCCTGCCATGCCCTCAACGGCAGTGGCGTTGCCGCCGTCGCCTTGCGCGCCCTCCTCGCCGGCGGCCTCAGTCTCCATCTGCTCCGGCGCAGGAGGATCTAGCAGAAGAAGAAGAAAAGAAAAGATCAAGCAAATATCCAAAAAGACAAGTCCAAGAAGAAGAAGCTACAAGACTCACCTTCGAGGACTTCTTCGACGACTGGCGGAGGGCCGCCCGCGCCCTCGCCGGGGAGTCCTCCCTTGGCGGTGGAGCAGTGGCCCCTGCTGGCGGAGGGCCGCCCGCGCCCTCCCTTGTCGGGGTGGCCACCCTCGTCGGGCTACCCGCCCTTGGCGGGGAGCCCGTCCTTGGCGGAGCGTCCTCCCTCGCCAGGGAGTTCGCCCTTGGCGGGGAGGGTGGAACATGCAGCTCCTCGGGGGTGACCTCCGGTTGCTCCTGCGGCTGCGGCTCCACTTCTGCACAAGACAAACAAGGCAACAAGATATTAGCACAAGCAAAAACCTCAAGCGCGCCCGACGAGCAGAAAGCCCAAGACCAGACTTACGCTGGGGGCTGCGCCGGGGGCTGCTCCTCGGGGCAGCGGGTTGATCCGGCAAGTTCGTCGCCGGCGCGTCCCCTGTCGCCGCGACGGGCGAGTCGTCCTCGACCTCAACCACGGGGATCTTGGCCCGCTTCGCCATCCGCTGGGCCAGAGACCTGAAAGCAAAACAAAAACAGGATCAGAATCATCAAGAAAGACCGAGTCAGAATTGAAGAAGTTACAAGTTACAAGTGCTTACTCCTCTTCCTCGTCGTCGTCGGAGCTGAGGGCGGAGAAATCGAACTCCACCTGAGGTGCTCCAGCGCGAGGAGCAGGAGGAGAAGGCTCCCTCGGGCGCTTGGCGGTCTCCGGGACTGGGGGCTGCGAAGACCCCGCCTCCGTTGACGCCGAGGCCCGAGGAGCAGGCGGAGCGGCCGCTTCGCTCCGGGAGGATCCCCCTCCGCTTGGCGCTGGTGCGCGAGGCGCCTCCGCCGCGGCTGGTGCGCGGGGCGCCTCCGTCGCGGCTGGTGCGCAGGGCGCCTCCGTCGTGGCTTGGCTCGCCCTGGTGGCTCGCGCCGCCCGGCGAGCAGGCTGCTGTCGGGGCGCCTGCGTCCTCGTCGCTGTAGCCGCCTTGCGGAGGCGTTTCCCCGGCGCTTGCTTGGGACTTTCCGGAGGTGGGGAGTTCTCCGATGACGAGGAGGCGTCGTCGTCGAGTCCTAGAGATTCGCCGGTGTCTTCGTCGGCCTCGACGTCTTCCTCCTCCTCCCCAGCAGGCCCGCTGGGTCCAGCATCTCGCCCTGCGGCCTCGCTCCCTCCGGCGGCTCCGCTCCCTCCAGCACCTCTGCTCCCTCCGGCAACCTCGCCTCCTGCGGCGGCCTCGCTCACAACCCCGGGAATCCCGGCATGCCTCAGGGAAGGAACCCCGGCAAGCTCGTCGGGCGGAAGCTTGAGCAGCCTGCGGATCTCTGCCTCCTCTACTTGGCACGCCTCGTCCGCGGCCTGCGCCTCGTCGATGGTGTATCCGAAGTCTCCCGCCGCTGCGGCTGCGGCGGCCTCTTCCATCCGGGAGGCGATATAGGCTATATCCCACTCCGTGGTGGCCCGGGTGAGACCCTTGTTCTCCTCGGTGTTCTTCGGCACCTCGACCAAGTTGTCGAAGAAACTCAGTATCGCGTCCGGCGGAGGCTCTATCCAGGTGGGGTCGATGCCGTGGGAGTCACACGCGGGCATCGCCGCGCGCAAGGAGTCCCGGGCAGTGCTGTTGCACAGCGGCACCACTCCCCGGGGAGATCTAAACCACTCTGGGTGGGCCGGGTCATGCTTAAAAAGCTCCCGGACCATCCCCTTCAGCTCCAAAGCCGTGAAGTTGAAGTTCAATCCCGGGCGCAGCCTCATAATGTCCGCCGCATTGCCAAATTCCCATGCTGGCCTTTTCCTCTCCTGTAAAGGGGCAATGCGGCGGCGTAGGAAATCTGCACCTACTTCTCCGATGGTCAGTTTAGCTACCCGGAGACGAAGTATCCTGATAAGGGCGATGTTGAGCTTGCCGTCCTCCGGGGCCAACTCGCTCCAGTCTCTGCCGCGCACTATGGCTGTTGTGCGCGGCGCAGTAAAAGGCTCCGGCTGGTCCTCCACTACCCAACACCAATTTGCGCGCCATTCTTCCCACTTGCCGCGGAGTTCTCCTTTCAGATATGATTCCTTCTTATTCAACCGGAAGATCCAGGAGATGCCGCCGACGAGGGGAGCGCCTGCCTCTACTCTAGGCATGAAGAAATTGCGAAAGAGCGCTACATTGGGATGGATCCCTACATAGTTTTCGCACAGATATGCGAAAACCGCCATCGTAAGGATGGCGTTGGGGGTGAAGTCTAGGAGGTGGAGGCCGTATGTGTTCATAATGTCACAGAAAAACTCCGAGTATGGAGGGCACAAGCCGCAGTGAAAGAAGACAGCGAAGAAGAAATACCCGCCGGGAAACAGATCTCTGGCGACGGCGGGGTAGACTCTGGTGCGGGGATGAGCTTTGGTCTCCTTGGCCCAGAAAAGGTAGTACTTATTCCACAGCTCCCTCGCGCTGAGCCTCGGCGCGAAGACCACGTTCCTCTTCCGCAGGGCGGCAAGCTTCGCCGCCTGCTCGGACTTCTCCCTCTTGGCCTTCTCCGCTTTCGCCTTCTCGCTCTTCGGAGCCATGGCGGAGGCGGCGAGGGAAGGGGCGAGGAGCTCGACGGCGCCGCGGATGCGGGAGACGGCGAAGGAGGGGTGGAGGCAAAGAGCAGCGGAGGTTTTCTGGAGGTTGAAGACGCAATGAAGACGAAGGAGGAAAACTGCCCCTGCTTCCTCTGCTTTTAAGGGGGAAGTGGGGGACGCTCCGCATTTCCCATTAAAGAACGAGGCCACGATCTCTCCCACGACGCCGCAATCGACGCGTGCCGTTAGGGAGGGGCGCGGCGGATGCGGAAGGGGATTTCCGGCTTGCCGTGGGCCGCGCGTACCCGTGCACTGTTTTGGGCCTGGCCCAACAGCGCTCGGCACCGTGTGTGGCCCAGGCCCGGGGGCTCCTGTCGGTGAACTAAGATAGGGGTACCTTAGTACCCCAACTTGTGCACGGGCAGTAGCAGCTTCCCGCGGTAGGGTCTACCACGTGCTTGCCAGAAACCTTTCCGGTCCTTATTAAGCCATTCAAGAACAAAGTATACAAGACAGAAGATCAAGGCCCCGGCAAGTGGAGCTTGCCGGGAAGGCCGTCCCAGGCTCAAGACTATCACCTTAACACAAGACCCTGACAAGAGGAGCTTGCCAGGAAGACCAGAAGACTGCATCTCAGAAGACATGCCTCGGCGCACCCTGCGCCCCGGCAGGACCCGGGGAGCGACAAGCTTCCGGGCCCGGCAAGATCAAGACCCCGGCAAGGTGCTTGCCGGGGGAAGCCTGCGTCGTGTGCCCGCGCTCCAGCTCATCGGCCCACGCGTCGCCCTGGGGCCCTTCCAGGGACGCGTGGTGGATGGCTGTGCGGCCTGGGGGACACGGTGGCGAGCCACGGTGACGAGGCTACCGCCGTGGCGAACGGAGACGCATGGACGGGTGCTGTTGGGGTCGACGGTGATGGGCATTTAAGGCCCTTGTCCCCCACTGTCAAAGTTAGGTGAAGACCACTGTTCATCCACTGTTCATGCACTGTTCCCGCACTATTACAGCTACCACCAAAGTTACATTTTTACCCTCCTCTACGTTGACACCTGTCGGTGACCCCTTGAGCTATAAAAGGAGGCCCATGCACAACGTAGAAAGGGTTCGGAACCTAGACAGCTCTCTTGCTCGGTGTAGCTAGTTCTTCAAGCTCCCGAGCCCAAGAACTCAATACAATCTAAGCAGGAGTAGGGTTTTACGCGTCCACCGCGGCCCGAACCTGGGTAAACTGCCCGCGTGTGCTCCTCGATCCGCTCTTTGTGCTCCCTCCGCTCCCTTACCGCAACGTACAAGGGGCTCCGGTCCCATAGGTGCTCGTGGTGGACAGTTTCCCCCGACAACTTGACACACCTTCAATAGTTTTAGGACTTGCGATGCATTTTACTCTTTGAGACTAGTCCTATGATTGATTATTATGTTTATCTAGGTGACTGCAATGTGTGTTTTGAAATATAAGGGCCCATGCAACATGATCCAAAGACCTGCGCAGATTACACATATTATCTAGGGAATCCGTAACCTATGGGTGACAGCTGTTGGTATCTACGAGGAGTGAAGACATTATGAGGATAATCCACACCAGTTAAAGAAAAAGAAAATAAAAGACTATTTCGATTCCTGACGTAACAAACAATTTTTATGAGACATAAGAACCCCTATTTAACATTTAACCCTATATCAATTAAGGCTAATATGACATCCGATTTGTCAAAGGGATTGGATTGATGACTTACCCATTCATTGACTTTGGCACTGGATGTTCCAAAAGCGGGCGTTGGTCCGGTTTCAAAATCTTAATGCAGAAACGACCTTAATTGCTTTGAGTTCCATGACTAGTTAGAATCTTTCCGTTTGAGACAGTCTGGTCACATTGAGACCGTAGCGGACTCAGGACCTACTTACAAGGGAATGCCCACCAGGGCGGTCTGTTAGGCGAATAAGCCGTGGCTAGGCCATGGCGGGTCGGGCGCGCGTGCGTGCGAGTGCCAGACAAGCCAGACGTAGTCAGGGCCTAGATGCGTGCGTGCGTGAGCTAGTTGGCGAGGAGCCAGGAGGGGTGACCGCGTCGCTCGGGATGGAAGTGGCCGCGTCGTACGCGTAGGAGCGCGGCGGGTGCGCGAGCCAGTATCTGCGGGCGTGGTGTGTGTGGGTTGAGTGGGCACGGCCTGGCGTGTGTGCGCAGGTATAAGGCTCCCCTTCCCCCCCTGTGTATTGCTAAGGTAGCTGGTTTGAGTTCGGGCTCAGGAAATCAACACGCCGTTCGTGCGGCGGACGGAGTACGTGCTCCGGGAAAACTCTGTGTCTTGCGTCTACAACAGCTTCTTCTTCCTCCTTTCTTCTTCTGGTTCGAGCTAGAGGCACACGGAGGGAGAGAGAGGCAGTCTAGGTTAGGGCTAGACACCAACAATTGGCATCAGAGCGACCAGGTTCGAGGGGTTCACCGGCGGCCATGGCACTTGTTCCGCACGGCGGTGGTGGTGGCAGTTACTCGTTGCCGGTCCCGCCACTGACGACGACGAACTACATCCCCTGGGCGATCAAGGTGGAGGCCTTGCTTGATGCTCAGGGGCTGTGGGGGGTGGTTGCTCCGGCGGAGGGCGCGGCGATCGACGCCGGCAAGAGCAAGACGGCGAGGGCGTTGCTCCTCGGGGCGCTTTCGGAGGAGGTGCTGCTGCCGGTGTCGACGAAGCCCACCGCGAAGGAGGTATGGGACTCCCTCAAGGTGCGTTTCGTCGGCGCCGATCGGGTGCGGGCGGCCCGGCTCGCGTCGCTTCGCGGGGAGTTCGAGCAACTGCGGATGGCGGACGGCGACGACCTGGACAGCTACGCAGGGAAGCTCGGGGCCATGACGGCGCGCTATGCAGGACTAGGCGCGGTGCTCGACGACGCGGCGCTCGTGAAGAAGATGTTGGACACAGTGCCCGATCGCCTCTACCCCGCCGTCGCCGGAATAGAGCAATTCTGTGACGTGGAAACAATGCCGTTCGAGGAGGTTTTGGGGCGACTCAAGGCGTTTGAGGAACGGACCCGGCGTCGCAGGCAGGACGGCGGCAGGCGCGACGGCGAGGAGCTCCTGTACACGGCGGCACAATGGGCGGCACGGCAGCGCAGGCAGGGCGGTGGCGGCTCCAACGACGACGACGACGGGACGGCGAGCATGGCGTCTGGCGGTGGCGGGAAGAGGCGAGGTCGCTGCTACAACTGCGGCCAGAGAGGCCACTTCAAGCGCGACTGCACGAAGCCGAGGAAGGGCGGCGCGGTGGCGGAGGAGGCGCTGATGGCAGACGTCGGCGTTGAAGACGGGGGACTCCTGTGAGCCACGGCTTAAGGGGGTGAATGTTAGGCGAATAAGCCGTGGCTAGGCCATGGCGGGTCGGGCGCGCGTGCGTGCGAGTGCCAGACAAGCCAGACGTAGTCAGGGCCTAGATGCGTGCGTGCGTGAGCTAGTTGGCGAGGAGCCAGGAGGGGTGACCGCGTCGCTCGGGATGGAAGTGGCCGCGTCGTACGCGTAGGAGCGCGGCGGGTGCGCGAGCCAGTATCTGCGGGCGTGGTGTGTGTGGGTTGAGTGGGCACGGCCTGGCGTGTGTGCGCAGGTATAAGGCTCCCCTTCCCCCCTGTGTATTGCTAAGGTAGCTGGTTTGAGTTCGGGCTCAGGAAATCAACACGCCGTTCGTGCGGCGGACGGAGTACGTGCTCCGGGAAAACTCTGTGTCTTGCGTCTACAACAGCTTCTTCTTCCTCCTTTCTTCTTCTGGTTCGAGCTAGAGGCACACGGAGGGAGAGAGAGGCAGTCTAGGTTAGGGCTAGACACCAACATCCACATCAACATAAGACCAAACTAAAGGCCCAGGCCCATAAAGATCATACACCATAGGGCGGCTTAGCAGGGTCACCTTCCAACAGAAGTCAGGCCTCCAGTCAGGCATCTTTCCTCTTGTCGGGCAAGGATATCCACTGTTTCCAGGCAGGCAAATGACCAGCCGCCTAGCGGAGGCATCACACATGATCTCCACAATGCATTAAATACAGACGCTACTCAATGACAATATTGCTCGTTAACTATAGGCGTCACTTGTTAGTTACGGCTAGAAACAATCGGCCATTCATGGGCCATTATATTACTACCAGCATGAACACTAATCCGTCCTGGAATCCGTCATAACCCCTCCTGGCGCACTCTATATAAGATGGGACAGGACGAGAGGTACACCGGGTTGAAGGTTGAGCATCATTGTAAATCATACGTGCAAGAGCAAGAACACTACACGGGTATTACTTCTAGGGTTGAGGTCCTGTATCTGTATAATCCTTGTGCGTCCTCCTATCTGCATCTTTTTATAGTTATTACTACGCTGCGCCATACACAACCATATACGTATTGTCGGTGACATAGCCATCATAGTTGCAATTATCAGGAGGATGTCAAATTGTGCAATGCAATGGTGTCGTGATGTTATGATGATGCATATGATAAAATAACATGTAAATGGTTATGGTATTGCTCTAGGGTTGTTAAAAAATACAACTAGTACATGTATTGCATCTCTAGTATTCTGATTGTAATTAGTATACTTCCCTTCGTTCATAAATCGGATATATATAAACGGTGGGCCTGTTTTTTCGTATGGTTGTTCACTCATTTCAATCCGTACGACGCGACGGCACATTTTCTATATCGAATATATAGAGATGGTCGGCACGTACGGCTGCTCTCTGTGGTCGTGAATCTCACCTCCGGCGTGACGTCCTGAACGCGTACGGCGGAACGACGGGCATATCCAGGTAACTATGAATCCAGGTGGCGGGGTGGGACTTTCAAGATTATTCTATCTATCGGCCTCCCAATGTCAAGATATGGCTTCCCCTCCACGTTGAATGTTACGTCGTATGTACGTGGGATTGCTGACTCCATGTGCCATACGTACCTACCTACCGATCAGAAGAATCTTCTATAAATATCCCCGATCACCTTCCGGCCACAACCATCTGCCCGTTCCCCTTCCGGTTAAACGCTTCCCTGGCAACCATGAAGCTCATGACGACCGTCTTCTGCCTTCTCCTCGTCGTCCTTGCATTGGATGGTATGCGCATTACAAACTACTGCTGCCTTGCTTTTGCTTTTAGATATTCCTTGCTTGCACGATCTACAAATATATATCTTACTTCAATCTTGTCAAGTTCTTCATGCATGCACTGAGACATGATATTGATCTTCGTGGCAGCTTCTCATGTCGATGCTCGAGGCACACCTTCGGCGGCTCGGGGGTCAAACAACCAATGGTCCAGCATGTTCGTCTTCGGCGATGGCTTCGTCGACAACGGCAATCTCCAGAAGACCGAGTCATCGCGTCAGTGGAACTATCCGTACGGCTCCTATCTCAACTCTCGTGGATCCGCGACTCCTGTTCCAACTGGACGCTTTTCCAACTATCAGATTCAGTCTGACTTCATCGGTGCGTATTCTCTAAGTATATATATACGGGTGTGTTATTGTTCTAGTAGCTAGCGAGCTAGTCAATTTATCTAAGAGCATTCAAAATAATCCATGATATCTATCGTGCTAGATAATTTGGTTTTGAGGACGTACAATCTTACCTATAATTATACGAAAAATAACACATCATATCTATTGATTTTTTTTCCCTTGCAGCAAGGATTTTGGGCCTCAACGAAGCCCCTCCATCGTATATTGCCACGCCACGTCTATCTTGCGACTCATCTGGCATGACCTTTGCTTTTGCCGGTGCGGGAGTCTACGACGTGGCGGACAAGCAGGTGCCGACTCTTGCCGCACAGGTTAATGCTTTCACAACACTAGTCAATGCTGGGGTCATCTCAAGACAACAGCTTCACCGCTCCGTCGCTCTCGTCGCCATCTCGGGCAACGACTACATGAAGGGTGCCGATGTCAACAACGCCTTCTTGAGTAGCTTCGATGATGTGAGTAGTAGCTAACAGTCTTAAGCTTGCGTACACTAACCGGCTAGCAATTAACATATATACAATGTTGACCTTACTAATGAACTTCTTGTACGTACAGATTGAACTTCTTGTACGTACAGATTAAGCCCCGGGTAAGTACTTTATGTGTCTGCACGCGCATGATGCAAATTAAATCTGGTTACACATGTATGAATTTTCTTCAACATCCGTTGGAACTATGTGTGTGCAGGTGAAGGGTCAGAGCAGTCAAACAATTTCAAGCGCAAGCTTACACCTTGCTGCGAGGCTTCCACTAAGCTGGGGTACTGTGGAGAGGTTAGCCCTTCAGGAGAGCGCCTCTACAGCCTATGCAAGAATCCTGACAGGAGGTTCTACTGGGACATGACGCACCCGACAAGTGCGGGGTGGGAAGCTGTGACGGAGGCCCTAGAAGAACCTTTGAGGGAGTTCCTAGATCGGGACTATGTTCCATGATGCCTTGTTGTTTTAGCATTCGCTCAGGTCAATTGCTAGTTGGGACAATATATATCATTTAACTAGGTTAGATTTATAGATTTGGTATATCCGTATTCAAGAAGAAGCTTGTGTGTTTTTCTTACCTTGTGTTTCGCTAAACTTTTATTTGTAGTCCTGATAGTATATGATACGTAAACTGGTTTCGGTCGTGCTAATATTTTAAGAAAATTTGTCATATATATGGTGAATCTAGCTTCAATGTATTTGATGATGGGCAAGATTCTTGTCAATACAGAGGTGTAGCTCCGCATGTATTTATGCTCGTGAGCGGAGATGGTTAGCAATAAGATTATATATTCTGAGCTACGCATGCTTGACGGTGCGCCTGGTGAGCCAGTCGAGCTGCCGCCCTGGCCTGCGCCTATGCATGGGTGCCGTGCATGTTTTGCAGCTGCCATGCGAACTCCACGCGTTCGGCCGTCCTGCTCGACTCTTTGTCCGCATGTTCGTTCATGGTCTGCCTTCACCATCTGCGCCCAAGCTCGCCGAGGCTGTGTGTTTATGTCATCGTTCGCATGTGTTTCCACAAACAGTAAGTAGCATGTAAATTAGAAGTGCACGAGTCGTGCCCCCTCTTTGTCGTTGGCTCCTTGCCGCGGTTGGTATTTCAATCCCCTGTGAGCCAAAGTAGATGACATGACATCAACGCCATGCAAAACTATTATTGAACAAGCTCGCCGAGGCTGTGTGTTTATGTCATCGTTCGCATAGCTAGACAAATACGATTAGTATGAACGAACAATCGGTGACATTCGGAAGCAAATCACAAGTAGTACGTAGTTGCAGCTGCAAGAAGCCAAAGGCGATAGATGCTCTGGTCTTGCGATTATACCTAGTACTCCCTCCGTAAAGAAATATTTCTTTATTCTTCTTATTATAAGACGTGTTTTGATCCGCATATGTTTGGTAAAAGAACAATCTTCTCCTTTAATCATATCATAAATGGAAAGTGTTCAATTAGAACATGAAAACGTGACTCAATTGGTTTTAGTTAGTCTTCGGGACGGAGTGGAAGAAGGGCTGAGACTCTCGAACGAGGAAAAGGATCCCTTCGAAAGAATTGACCGAGGAGCCGTATGAGGTGAAAATCTCATGTACGGTTCAGTAAAGGGACAGTAAGGGTGACTTATCTGTCGACTTTTCCAATATCAACCCCAAAAAACCCAACTCTGCTTTACGTAAAGTTGCTAGAGTACGATTAACCTCTGGATTTGAAATCACTGCTTATATACCTGGTATTGGCCATAATTTACAAGAACATTTTGTAGTATTAGTAAGAGGAGGAAGGGTTAAGGATTTACCCGGTGTGAGATATCGCATTATTCGAGGAACCCTAGATGCTGTCGCAGTAAAGAATCGTCAACAAGGGTGTTCTAGTGCGTTGTAGATTCTTATCCGAGGGGAGGAGTAATTGATTGTTGATCGACACTTTGTGGTTATACAAAAACCAACCAATGAAGAAGATTGGATTGGTGGCATGTGGGCGGGGTACTAGAGAGAGCACTAGGAGGTGGCTGGATGCATGAACAGTGTGTGCCTCCTTGCTGCTGTTCCACTTTGCTGTAGACGAAAAATAAAGCTCTACTACCATGTGGACGATGGGGAGGTAAGAAGAGTAGGAGCAGATGTCATGAACGAAGTCAGGCGCATCACATCTCCTCTGGATGATGATAAAACTCTACTACCATGGGTGGGTTGATTCATCCATCA
>LR738714.1:869907818-869939846 GCA_902687465.1 Secale cereale | reverse complement strand
AGCTAGGCAACCTCTCTCGACCCCTCGACCCTCGATTGCTTGGCGATCCACAACCCTAGACCCCCTCATGTCACATTTTGTCTAGTGTCCAAGGATTCAACAAAACCAATACTTCATCATTAGGCGAAAGTAACAGTCGCATGATGGTACGAAGCTCTCCAAAGTGGTTTTGGAACGGAGTCCCAGAAAGGATAATTCGAAAAAAAAGACGGATTATCATATAAGGAACTTCGTTCCAGAACAACTTTGCATAACTTCGTACCAACATGCCCCGGTTACTTCTGGAAAATGATGAAGTCATGGATTTCTTCAATACTTTGACACTAGCTAGGCAACCTCTCGACCCCTCGACCCTCGGTCCCTCGACGACCCTCGGCCCCTCGACGACCCTCGGCCTCTCGACCCCTCGACCCTCGGCCTGTCGACCCCTCGACGACCCTCGGCCCCTCGGCGATCTCTCGACCCTTGACGACCCTCGGTCCCTCGACGACCCTCGACCCCCCCTAATGTCGAAGTTATCGGGGAGGGTGTATATCGAGAACGACATATCCGATAAAAAAAAGAGGAAGAAGAAGAAAAAAGGAACCGCTAGAGGAGAAGATCGAAGAAAAAAAAAGAAAAAATAAGGAGATGAAGAAAGGAATAGAGGAGAAGAAGAGAAATTTTCTCTTCTTCTCCTCTATTCCTTTCTTCTTCTCCTCTTTTTTTTCTTCTTTTTTCTTCTTCATATTTATTTCTCCTCTTCTTCCTCTCCTCTTCTTCTTTCTTTCCTCTTTCTTATTTTCTTCTTTCCTATCCTTCTTTTTCTAAATTTGTAACTTTTGCATATGTAAAACTTTCTATATATATTCAGCATATATAAACAAAAAACTATATAGCCACATACACATATATATACATCACATACACATCACATACAGTAACTATACATCACAATTGTAACTATCTATATATAAACAAAAAACATTCTCTGAAAAAAAACATTTTTAACATATATATTTAGCAAATTCCTAAGAAAAAAAATATATACACATACAAAATATATATACAGCAACTATATACACATAACACATATACACCTATATATACACATATATATATACAGCAACTATATATATACAGCAACTATAAACATACAAAAAAAACCCTCACATCGCGACGGCGCGGGGCGGGGCGGGGCGGCGCGACGGCGACGGGGCGACGGCGCGGGGCGGGGCGGCGCAGGGGCGCGGGGAGGGGCGACGGCGCGACGGCGACTGGGCGGCGTCGGGGGCGACGGCGACGGGGCGGCGTCGGGGGCGACGGCGCGACGGCGACTGGGCGACGTCGGGGGCGACGGCGACGGGGCGGCGTCGGGGCGACGGCGACGGGGCGACGGCGACGGGGCGACGGGGGCGGGGAAGGAGAGAGGAGGCGTCGGGGGCGGGGAAGGAGAGAACTGAACGAAATTTCGCAAGTGTTGGTTATATACGAGGGGCATTAGTCCCGGTTCGTGGCACCAACCGGGACTAATACCCCCCTTTAGTCCCGGTTGGTGCCACCAACCGGGACCAAAGGTTCCTTTTCAGCAGCCCAAAGGGCGGGAAGGAGGGGCCTTTGGTCCCGGTTGGTGGCACCTACCGGGACTAAAGGGGGGCATTGGTCCCAGTTGGTGCCACGAACCGGGACTAATACAAGCCTTTAGTCCCTGTTGGTGCCACCAACCGGGACCAAAGCCCTGTGCTGGCGCGGTGCGGTGGGATGTTTAGTCCCAACTCGCTAGTTGAGAGAGCTCGGGTGTGGTTTATAAACGCTGCTGCACCCACCCACTCGAGCTCCTCTCAATTGCAGGCTTCTAGGCCTAACTCTGCACGCTGCCCTGTGAGCTTGCTGGGCCTTATAGTCCAGATGCATCCTGGGCTGTAGGCCTTGCAGGCTCACTGGGCAGCGCCCAATTTTTTTTCCTTTTTTGCTTTATTTATTTCTAAGTTGTTTTTTGCTGTATTTAGAGTTTCTTTGTGAATATTATTGCTTTAGGTAAAACAAATTATAAACTTTCTGTTAGTGCAAGTAGTATTCAAATTTGAATAGATTAAATTTGAAATTATTTGTTTTCTTTGTTGCTTTATTTATTTTATTTTGTTTCTACTTACAACAAAATACTTATTGTTGCTATTTTTTTGCAAGTTTTTTTGTTTTGTTTTCTGCATTATTTATTTTCTTTTGTTTTTTGCTTTATTTTTTAATTCTTTCTGATAAAACCAATTACAAACTTTGTGTTAGTGCAAGTAGTATTCAAATTTGAATAGTTTAAATTTGAAATTATTTGTTTTCTTTGTTGCTTTATTTATTTTATTTTGTTTCTACTTATAATGAAATACTTATTGTTGCTATTTTTAATTTTTTTGCAAGTTTTTTTGTTTTCTGCATTATTTATTTTCTTTTGTTTTTTGCTTTTTTTTAATTCTATCTGGTAAAACCAATTACAAACTTTCTGTTAGTGCAAGTAGTATTGAAATTTGAATAGTACAAACGGACAATGGTATCATACTCGTTTGTTACAAAGTTGGCATGGTATCATCATAATAGTTGCGGAAAAAAGTCTTCACTTTTTCTTCACTTGTGTCATTTGCTTACTGCGCCGTAACCGTGGATAATCTTCATCGTTTATCAGGATGCTTGGGTCAGCCTTGACTTTGAAGGGAGGAATTTCATGAAACTTTTCATAATCTTCAGACATGTCTGTCTTGCCCTCCACTCCCAGGATGTCCCTTTTTCCTGAAAGAACTATGTGGCGCTTTGGCTCATCGTATGATGTATTCGCTTCCTTATCTTTTCTTTTTCTCGGTCTAGTAGACATGTCCTTCACATAGATAACCTGTGCCACATCATTGGCTAGGACGAACGGTTCGTCAGTGTATCCAAGATTTTTCAGATCCACTGTTGTCATTCCGTACTGTGGGTCTACCTGTACCCCGCCTCCTGACAGATTGACCCATTTGCACTTAAACAAATGGACCTTAAAATCATGTCCGTAGTCAAGTTCCCATATGTCCACTATGTAACCATAATATGTGTCCTTTCCCCTCTCGGTTGTTGCATCAAAGCGGACACCGCTGTTTTGGTTGGT
The DNA here is from genome assembly GCA_902687465.1 of Secale cereale. Lineage (NCBI taxonomy): Eukaryota > Viridiplantae > Streptophyta > Magnoliopsida > Poales > Poaceae > Secale > Secale cereale. The sequence continues at coordinate 869,936,737 of LR738714.1, read as the reverse complement.
GCTCTTTTGATCTTGGACAATCGTGTAAAATGTATTCCCAAATATCTCGTATCCTTTGTAAATCAATACAGTCGCAGATGGTCCCCTGGACAACAAGTACAACTCAACACAAACAGTGTTGTCACCTCTGAGACGTGTTTCCAACCAACTGCTGAAAGTCCTGATGTGTTCACATGTAATCCAGTCGTCGCACTGCTCCGGGTGTTTGGAGCGCAGACTGTTCTTGTGTTCATCGACATACGGGGTCACTAATGTAGAGTTCTGTAGAACTGTGTAGTGTGCTTGAGACCAATAATATCCGTCCCTGCATATTATTGAGTCCCTTCCAAGCGTGCATTTTCCAGTCAGTCTCCCCTCGTACCGCGATTTTGGGAGACCTATCTTATTAAGGCCAGGAATGAAGTCAACACAAAACCCGATGACATCCTCTGTTTGATGACCCATGGAGATGCTTCCTTCTGGCCTGGCTTGGTTACAGACATATTTCTTTAGGACTCCCATGAACCTCTCAAAGGGGAACATATTGTGTAGAAATACGGGCCCCAGAATGACAATCTCGTCGACTAGATGAACTAGGACGTGTGTCATGATATTGAAGAAGGATGGTGGGAACACAAGCTCGAAACTGACAAGACATTGCGCCACATCACTCCTTAGCCTTGGTACGATTTCTGGATCGATCACCTTCTGAGAGATTGCATTGATGAATGCACATAGCTTCACAATGGCTAATCGGACGTTTTTCGGTAGAAGCCCCCTCAATGCAACCGGAAGCAGTTGCGTCATAATCACATGTCAGTCATGAGACTTTAGGTTCTGGAACTTTTTCTCTGCCATATTTATTATTCCCCTTATATTCGACGAGAAGCCAGTCGGGACCTTCATACTGAGCAGGCATTCAAAGAAGATTTCTTTCTCTTCTTTCGTAAGAGCATAGCTGGCAGGACCTTCATACTGCTTCGGAGGGATGCCGTTTTTTTCGTGCAAACGTTGCAGGTCCTCCCGTGCCTCAGCTGTATCTTTTGTCTTTCCATACACGCCCAAGAAGCCTAGCAGGTTCACGCAAAGGTTCTTCGTCACGTGCATCACGTCGATTGAAGAGCGGACCTCTAGGTCTTTCCAGTAGGGTAGGTCCCAAAATATAGATTTCTTCTTCCACATGGTGCGTGTCCCTCAGCGTCATTCGGAACAGCTAGTGCGCTGGGGCCCTTTCCAACGATTACGTGTAAATCATTGACCATAGCAAGTATGTGATCACCGATACGCATGGCGGGCTTCTTCCGGTGATCTGCCTCGCCTTTGAAATGCTTGCCTTTCTTTCGACATTGATGGTTGGTCGGAAGAAAGCGACGATGGCCCAGGTACACATTCTTCCTGCACTTGTCCAGGTATATACTTTCAGTGTCATCTAAACAGTGCGTGCTTGCGTGGTATCCTTTGTTTGTCTATCCTGAAAGGTTACTGAGAGCGGGCCAATCGTTGATAGTCACGAACAGCAACGCCTTTAGGTCAAATTCCTCCTGTCTGTGCTCATCCCACGCACGTACACCGTTTCCATTCCACAGCTGTAAAAGTTCTTCAACTAATGGCCTTAGGTACACATCAATGTCGTTGCCGGGTTGCTTAGGGCCTTGGATGAGAACTGGCATCATAATGAACTTCCGCTTCATGCACATCCAAGGAGGAAGGTTATACATACATAGAGTCAAGGGCCAGGTGCTGTGATTGCTGCTCTGCTCCCCGAAAGGATTAATGCCATCCGCGCTTAAAGCAAACCAAACGTTCCTTGGGTCCTTTGCAAACTCCTCCCAGTACTTTGTCTCGATTTTTCTCCACTGCGACCCGTTAGCGGGTGCTCTCAACTTCCCGTCTTTCTTACGGTCCTCACTGTGCCATCGCATCAACTTGGCATGCTATCTGTTTCTAAACAAACGTTTCAACCGTGGTATTATAGGAGCATACCACATCACCTTCGCAGGAACCCTCTTCCTGGCGGGCTCGCCATCAACATCACCAGGGTCATCTCGTCTGATCTTATACCGCAATGCACCGCATACCGGGCATGCATTCAGATCCTTGTATGCACCGCGGTAGAGGATGCAGTCATTAGGGCATGCATGTATCTTCTGCACCTCCAGGCATATGACCTTCTTTGCTGCGTATGTACTGTCGGGCAATTCGTTATCCTTCGGAAGCTTCTTCTTCAATATTTTCAGTAGCTTCTCAAATCCTTTGTCAGCCACAGCATTCTCTGCCTTCCACTGCAGCAATTCCAGTACGGTACCGAGCTTTGTGTTGCCTTCTTCGCAATTGGGGTACAACCCTTTTTTGTGATCCTCTAACATGCGATCGAACTTCAGCTTCTCCTTTTGACTTTCGCATTGTGTCCTTGCATCGACAATGACCCGGCGGAGATCATCATTTGGTTCCTCTTGATCTTCGGTAGCTTCACCCGTTGCAGCATCATTGGGCACATCGTCTGGTTCCTCTTGACCTTCACCAGCTCCCCCCATTGCAGCATCACCGTATTCAGGGGGCACATAGTTGTCATCGTACTCTTCTACTTCGCCGTCTTCCATCATAACCCCTATTTCTCCATGCCTCGTCCAAACATTATAGTGTGGCATGAAACCCTTGTAAAGCAGGTGGGAGTGAAGGATTTTCCGGTTAGAGTAAGACATCGTATTCACACATTTAGTGCATGGACAACACATAAAACCATTCTGCTTGTTTGCCTCAGCCGCATTTAGAAACTCATGCACGCCCTTAATGTACTCGGAGGTGTGTTTGTCACCGTACATCCATTGTCGATTCATCTGCGTGCATTATATATAATTAAGTGTGTCAAAAACCATTACAGAACATCATAAATAGATAATTAAGTGACCAAATGGATAAAAGTTCATCATCACATTAAAACCAAAGTACATACATATATAGTTCTCATCTAACAACATATAGCTCTCCATACACATCGAAACTATGTAAAACATTTCAATGCGAAAACAAATGCGATCATAATCGCAACCAAGGTAACAATTGATCCAACGGCATAATGATACCAAGCCTCGGTATGAATGGCATATTTTCTAATCTTTCTAATCTTCAACCGCATTGCATCCATCTTGATCTTGTGATCATCGACGACATCCGCAACATGCAACTCCAATATCATCTTCTCGTCCACAATTTTTTTTTCCTTCAAGAATTTGTTTTCTTCTTCAACTAAATTTAACCTCTCGACAATAGGGTCCATCTTGATCTTGTGACCATCGATGACTTCCGCAACATGCAACTCCAATTCCATCTTCTCCTCCTCCATTTTTTCCAATTTTTTCTTTAAGGAAATGTTTTCCTCTTCAACTAAATTTAACCTCTCCACAAGAGGGTCGGTTGCAATTTCCGGTTCAACTACCTCCTAGACATAATAAAACATCTATGCATGTCAGGTTGGTCGGCATAACTATCATAAACACTAAAACAAATAGTTATAAATTAAAGATAATATACCACATCCGAATCGTAGACAGGACGAGGGCCCACGTGGGCGGATATCAAAACCATCGCACTATATAATAACAAGCAATAATAAACGTAAGAAAATTAGACAAATATCTATCTAAAGCAATAATAACAAGCAATAATAAAAGTAAGAAAAGCATGGACATAATAAGAGGCTCACCACGGTGGTGCCGGTGACGAGATCGGCGGGGGCGATCGACGGCGGCGAAGACGGGGACGGGACGTGACGGACCGCTAAACCTAGAAAAATCTCGGAGAAAATAGAGCTTCGAGAGGAGAAAAGCTTAACTAGTGTGGCTCGGGCATTCCACCGAACACGTTGTGTACATAGGAGGTGAGCTAGAGCACCACTAACCCCTCTCCCCCTCGGCCAAAAAAAAACAGAGCAGTGAGCTCTGCTCTTGAGTGAGGGGGTATATATAGGCACCTCATTGGTCCCGGTTGGTGCTACGAACCGGGGCTAAAGGGGTGCCTTTGGTCTCGGTTCATATCACCAACCGGGACCAATGGTGGTGGGCCAGGAGCAAGACCCATTGGTCCCGGTTTGTCGCTCCAACCGGGACCAAAAGGTCCAAACGAACCGGGACCAATGGCCCACGTGGCCCGGCCGGCCCCCTGGGCTCACGAACCGGGTCCAGTGCCCCCATTGGACCCGGTTCTAGATTGAACCGGGGCTAATGGGCTGGACAGGCCTGGACCAAAGCCCTGTTTTCTACTAGTGAGGGGATCGAGCGAGCAGAGTGTGTCGCGGGCTACTAGGGTTTGGGTCAGGTTGCTGATAGGTGAGCGACAGAAGTTGAATCAGTTGTGTGTGGACGACTCAGATCAGCCACAGTGGGGTGATCCGTGGGAAGGGTCCTGATTGGTTCAGAACATCTATGATTTAAAATAGTTTCTAAGTGCTAAAAATAGTGTATTTTGTGAAGCAGCTATCAAAAATATTTTGAAAAGGGGACCACTAAAATTTTCACTCAAATTAGACCATATTTATGGATGGTCACCAGTTTCAATGCATTTCCGATCTTTCTACCTATTTTTGGTCATTTAAATGGGTTTTTGTCGATGCAACACGAAGCAGGGCAAATTTGAACTGCAACCTTCACATAGTTTGCTCATGATGTTTTCCAAAAAATCATTTTTTGGTACAAAACTATCTATTTAATCAGAGATACACCAAAAGTTTTCCTAGATTCAACCCCTAGCTACGAACGGTCATGCCCACAGTTTCGACCGCATTTTAAAACGGGCATGAAAAAATGCAAAACAAATGAAAAATTAGAAAACATTCGCATTAGGTCACTAAATATGACCAATTTACAAGGAAACATAATAAACTTGTAATAGGGTAATTATTTTATAAAAGTGTTATTAGAAACGAGCTATCATGTGTGAAGGTCAATGGCTTTCAAGCCAAATGATCAATCTTATGATCACATTCATGGCATAGTTTATTCAAATAATCACATATTGTGCACAAGGGTGCATTTTGGAATGGCAAACAATGTTGCCTAAGGAAGTTTTCATTTTTTTTGGATGAAATAATCATTTTCCATTTTTTCAGTGCCCGAAATGAGTTTTTTTGTGAAGGATTGTCATATATTTGTTGCAAAATTAGACCAAATAAATTTTATAAAATACTAAGCCATATTTAATGTACAATTAACCAAATGGTTGGGTGTCAGAAGTTTTGATCCACCTCTTGTGAAAAAGTCAAATTTCCACCGATTCAGGAGGAATCAAGTTTGAACTGCAACTGCCTCATAGTTTGCTCATGATTTTTTTTCAAATATCATTTTTATGTAGAAAAGTATCTATTTCATAAGAGAAACACCAAATGTTTTCCAAGATTCAACCACTAGCTAGGAACGGTCATACCCGCCGTTTTGACCGTATTTTGAAATGGGCATGAAAAAAAAAGCAAAACCTTCGCATTGTGTCATTATATGTGACTAAGTTACCCGGAACAATAATAAACTTGTAATACTGCAATTATTTTTAAAAAATATTCACAGAAATGAGCTATCACGTATGAAGATTCAAGGCTTTCAAGCCAAATGATCAATCTTATGGCCACATTCATGGCACAGTTTGTTGAAATGATTTCATATTGGGCACAAGGGTGCATCTCAGAAAGGCAAACAATGTTGCCTAAGGAATTTTTCATTTTATCTGGACAAAAAAAATCATTTTCCATTTTTCGAATGTATAATTGGCAAAATGGTTGGGTGTCAAAAGGTTTGATCCACCTCTTGTGAAAAAGACAAATTTCAACTGATTAACAAGGAAGCGGGTCAAATCTGAACTGCGGCTACCTTATAGTTTCCTGTTTATTTTTTACAAAAATCATTTCTATGTACATGAGTATCTATTTAATCATATATACATGGTTTTGTGGCGTGATGTCGAGGTTTGGACGGTGGCCGAGGGCCCCAACCCCAGAGCGCGTAAACTGGCATGCCAACCGCGTGGTCAACACATGACTGTGGTGTTGCCATGCGTTCTGGGAAGACTAAGAATGTCTAGTGGATTGGGCACTCCCCTGGTGGTTGTTAGGAAGAAAAATATAACAGAAGAATCTCACGAGGAGACTGAACTAAGCTCAAACATGAATTAGCAGGCAAGTGTTTGATTAGCGGTGGGGGGAATGAACACGGAGAATGGGCCTAAGTTTTGGCTAAGGATAATAACCTACAAAGGAGACTTTCTTGACAAATTTGCAGCTCAAATGGAAGAGCCTAGGTTGCACTTGCTTTGTAAAGTACCACATGATACGTCTCAAACGTATCTACTTTTCCAAACACTTTTGCTATTGTTTTGACCTCATTCTTGCATGATTGAACTAAACTAACCCGGACTGACGCTGTTTTCAGCAGAGCTGCCTGTATGGTTTTATTGTGTGCAGGAAAACGGATTTTTAGGTGTCTCAGAAAATTCCAAGAAAAATCACAGAAAATCCACGCACCCGAAGAACCATTGTGCCAAAAGTGGGGCCAGAGGGCAGCCAGGGGGGCCCCAGGCGCCCTGGTGGCGCGGCCCCACCCCTGGCCGCGCCGGTAGGCCGCCTGGGCGGGTCCTTCCCCCTCTGGTGCCCTACTTTGACCCGTATTTATCCTCGTGACGAGAAAACCCCAGAACAGAAGTCGTTTTCCCAGTTTCCGTCGCGGAGCCGCCGTCACCCTCGGTTCTTCTTCGGGAGGGCTAATCTGGAGGCTGATTTGGCCTCCGGAGAGGGGAGATCGTCGCCATCGTCATCATCATCACCACTCCATCCTCCCTCCATGGCTTCTCCTTCCATGTGTGAGTAATTCCCTGCTGTAGGCAAAGGGGGTGGTAGGGATTGGATGAGTTAGATCATGTAATAGTTTATCAGATTGTTGGGGGCATGTTGCCTATCATCTACTGTGGTGTTTATCATCTTTGCTTCAACTTGTTGCTCTTAATGCTTGTCACTTAGGGCCCGAGTGCCATGATTTCAGATCTGAACCATATGTGTTTGCATGAATATATTTGTGTTCTTGATCCTATCTATGAGTTTTTTGCACCTATTACGGTCCGGAACCGGCGATCCCAAAGGTGACAGGTTGGGACACCAAAGGGGATGGTCCATAATTTGAGGATTCCATGTATCCATTGAGTTTATTGCTTTTTTCCGGTGCTCTTTGACAGGAGCACCTTAATCTCCATAAGTTCCTTTTGGCCCCGTTCGTAGCGGGATGGTAGGACAAAAGATGTTGTGCAAGTTCTTATTGCAAGCACGTACAACTACCTGTGGGATACATGCCTAATGTTTGATATTTGCCTAGATGATCATTACTTTTCTGTGTGCCTTGCCCCAAGTTAGATTCATGATGTATCTCATCCATGCAGCGCCCAACCATCCACCTCCCTAGCCTACAGTGTTTCAATCCTGCTGGTTATTAGTTGTTACTTTTGCTGTTTACTTTTACTGTCACCACCATCACTATCATATCACCGTTACCACTTATCTTTTGTTGCAAGTAAGTATATTTCAGGTGCGGTTGAATTGACAACTCAACTGTCAAAGCTTATAAATACTCATTGGCTCCCCGTGTGTCGAATCTATAAATTGGGTTATTCTTACCCGCGAAGACTATCTCGATCCCTTACGGTTGAGGGTTATCACCACATCGGGCAAAAATATGGATGTTGAAGCTGGGCTCAAATGAATGAATAGATTGAGCTAAAATTTGGTGGAGTATGGCCATTTGGGCATAGGAAAGTACTGTAAAATTTGATACCATTGGACATGGCAAAGTGGCACTTCCTTCACGATGCCCTTCGCTGGACAGAAACTTGGGAAAATTATTGAGAGTAAATTCCTAAATGAAATGAGCTCAAATTTGGTGGAGTAAAGTTTTATAGCAAAGTACAAGCCTAGATGAACTCTTATGTAAAGCAAAGTGCTTCCAAGGACACATGGGAATTATTGTCAAGCTAGTTTTCATAATGCTCATATGATTCGCGTTCGCTACTTTGATAATTTGATATGTGGGTGGACCGGTGCTTGGGTGATGTCCTTACTTTGACAAGCCTCCCACTTATTATTAACTCCTCTCACAAGCATCCGCAACTACGAAAGAAGAATTAAGATACATCTAACCATAGCATGAGACATATGGATCCAGAACAGCCCCTTACGAAGCAACGCATAAACTAGGGTTTAAGCTTCTGTCACTCTCGCAACCCGACATCTACTTATTACTTCCCAATGCCTTCCCCCTAGGCACAAATAATGGTGAAGTGTCATGTATTTGATGTTCACATAACACCACTAGAGGAAAGACGACATACATCTCATCAAAATATCAAATGAATACCAAATTCACATGATTACATATAACAAGACTTCTCCTATGTCCTCAGGAACAAACGTAACTACTTACAAAGCATATTCATGTTCATAATCAGAGGAGTATTTGATAGCATCAAGGATCTGAACATATGATCTTCCACCAAATAAACCAACTAGCATCAACTACATGGAGTAATCAACACTACTAGCAACCTACACGTACCGATCTAAGGTTTTGAGGCAAAGATTGAATACAAGAGATGAATTAGGTTTTGAGAGGAGATGGTGCTGGTGAAGATGTTGATGAAGATTGACCCTCCCTTGATGAGAGGATCGTTGGTGATGACAATGGCTTCGATTTCCCCCTCACGGAGGGAAGTTTCCCCGGCAGAACAGCTCCGCCGGAGCCCTAGATTGGTTCTGCTCAAGTTCCGCTTCGAGACGGCGGCACTTCGTCCCGAAAGTTCTCTCTTTATTTTTTCTAGGTCAAAAGACATCATATAGTAGAAGGGGGCACCGGAAGCCTGTCAGGGGGCCCACAAGCCTTGAAGGCGCGCCCCCAGGCTTGTGGCCACCTGGTGGGACACCCTCTGGATTTTCTTCGCCCAATATTTTTTATATATTCCAAAATAATTCTCCATTGATTTTCAGGACTTCTGGAGTTGTGCGTAATAGGCCAATCAGATTTGCTTCTTTTCGATCCAGAATTTTAGCTGCCGGCATTCTCCCTCTTCATGTAAATCTTGAAAAATAAGAGAGAAAAGGCATAAGTATTGTAGTATAATTGGAAATGACATTCCATAATGCAATAACTGTCAACATAAAAGCATGATGCAAAATGGATGTATCAAGGTGTTGCTTGGTTCTCCTACTGGATTGGTAATCTTGGTTTTTAACTGAGGGGAATACTTATCTCTACTGTATTGCGTCATGCTCACGTCTTCGGGGAAATCCAAACGCAGCTCGCAAGTAGCAAGCCACAACGGTGATAATCAAGTCGCCTTTTAGCCTTCTACATGGACCACCTTAGTCAAATCAGATTCAACTAAAGTAGGAGAGACAGGTACCCGTCAGGAACCTTATGCAATACAAGTTGCATGTTAGTCGGTGGAACTGGTCTCATGTGCGAGGACATGTAAGGCTGCTCTGATTCACTTCATCCACAATACCGCCAAATCCAAATAAGACAATGGAGGTAAACAATCTGAACATCAATGCCCAAAACTTCTTTGTGTTCTACTTGTGCATATACAACTACGCATAGACCTGGCTTGTGATACCACTGACGTGGAATGAAGCATAAAAATCCAAAAAAATCCTGTGAACACCTAAGATCTAATCTAGGAGATGCATAGCAACGAGAAGGGAGTGTGTCTACATTCCCTTGTAGACCAAAAGCGGGAGCATATATAACACGGTTGATGTAGTTGTACTCTTCGTGATCTGATCACGATCCAATCCAATCTAGCGCCGAACAGATGGCACCTCCGCGTTCAGCACACGTACGGCTCGATAACGTCTCCATCTCCCTGATGCAGCAAGAGAAGAGGACAAGTAGATGGGATCTCAACCACCACGACTGCGTGGTGGATATGGTGGTGGTGTTGTGCCGGCAAGGCTTTGCCAAATGCTGCTGGAACCGGTCTGAGGAAAAAACGGTGTTATGGGAGAGGTAGGGGTGACGCCAGGACGTGGGAATTGGTGTGTTTAGCCCCTCCCTCTCCTCCACTATATATAGGATTCAAGGGGGAGGGCTGGGGCACAGCCCGAGCCCCTCCTCCTAGGAGGGGGGTGGGCCTAGGGAGGCTTCCTCTCTCCCCAAGGCACCTAGGGGAGCCTTCCCCCTGTAGGACTCTTCCTCTTTTCCATGTTACATGCACATGGTCCCCTTGGGGCTGCTGCACCTGGCCCATGTAAAGGGTGGTCGGGGCGGTTACGGCAGCGAACGCGGCGGTTAGGGCGGCAGACGCGGTGGCTACGACGGCGGCAACTACTCCGACAACTCAGGCAATGGTGGCGGAGGTGGTACGCCGCGTCAACAGGGAGGTGATCGCGGTGACCATGGTGATCGCGAACGCTGTCAAATCAGCAAGGAAGAGGGCCACGGTGCGTGGCGCTGCAGGAAACGGTTCGACAAAAGCTTCAACAACAACGTCTGTAATCCCGCTGGAAGTGGCGGTGGTGGTGGACGCGACAATGGTGGGCGCGGTGGCGGTGGCGGGGGCGGAAATTCTTGCACTGCTAACTCTGCCCATTCCTGCGACGTGGATACTTACTGGTACCTGGATACTGGCGCCACGGACCATGTCACAGGCGAGCTGGAGAAGGTAGCTGTCCGAGATGGCCACACCGGCACCGATGAAATCCACACGGCTAGTGGTCAAGGTATGGATATAGAGCTTATTGGTCATTCAGTACTATCTACTCCCTCTGGTTCCTTGCACTTGAACAATATTCTCCATGCTCCTAGTGCCGATCAAAGCCTCTTTTCTGCCTACAATCTTATGCGTGATAATGACGTATTTATTGAACTTCACCCTGAATTCTTTCTTGTTAAGGATCAGGCTACCCGGAGAACAATTCTGCAAAATAAGAGTAGATGGGGTTTGTTCCCCGTGACCAGACGGCAAAGTGCCCCCCAACGTCAAGTTCTTGCTGCCATCAAGCCATCCACCTCGCGGTGGCACAAGCGCCTAGGGCATCCCTCTCTTCCGGCAGTCCAAAAGATTCTCCGCGACTTCAATCTTCATGTCTCCAATAAACAAGATCATCTCCTGGTGTGTGATGCGTGTCAGATGGCCAAGAGCCATCAGTTACCTTATTCCCGTTCAACTAGTGAGTCTACAACTCCTTTAGTGCTTATTTTTTTAGATGTTTGGGGTCCTGGACCCGTTTCTATAGGAAGACAGAAATACTATGTCAGTTTTATCGATGATTTTAACAAGTTTAGCTGGATATATTTGCTCAAAAATAAATCTGATGTCTTCGAGAAATTTCGTCTTTTTCAAGCTCATGTTGAACGTCTCTTTGATCGCAAGATTATTGCCATGCAAACCAATTGGGGTGGGGAGTACCAACGGTTGAACTCCTTTTTTGAACGCATTGGCATCACACACCATGTTTGCTGCCCCCATGCTCACCAACAGAACGACTCCGCGGAGCGGAAACATAGGCACATAGTGGAAGTTGGTCTCTCTCTACTTGCCCATGCCTTCACGCCACTCAAATTTTGGGACGTAGCGTTCCTCACGGCAGTCTATCTCATTAATTGTGTCCCTAGTAGAGTTATCAAGAACCAAACCCCACTAGAAAAGCTATTCGGCACTAAACCTAACTACTCTTTTCTTCGCATCTTTGGTTGTGCTGTTTGGCCAAACTTGCGTCCTTTCAACAAACACAAACTCGAATTTTGGTCCAAGAAATGTGCATTCTTAGGATACAACACTCTTCCACAAAGGCTGTAAGTGCCTCGATATTTCTTCCGGCCGTGTCTATGTTTCTCGCGACATTGTCTTTGATGAGAAAGTTTTTCCTTTCGCCAAACTCCACTCCAACGCCGGTGCTCAACTTCGCAAGGAGTTACTACTTTTGCCATCTCACCTCTTACCATCACCTAGCTTTGGTCAACAGGGAGCTGAGCCTAATGCCAATAACCCAACTGAAAGTGTGCAGGAAACAGAGCAGGATCATGTTGAAATTTTTGGCGAAAACTCGTATGATTTTATGCAGCCAACAAAGAGCTCCACAGAAGATCCACAGGATCTCTCGGGATCAGTTGCCGCAGCAGGATCCACCGCGGGATCCGTGTCCTCTGACACGGCCAGCGAATCCACACCGGGATCCGTGCGGTCAGGCGGGCCAGACGGGCGGTCAGGCGGGCACACCGAGGCGCTGTCTCCTCGCGGCGGGCGGCCAGGCAGGCCAGGCGAGCGCATCGAGGCACTGTCCCCTTGCGGGTCGACCCCCGCGTGGGACGGTGCGCATTCTACCGGCGGGCCGTCTGGGCGAGGCCCACGTGGCGACAGCAAGGCTGGGAGCCCGGAACCCTGTGCGGCGCGGATTCCCTCCCACCTTGTGCCCACACCGGAATAGCCAAGTGGCCGTTCGTCATTGGCTGCCACACGAGATCCGTCAACTTGTCTGCAGGCAGCGGATTCAGGATCTTCGAAGCTTGCGTCCGCCTCATCTGACTCCGCTGTCTCCTTCATGGACAACCGGCTTCAGCTCCAGCTAGCTCGGCCAGGTCTGCCTCCTCCCGCTCGTCCCCGTACTCGGTCACAGAGTGGTATTACTAAACCCAAGGTTTATAATGATGGGTGTGTTTGTTGGGGCTCTTTCTGTGCCATAGATGAACCGAAGAAGTTGCATGATGCTCTAGGAGATCCCAGTGGAAACGAGCAATGGATGAGGAGTTTTCTGCTCTTATTGCGAATCACACGTGGCGCCTGGTGCCTCCAGTTAGAGGGAGGAACGTCATTGACTGTAAATGGGTGTACAAGGTGAAGCGGAAGTCTGATGGCACCATTGACATGTACAAGGCACGTCTTGTGGCCAAATGTTTTAAGCAAAGGTACGGAATTGATTATGAGGACACCTTTAGCCCTGTGGTCAAAGCTGCTACTATCAGGTTAATTCTTTCTGTTGCAATATCACAAAATTGGTGCATGCGACAACTAGATGTTAAGAACGCGTTTTTGCATGGTGTTCTGGAAGAAGAAGTGTTTATGAGGCAGCCTCCTGGGTATGAGAGTTCAGCTTTGCCACGACACGTCTGCAAGCTTGATAAAGTAATCTATGGCTTGAAACAAGCACCTCGAGCTTGGTACTATTGTTTGTACTCCAAGTTGCAGTCCCTTGGGTTTTCTGCCTCCAAGGGAGACACTTCATTGTTCTTCTATCATCGACATGGAATAACTATGTTTATGCTCATTTATGTTGATGATATTATTGTCACCAGCTCCTCCACTCAAGCAGTTGACGCACTTCTTAAAGATTTGCGTATGGACTTTGCGCTCAACGATTTGGGCAGTCTTCACTTTTTCCTTGGGATTGAGGTAAACATGTTCCTCGTGGCATTGTTCTATCTCAAGAAAAGTATGTACAGGATATCCTTGAGCGAGTGGGCATGAAAGGCTGCAAACCTTCTCCAACCCCTTTATCCACCTCAGAGAAGTTGTCTCTTTATGATGGTGTGAAGCTTGGAGCTGAGGACTCCGTCAGGTACAGGAGTGTTGTAGGAGCTTTGCAGTCTTTGACGTTAACCAGACCGGATATTTGTCTCTCAGTTAACAAAGTTTGCCAGTTCCTGCACGCTCCTACTAGTACTCATTGGACAACGGTAAAAAGAATTCTTAGATATCTTCAGGCAACCAAGAGTCATGGTCTCAAGCTCGCTAAGTCAGATTCTACGCTTGACAGTGCCTTTTCAAATGCAGACTGGGCAGGTTGTCCCGATGATCGGAGGTCCACTGGAGGCTTTCCAGTCTTTTTTGGTAGTAAATTGATTTCTTGGAGTGCACGTAAGCAAGCTACCGTGTCCAGATCGAGTACTGAAGCTGAGTATAAGGCCTTAGCAAATGCCACTGCTGAGATCATTTGGGTACAGAATCTGTTAACAGAATTGGGCATTCGTCAACCACCTGCAGTGTCACTTTGGTGTGACAATCTTGGCGCTACCTATCTTTCTGACAACCGTGTTTTTCATGCTAGGACAAAGCACATCGAAATTGATTATCATTTCGTCCGTGGAAGGGTTGCAAACAAGATTTTGAATATTCGTTTGGTTCCTACTGGTGATCAAGTGGCAGATGGCTTCACTAAGCCACTATCACTGCGGCAACTGGAGGTCTTCAGGCGCAATATCAACTTAAACAGTTGTAATTGAGGGGGAGTGTTAAACATTCTAATGTACGTCACGGTCACGTTATGAACCGTGGTAGACTAGGGCGTGGTGTGCGTTTGTTGTACATTGTTAGGATAGGTTAGGTTGTTGAGATATGATCCTATAGTTAGTTTGGAGATAAATCCACACCTAACCTTACCCTAACTACCTGTAAGCCGTCGGCCTTTGCCCATTTATTAACACGTACGCGGCCCTGCATCAAGCATGCGCTTCCAGCTATTTTCACACTTGTGGGCATCTTCAAGGCGCTCTTCTCTCTCACCAAAGCCTAGCTAGCTATATATATAGCGTGCGTCAGTCACATTTGGGCAATCATTCGTCATTTCATTCTTGAGTATGTGCACGTGTGTGTGCTTTTTAAGTGTGTGGGCACTCCCATATTTCATTCTTGAGTTTGTGCGTATGCATTACTATTGTTCCTAATAATTCCTACGGTCTCGATAGATAGGTAGTAGTATCTCAGATTCTGCGACTGAGCAAGCTCAAACAGACCAGCACCATCTAACGTGACCCTATCCCGAGTTAATTGTGCGGAAGTACCACACTTCGGCACGCTATAATGGATTGGTACCACTAGTCATATTTTTTGTATATCAGTACCATCTCTGCGTCTAATTGTTGCAAAACGGACTAACCCGCGTATAAACACGTAATGACGTTGTATCTGAACAGCGGGGTCCACCTGTCAACAGCCAGTTGGATTATGTTTAAGGAAGGGACTTTCTTTTTAGTATTCTCATCAAAAGTATTCTCATCAGGAAATAAATATCTCAGTGAATAATCTCATCTATCACAGGGTTTCCATGATTCATTCCATAAAAATCAAACATCTCTCTAGTTTCCCTTACTATGTAACCATATTCATTCGTGAGGATAAGGGTAGCTATCTTCTTGGCCCTATGATTTTTTCTAACCGGCAACTCATAAAACAACGTTTGCAAAGTAAGATGGGTACAAATAAATCTTCTCTGAAGTTTAAGAACAAGTGTAGAGATAGCTTCCGCATAGTTTTCGGTTCTTGTAAGGATAGGAGTGTCATCCCAATGCAATTAAATAATTCTTGGATAACTTTTTTTCCTATAATATTCCCATGTCTCATCACAAAAATTTTAGCATCTAAATGTATAGGAATTGCAACATTAGGAGTTTCATCATCTACACTTTTTCCCATACCAAAATCACCATAATAACAACTTCTAGCAAGTAAACAAGTAAACAAGCAAAAAAAAACTAAGCGGAAAATAATTTTGTGTTTTTGTGAAAACGTTTTAGAAGTGGGGAAGATGAAAATAAGAGACAAGTGGCAAATAATATAAATGCAAGGAGATGAAGTTTATGCGATGGTACTTGATAGATGTTGATGATGTCTCCCACACAATGGCGCGAGGAATTCTTCTTGCTACATGTGAGTTGCGTGGGCATTCCTCGAAGAGGAGGGGATGATGCAGTATAGTAGGGATAGTATTTCCCTCGGTTCAGAACCAAGGTAATCAATCCAGGAGGAGAACCAAGCAACACCTCGTTAACAACACCTACACACAAAATAACAAATACTTGCACCCAACACGAACAAGGGGTTGTCAATCTCTCGTCGGTTAATTGCAAGGATAAAATCCCATAGTGAAAGATAGACTGAAAAAAGAAAATAAATAAAATAAATAAAATTGCAGTAAGAAATTTTTGGGGTTTAATGTATGGCTAAAATAGACCCGGGGGCCATAGTTTTCACTAGAAACTTCTCCCTTGAAAATAGCATACGATGGGTACACAAATTACTGTTGGGCAATTGATAGAAAAGCGACTAATCATGATGATATCTAAGGCAATGATCACACATATAGGCATCACGTCTGAGACTGCTATCCAGCATGCATCTAGAGTATTAAGTTCATAAAGAACGTAGTAATGCCTTAAGCAAGATGACACAATGTTGACAAAGTAAACCCACACATGAATAAACCCCATCTTCTTATCCTTAATGTCAAGAATACAAATATGCGTCTTGTCCCTTTCTGTCACTGGGATATAGATCACCGCAAGATTGAACCCATTACAAAACACATCTCCCATTGCAAGAAAAATCAATCTAGTTAACCAAACCAAATCAATAGATTGGAGAGAAATACAAATCTATCATAATCATGAATAAAAGAGTTCAGAGAAGACTCAAATAATATTCATAGATAATCTGATCATAAAGTCACAATTCATCGCATCCCAACAAACACACCGCAAAAAATAATTACATCGAATAGATCTTCAAGAATATCAAGGAGAACGTTGTAGATCAAAGATAGAGAAAAAGCCATCTAGCTACTAGCTATAGACCCGCAGGCCTGTGGTAAACTACTCACACGTCATCAGAAGGGCAGCAAGGTTGATGTAGAGCCCCTCCATGATTGATTTCCCCTCCAGCAGAGTGTTAGAAAAGGTCCCCAGATGGGATGTCTCGAGAAAAGAAGCTCGCGGTGGCGGAAAAAGTATTTCGTGTGGCTCTCTGTTGGTTTCCCGAGTTTAGTCCTAAAAAATGATACAAAATAGCATATAAATGCATAATAAACATCCAGGATTGATAATATAATAGCATGGAACAATAAAAAATTATAGATACGTTGGAGACGTATGATGGTGACAACAGATGTTGACTTTCATTTGATGGTTGATGGCTCAATATTGTAACACTTTCACATGTGTTTCCGAAGGTTTTTTTTTCCGGTTCTTGTCATTTTACTAATGTTAATCCTTCGTGAATGAACAAACTTTGGTCTCCTACTTGATGTGCAAGACCAAACACTTTTTGAAGAAAATCAATCAATACCATAGTCATCTAAGCAATTTGGAGCAACTTCCTTTTGAGAAAATACTTTTTTGGCACACCAGAGGAAAAGATGGCAGCTGGTACAAGCGTGAGCAGTCGTACCAGATGCAGCTACCTCACCCTCGTCAACACGAACAACTTTTGTAAAGGTGTAGAGGGAAAAATGTGCAAACGGAGAGGAAACGTCATCATCCGAAGAAAGAAGAGGGAATTCGGGCGAGAAGAAATTCACTTAGATCCATTCCGGCCTTCGTCGATCATCACCCTCTTTCATTCATTGACACCACCACCATAGAGAGAGTAATTCCCGTTTTTAAGATTAGGGTTTGTAACTCTTTTTGCATGTATTCAGTGAATAAGATCGGATCAATCATTCATACTATTTTTTTTAATACTTTTGGATATTATAGATACGATTCCTCTTCGTTCAATCTCTGTGTCTATTGGTTATTTCCCTCTCATGGATGTGTTATCCTGTAAGCATGAGAGAATTAGGGGATTGGTGAGTTCCATTTGTGCCCATTTTATACGTTCTTATTTCGGGAGTAAAATGCATCATAAGTCCTAAAACTATCTAAGGTGTGCCAAGTTAGTCCCAAATCTTTAAATTGCATATTTGAGTCCTAAAACTATTCAAGTCATTCACCGGAGGTATTATACATCCCTAATTAGCCTTGATCTGCACATGTGGCGAGTTGAACACCTCCACGCAGGCACACCTTAGATAGTTACGCAAAATATTGCCTACATGGTGGTGGTCAGCCCACCATGCGTGCATGTGAAAGTTGAGCAGGGATTTATAGGACCTCCGATAAACGACTTAAATAGTTTTAGAACACAAATATGTGGTTTTATAGTTTTAGGACTAACTTGACACACCTTCAATAGATTTAGGACTTGCGATGCATTTTACTCTTTGAGACTAGTCCTATGATTGATTATTATGTTTATCTAGGTGACTGCAATGTGTGTTTTGAAATATAAGGGCCCATGCAACATGATCCAAAGACCTGCGCAGATTACACATATTATCTAGGGAATGTGTAACCTATGGGTGACAGCTGTTGGTATCTACGAGGAGTGAAGACATTATGAGGATAACTGGAATCCACACCAGTTAAAGAAAAAGAAAATAAAAGACTATTTCGATTCCTGACGTAACAAACAATTTTTATGAGACATAAGAACCCCTATTTAACATTTAACCCTATATCAATTAAGGCTAATATGACATCCGATTTGTCAAAGGGATTGGATTAGTGACTTACCCATTCATTGACTTTGGCACTGGATGTTCCAAAAGCGGGTGTTGGTCCGGTTTCAAAATCTTAATGCAGAAACGACCTTAATTGCTTTGAGTTCCATGACTAGTTAGAATCTTTCCGTTTGAGACAGTCTGGTCACATTGAGACCCTACGGACTCAGGACCTACTAACAAGGGAATGCCCACCAGGGCGGACCACATCAACATAAGACCAAACTAAAGGCCCAGGCCCATAAAGATCATACACCATAGGGCGGCCTAGCAGGGTCACCTTCCAACAGAAGTCAGGCCTCCAGTCAGGCATCTTTCCTCTAGTCGGGCAAGGATATCCACTGTTTCCAGGAAGGCAAATGACCAGCCGCCTAGCGGAGGCATCACACATGATCTCCACAACGCATTAAATACAGACGCTACTCAATGACAATATTGCTCGTTAACTATAGGCGTCACTTGTTAGTTATGGCTAGAAACAATCGGCCATTCATGGGCCATTATATTACTACCAGCATGAACACTAATCCGTCCTGGAATCCGTCATAACCCCTCCTGGCGCACTCTATATAAGATGGGAGAGGACGAGAGGTACACCGGGTTGAAGGTTGAGCATCATTGTAAATCATACGTGCAAGAGCAAGAACGCTACACGGGTATTACTTCTAGGGTTGAGGTCCTGTATCTGTATAATCCTTGTGCGTCCTCCTATCTGCATCTTTTTATAGTTATTACTACGCTGCGCCATACACAACCATGTACGTATTGTCGGTGACATAGCCATCATAGTTGCAATTATCAGGAGGATGTCAAATTGTGCAATGCAATGGTGTCGTGATGTTATGATGATGCATATGATAAAATAACATGTAAATGGTTATGGTATTGCTCTAGGGTTGTTAAAAAATACAACTAGTACATGTATTGCATCTCTAGTATTCTGATTGTAATTAGTATACTTCCCTTCGTTCATAAATCGGATATATATAAACGGTGGGCCTGTTTTTTCGTATGGTTGTTCACTCATTTCAATCCGTACGACTCGACGGCACATTTTCCATATCGAATATATAGAGATGGTCGGCACGTACGGCTGCTCTCTGTGGTCGTGAATCTCACCTCCGGCGTGACGTCCTGAACGCGCACGGCGGAACGACGGGCATGTCGAGGTAACTATGAATCCAGGTGGCGGGGTGGGACTTTCAAGATTATTCTATCTATCGGCCTCCCAATGTCAAGATATGGCTTCCCCTCCACGTTGAATGTTACGTCGTATCGTATGTACGTGGGATTGCTGACTCCATGTGCCATACGTACCTACCTACCGATCAGAAGAATCTTCTATAAATATCCCCGATCACCTTCCGGCCACAACCATCTGCCCGTTCCCCTTCCGGTCAGCCGCTTCCCTGGCAACCATGAAGCTCATGACGACCGTCTTTTGCCTTCTCCTCGTCGTCCTTGCATTGGATGGTATGCGCATTGCAAACTACTGCTGCCTTGCTTTTGCTTTTAGATATTCCTTGCTTGCACGATCTACAAGTATATATCTTACTTCAATCTTGTCAAGTTCTTCATGCATGCACTGAGACATGATATTGATCTTCGTGACAGCTTCTCATGTCGATGCTCGAGGCACACCTTCGGCGGCTCGGGGTTCAAACAGCCAATGGTCCAGCATGTTCGTCTTCGGCGATGGCTTCGTCGACAACGGCAATCTCCAGAAGACCGAGTCATCGCGTCAGTGGAACTATCCCTACGGCTCCTATCTCAACTCTCGTGGGTCTGCGACTCCTGTTCCAACTGGACGCTTTTCCAACTATCAGATTCAGTCTGACTTCATTGGTACGTATTCTAAGTATATATATACGGGAGTGTTATTGTTCTAGTAGCTAGCCAGCTAGTCAATTTATCTAAGAGCATTCAAAATAATCCATGATATCTATCGTGCTAGATAATTTGGTTTTGAGGACGTACAATCTTACCTATAATTGTATGAAAAATAACACATCATATCTTTTGATTTTTTTTTCCCCTTGCAGCAAGGATCTTGGGCCTCAACGAAGCCCCTCCATCGTACATTGCCACGCCACGTCTATCTTGCGACTCATCTGGCATGACCTTTGCTTTTGCCGGTGCGGGAGTCTACGACGTGTCGGACAAGCAGGTGCCGACTCTTGCCGCACAGGTTAATGCTTTCACAACACTAGTCAATGCTGGGGTCATCTCAAGACAACAGCTTCACCGCTCCGTCGCTCTCGTCGCCATCTCCGGCAATGACTACATGAAGGGTGCCGATGTCAACAACGCCTTCTTGAGTAGCTTCGATGATGTGAGTAGTAGCTAGCAGTCTTAATCTTGCGTACACTAACAGGCTAGCAATTAACATATATACAATGATGACCTTACTATTGAACTTCTTGTACGTACAGATTGATACCTATATTGGTAACGTGACGACCGAGATTGCGAAGAACGTGGTGTCGCTACAGAGGCTAGGTGTGAGAAAGGTACTAGTGAACAACTTGCATCCCATTGGCTGCTGGCCTTTGCGGACTAGTTCGAACAACTACACGGCATGCGACCTTCTAGCCAACTATGCCGCGACCGTGCACAACAACAATATAGAACACCTAATGGGCAACAAGAATAACGCCCACATACTGGACCTCTACACTGCTTTCACGGACATCGTCAATCACGCCCCGGGTAAGTACTTTATGTGTCTGCACGCGCATGATGCAAATAAAATCTTGTTTCACATGTATGAATTTTATTCAACATCCGTTGGAACTATGTGTGTGCAGGTGAAGGGTCAGAGCAGTCAAACAATTTCAAGCGCAAGCTTACACCTTGCTGCGAGGCTTCCACTAAGCTGGGGTACTGTGGAGAGGTTAGCCCTTCAGGAGAGCGCCTCTACAGCCTATGCAAGAATCCTGACAAGAAGTTCTACTGGGACATGACGCACCCGACAAGTGCGGGGTGGGAAGCTGTGACGGAGGCCCTAGAAGAACCTTTGAGGGAGTTCCTAGATCGGGACTATGTTCCATGATGCCTTGTTGTTTTAGCATTCGCTCATGTCAATTGGTAGTTGGGACAATATATATCATTTAACTAGGTTAGATTTATAGATTTGGTATATCCGTATTCAAGAAGAGGCTTGTGTTTTTCTTACCTTGTGTTTCGCTGAACTTTTATTTGTAGTCCTGATAGTATATGATACGTAAACTGGTTTCGGTCGTGCTAATATTTTAAGAAAATTTGTCATATATATGGTGAATCTAGCTTCAATGTATTTGATGATGGGCAAGATTCTTGTCAATACAGAGGTGTAGCTCCGCATGTATTTATGCTCGTGAGCGGAGATGGTTAGCAATAAGATTATATATTCTGAGCTACGCATGCTTGACAGTGCGCCTGGTGAGCCAGTCGAGCTGCCGCCCTGGCCTGCGCCTATGCATGGGTGCCGTGCATGTTTTGCAGCTGCCATGCGAACTCCACGCGTTCGGCCGTCCTGCTCGACTCTTTGTCCGCATGTTCGTTCATGGTCTGCCTTCACCATCTGCGCCCAAGCTCGCCGAGGCTGTGTGTTTATGTCATCGTTCGCATGTGTTTCCACAAACAGTAAGTACTCCCTCCGTCCGGAAATACTTGTCATCAAAATGAATAAAAGGGGATGTATCTAGATGTATTTTAGTTCTAGATACATCCTTTTTTGTCCATTTTGATGACAAGTATTTCCGGACGGAGGGAGTAGCATGTAAATTAGAAGTGCACGAGTCGTGCCCCCTCTTTGTCGTTGGCTCCTTGCCGCGGTTGGTATTTCAATCCCCTGTGAGCCAAAGTAGATGACATGACATCAACGCCATGCAAAACTATTATTGAACAAGCTCGCCGAGGCTGTGTGTTTATGTCATCGTTCGCATAGCTAGACAAATACGATTAGTATGAGCGAACAATCGGTGACATTCGGAAGCAAATCACAAGTAGTACGTAGTTGCAGCTGCAAGAAGCCAAAGGCGATAGATGCTCTGGTCTTGCGATTATACCTAGTACTCCCTCCGTAAAGAAATATTTCTTCATTCTTCTTATTATAAGACGTGTTTTGATCCGCATATGTTTGGTAAAAGAACAATCTTCTCCTTTAATCATATCATAAATGGAAAGTGTTCAATTAGAACATGAAAACGTGACTCAATTGGTCTTAGTTAGTCTTCGGGACGGAGTGGAAGAAGGGCTGAGACTCTCGAACGAGGAAAAGGATCCCTTCGAAAGAATTGACCGAGGAGCCGTATGAGGTGAAAATCTCATGTACGGTTCAGTAAAGGGACAGTAAGGGTGACTTATCTGTCGACTTTTCCACTATCAACCCCAAAAAACCCAACTCTGCTTTACGTAAAGTTGCCAGAGTACGATTAACCTCTGGATTTGAAATCACTGCTTATATACCTGGTATTGGCCATAATTTACAAGAACATTTTGTAGTATTAGTAAGAGGAGGAAGGGTTAAGGATTTACCCGGTGTGAGATATCGCATTATTCGAGGAACCCTAGATGTTGTCGCAGTAAAGAATCGTCAACAAGGGTGTTCTAGTGCGTTGTAGATTCTTATCCGAGGGGAGGAGTAATTGATTGTTGATCGACACTTTGTGGTTATACAAAAACCAACCAATGAAGAAGATTGGATTGGTGGCATGTGGGCGGGGTACTAGAGAGAGCACTAGGAGGTGGCTGGATGCATGAACAGTGTGTGCCTCCTTGCTGCTGTTCCACTTTGCTGTAGACGAAAAATAAAGCTCTACTACCATGTGGACGATGGGGAGGTAAGAAGAGTAGGAGCAGATGTCATGAACGAAGTCAGGCGCATCACATCTCCTCTGGATGATGATAAAACTCTACTACCATGGGTGGGTTGATTCATCCATCAGTCCGTCCATTCACGGAACGGAACCAAGAACAGAATCCAGGTTACTTGGCAGGATTGGAAGGAAGGGAGTAGGACCGAAGGGATGATTGATTACCTACCTCACCTCGCTGCTGAATCGGTCGTGCTGTCCAGGCGGCCGCTGCGTGTCCACCGGCAGTGGATGTGGTCGAGGAGGACGTTGCTGCAGCGGTGTTCGACCTTGCCGGTGCCGAAGTCGCGGGCGCGGTAGTTGTGGTCGTGGAGGACGATGCTGCAGTTGAAGGAGCGGTGGATGACGGTGGGGGAGGTGTGCTCGTGGAGGAACTCTAGCGTGCGGGCGCAGTCCAGCGCGATGCCGCGAGAGCTTGGCCGCGCCGATGGAGGCGACGCCGAGCAAGGGCAGCTCTGCGGGGCTCCGCTCGTAGTAGGCGCCACCCTCGCCGCCATAGGCCTTGGCCGGCTGCCTCGGGGTCAGAAGGGAATGTGGGATCGGAGGGCCCCGAGATGTTGGCGGCACCGCCGCGGATCTCGATCTGGATTTAGGACGGAGAGCCGGAGGTCGGGATCTAGATTGGGTGCGAGAGAGAGTGAAACAGCCGGTGTGGGTGGACGGTGGGAGACGATGTGGTGGGATGGACGGTGGGAGACGATATGGTGGGATGGACGGCGGGAGAGTGATGTGATGGGAGCCCATCGGCGGGAGAGCGATGCGGTGGGACCCGCCATCTTCGATCTGGATCGGGGAGACGAAGAGAGAGAGGTTGGTGCGTGGAAGGGCAAAGGCACAGGTAGATAAAGGGTCATCAGACGTGGTTCGTTTGGGCCTTTAGCCCCGGTTCCTGAACCGGGACAAAAGTGTCGGTACTAATGCGCTGACCCTTTAGTCCCGGTTCGATCCAGAACCGGGGCAGATGGGTGTCCACGTGGCCTGTGCGCCGAGCCAAGGCAGGAGGGGCTTTGGTCCCGGTCGGTGGCACCAATCGGGACCAAAAGACATCCATGCGTCGGCATTTCTGTGGCTGTGGTTTTGTTTTTTTTTTTTTGAAAGGGGAGGGGGGGTTGGAGGTTTTGGGTGGTTAATTTAGGTGTTTCATATTGTGTTAGCTAGCTAATTAATAGAGAGAAGTGTCCTCTCTTATGTCCGTGCTTGGTCGACGCTACGTACTACACATACGTATAGAGAGGACTAGACACGCTAGCTAGATAGCTAGCTAGTAAAGCAAACGAAGAAAACAGAAGATCGTATAATCAACATATATATATATATATGCATACAGAGAGAAGTAATATCGACCACCTCTCCTTCTCCGAGAGATTGGTCGAACAACAAGTTCTCGTATATCTATCCGACACTACCGGGTACATATAGACAATAATTATCTCTTACAAATATAATCTCCTATAGGATGGACGCATGGTCCACATAGTATTCTCCGTCCGGCGCGATCACGTGTTCAAGGAAGAATGCCATCAATTCCTCTTGAATTGCTCGCAGACGATCTGGTGTTAGGAGTTCATCCCGCATCCGAAACATCTTATTTGAAGTAGGGGGTCAATACATGAAATGATGCTATAAAATTGTGAATATTATTAATTGCTTACGCACTTCAAATTGTGCTTCGGAGTAGCCCCGCTCACAGGTCGTGTGGCGGATGGACTCGCAAATGTAGTATCCACAGTAATCATTCCCGGGTTCCTGCCACAACAACTTTACAAGAAATAGAGGTCAATCAAACTGATAAGCAAGAATGCCAAATGGTATTGATGAAACTAGCGCTTGAATCAAGATATAGGAGATGCGCGCGCGGAACATGCTACTATATAGTACTTACTTTCGGGTATCTAAATTCTAGCTTCTTCGGCAGTCCCGGAGCTTTTTTGGTGAATTTTCTCCAAACCCTGCCAGACAAAGAAAACAATTACTTGATATCAGAAATGAACAAAGTTGCTAATATGCATGGTGGATAATATTGATCGATTTAACTTACCTGTCGAGCATTTGAGTCATGTCCGCATACTCCTCGGGATCTTTACGTTTAGAGTCCAAGACAGTTACTACTCCCTTCTCAAGTTTAATATCTAAGAGAATATAGTGGAAGCTGCGCACGCATGCATGAACTCATCAATTACATTAATATAACCTTGACTGATATATAAGGGAAACCAAATATGCACAAGACAGTAACACTCACTTGAAGTTGTAAGGAAAGAGTATTATATCTTTGTTTTCATTTACCACCAACGATCGTAGCAAGTTGGTCTCGGTATCTAAGGGACGCAATTTAACCTCGGTTGCTTCTATGAGGTATGTGTTAATGAACCCAATATCACCTACTTGTCTTTTCTTCAATTCGACGATCTTCAATCTGCATAATATAGTGAGGATAATTATAAATACATGCAATGAAAGAGATCAGCTATATAGAGAGACTTAATGATAGAAGTAGTACTACTTACAGACAGTAGCAGGTGACCGTTGTTTTATCGAGGGCCAATTGATTGAAAAACTGATAGAACTCCTCAAATGGAATAGGCAACAGTTCAATTCCAACGAGGTCATGCTCCGGTTTAACTCTCAAATACAAGCTATCCCTCCCCCCAGACTCTCTGGAGATTTTCAAGTACCAATCATGCAATCTTCACATATTCGTTGATAGAGATCTTTCATTTTTGACGAGAGGCTTTTTGTACTCGTATCTTTGTATCTGCACGTCCAAGAAATCATATTGTACATCGTCGGACACGTAATCTCCAAGATTGCTATAACCGGGCACCATCCTCGCATCATTAGCGACCATATCGCTAGACACCTTCAGCGGGGGGCACGATTGGTCCGCTTGTTCGCTGAGCTCGGCAATTTGTTTACCACCTCGTCCTTCTGGTAACCTTTGATCACTTTTAGTACTTCCCGACCGCTTCGCTGCTTGAAATGACTTTTGAATCATGCGGTCATAGTTGTCCTGCGGCTTACATTTCGCTAGTTGCTTCAGGGCAGCAAGAGTGCGCTTTGCTTTCACCGGATCTATCTTCTCCTCCGGAGGTGGATGTTTCTGTGCTTTCAACCCTTCAAGCCAGTCCTTCACTTCGCCTTGAGCGATCTTCTTGTTTTCCTCGTCAGACCTCTCGTATGGTATCTTCTCGAGAGGCGTGAGAGAAGGACCGAATCTGCATCGCCTCCCGCCTCTGGCTGTACTGCTAGACGTCGCCAGACCAGACGAAGCAGTTGTCTTCTTTCCTTCCTTACGCACCGGAGCAGGAGCAGCCGGAGCGGCGGCAGGTCTCTTCCGCCCTTGCTGACTAGGCGGAGAAGGAGGAGCAGGCTGGCTGCTCGGGCGCGCCGGCGGCGAAGGAGGAGGAGTGCCGCCACGCGCCGGCGGCGAAGGAGGCGGAGTGCCGCCACGCGCCGGAGAAGGAGCCGGAGTGCCCTGATCGTCACTCGCCGGAGGAGGAGGCGGTGGAGGAGGCGGAGTGCCCTGATTCGCCGGAGGAGGAGGAGGAGGAGGAGGCGGAGGCGTCCAGTTGAGAATGTTGATGAGGTCCTTCCGCCATAGGCATGGAGTCTTCAGTGAAGAACCCAGCCGAGTCTCCCCTTCACCGGTAGGGTGGTCAAGCTGGAGCTCCTCAAATCCCTCCGTAATTTCATCCACCATCACCCTAGCATATCCTTCTGGAATCGGCCGGCAGTGAAAAGTGTCGCCGGGTCCAGTAGAATAAACAGAGCCAGCAGCCGCCTTGACCTTCAGATTCATCCACTGCATCATACGGTGGCAATTTTGTGCCTCCGTGATAGCATCCACGGGATACCTGGCAGTAGCCGTCAAGACAGGCTCCGGCTGAAGCAGCTCGGTGGAAGACACACTGCTCCTCCGCTGAGATGGCCGGGTAGCTTCGGGGGAAGCTTCGGCAATTCTTTTGTCCCGATTTGCTTCCCGTTCCTCTATCGCTTGTATTCTGGCCCGCAGCGCCTGCAGTTCGGTCTGCTCCATTTTCTTCCTCCTCTCGTGGCTTTTGTAGCCGCCTGCGTCCGGAAACCCAACACGCCACGGAAGGGAGCCTGGCGTGCCTCGTGTCCGTCCAGGGTGCTCAGGATTCCCGAGGGCCATTGTCAGCTCGTCGTTCTCTCTGTCGGGGAAGAACGTCCCTTCATGCGCTGCTTTGATATACTGCCGCATCTTCCTGAGTGGTGTTTCCAATTGCTTGTCCGTCCAAATGCACCTCCCTGATACAGGGTCCAAGGTTCCGCCAGCCCCGAAGAACCAAGTCCGGCAACGGTCTGGCCATTGCATTGTCTCTGGTTCGATCCCTTTCTCAAGTAGGTCATTCTCAGCCTTGGCCCACTTAGGCCGGGCTCTGAGGTAGCCACCTGACCCCATGCGATGGTGATGCTTCTTCTTCGCAGCATTTATCCGGTTTGTCTCCGACATCTTCTGACTCTTTTCCGATGTCTTATAGGCCACAAATGCGGGCCAGTCATCTTTGATCTTCTCATATATGCCCACGAATTCTGGAGTATTTTTATCTTTGACAAACTTATTCAGTTTTTTCTTCCATGCCCTGAATTGGTCTGCCATCTTCGAAAGAGCAGTAGACTTGATTAAGTCCTCTTTAACTGGATTCGCCGGATCATCCTCTGGCGGTAGGATGAAATTTGACTTCAGCTCAGTCCAAAGATCTTCTTTCTGCATATCAGTGACATAAGACACCTGAGTGTCTTTTGCAGCCGGCTTTAACCATTGATGGATGCTGATCGGGATCTTGTCCCTAACCAGAACCCCGCACTGATTAACAAATGCGTTCTTTGTCCGGATGGGTTCAATCGGCTCGCCGGAGCGCGAGATTTCTGAGATCTCAAACTTTTCATCCGGCCTCAACTTTTTCTTCGCGCCTCGTCTCTTTACCGAAGATTTGCTCGATCCGGAGGGCTAGAAAAAGGAACAAAGACAAGAGTTAATGAATGCATCAATTAACTAGTCAGCACAGGCTTAACTAACATATATACCTCCTGGCCGGACTCGATTCGGTCATCGGAGCCAGCATCACGGTCTCCTTCTTGCACCGGCATTGGGTCACCGGAGCCGTCCTCACGGTCTACTTCTTCCATGTGCATTGGGTCACCGGAGCCATCAATATAATAGCCTAGATCTTCCAGCTGCAGCTCTCTTTCCACCTGCTCATTGGTGTCGTTGAGAAACGACAAGACGGCATTTTGTCCGTCTGTGGTTATGTCCATCAACATCGCTTCTTGTGCTAGGTCTCGGGTGTTGTCGTCCATAGTTTCTACAAATATTTACAACATGCCAATTATTATTCAAACATGACAGATGGATATATTAATGGCAAACGTAGAACTAGCTTTGAACCTCGACCCCTGGACGACCCTCGACTGCTCGGCGATCCACAACCCTAGACCCCCCTCATGTCACATTTTGTCTAGTGTCAAAGGATTCAACAAAACCAATACTTCATCATTAGGCGAAAGTAACAGTCGCATGATGGTACGAAGCTCTCCAAAGTGGTTTTGGAACGGAGTCCCAGAAAGGATAATTCGTAACAAAAGACGGATTATCCTATCAGGAACTCCGTTCCAAAACAACTTTGCATAACTTCGTACCAACATGCCCCGGTTACTTCTGGCAAATGATGAAGTCATGGATTTCTTCAATACTTTGACACTAGCTAGGCAACCTCTCGACCCCTCGACCC
>LR738714.1:869878519-869905916 GCA_902687465.1 Secale cereale | reverse complement strand
TTTTTTTTCCTTTTTTGCTTTATTTATTTCTAAGTTGTTTTTTGCTGTATTTAGAGTTTCTTTGTGAATATTATTGCTTTAGGTAAAACAAATTATAAACTTTCTGTTAGTGCAAGTAGTATTCAAATTTGAATAGATTAAATTTGAAATTATTTGTTTTCTTTGTTGCTTTATTTATTTTATTTTGTTTCTACTTACAACAAAATACTTATTGTTGCTATTTTTTTTGCAAGTTTTTTTGTTTTGTTTTCTGCATTATTTATTTTCTTTTGTTTTTTGCTTTATTTTTTAATTCTTTCTGATAAAACCAATTACAAACTTTGTGTTAGTGCAAGTAGTATTCAAATTTGAATAGTTTAAATTTGAAATTATTTGTTTTCTTTGTTGCTTTATTTATTTTATTTTGTTTCTACTTATAATGAAATACTTATTGTTGCTATTTTTTATTTTTTTGCAAGTTTTTTTTGTTTTTTGCATTATTTATTTTCTTTTGTTTTTTGCTTTTTTTTAATTCTTTCTGGTAAAACCAATTACAAACTTTCTGTTAGTGCAAGTAGTATTGAAATTTGAATAGTACAAACGGACAATGGTATCATACTCGTTTGTTACAAAGTTGGCATGGTATCATCATAATAGTTGCGGAAAAAAGTCTTCACTTTTTCTTCGCTTGTGTCATTTGCTTACTGCGCCGTAACCGTGGATAATCTTCATCGTTTATCAGGATGCTTGGGTCAGCCTTGACTTTGAAGGGAGGAATTTCATGAAACTTT
The DNA here is from genome assembly GCA_902687465.1 of Secale cereale. Classification (NCBI taxonomy): domain Eukaryota; kingdom Viridiplantae; phylum Streptophyta; class Magnoliopsida; order Poales; family Poaceae; genus Secale; species Secale cereale. The sequence goes on along the minus strand of LR738714.1, from coordinate 869,905,146 downwards.
TCATAATCTTCAGACATGTCTGTCTTGCCCTCCACTCCCAGGATGTCCCTTTTTCCTGAAAGAACTATGTGGCGCTTTGGCTCATCGTATGATGTATTCGCTTCCTTATCTTTTCTTTTTCTCGGTCTGGTAGACATGTCCTTCACATAGATAACCTGTGCCACATCATTGGCTAGGACGAACGGTTCGTCAGTGTATCCAAGATTTTTCAGATCCACTGTTGTCATTCCGTACTATGGGTCTACCTGTACCCCGCCTCCTGACAGATTGACCCATTTGCACTTAAACAAAGGGACCTTAAAATCATGTCCGTAGTCAAGTTCCCATATGTCCACTATGTAACCATAATATGTGTCCTTTCCCCTCTCGGTTGTTGCATCAAAGCGGACACCGCTGTTTTGGTTGGTGCTCTTTTGATCTTGGACAATCGTGTAAAATGTATTCCCATTTATCTCGTATCCTTTGTAAATCAATACAGTCGAAGATGGTCCCCTGGACAACAAGTACAACTCATCACAAACAGTGTTGTCACCTCTGAGACGTGTTTCCAACCAACTGCTGAAAGTCCTGATGTGTTCACATGTAATCCAGTCGTCGCATTGCTCCGGGTGTTTGGAGCGCAGACTGTTCTTGTGTTCATCGACATACGGGGTCACTAATGTAGAGTTCTGTAGAACTGTGTAGTGTGCTTGAGACCAAGAATATCTGTCCCTGCATATTATTGAGTCCCTTCCAAGCGTGCCTTTTCCAGTCAGTCTCCCCTCGTACCGCGATTTAGGGAGACCTATCTTATTAAGGCCAGGAATGAAGTCAACACAAAACCCGATGACATCCTCTGTTTGATGACCCATGGAGATTCTTCCTTCTGGCCTGGCGCGGTTACAGACATATTTCTTTAGGACTCCCATGAACCTCTCAAAGGGGAACATATTGTGTAGAAATACGGGCCCCAGAATGACAATCTCGTCGACTAGATGAACTAGGACGTGTGTCATGATATTGAAGAAGGATGGTGGGAACACAAGCTCGAAACTGACAAGACATTGCGCCACATCACTCCTTAGCCTTGGTACGATTTCTGGATCGATCACCTTCTGAGAGATTGCATTGAGGAATGCACATAGCTTCACAATGGCTAATCGGACGTTTTTCGGTAGAAGCCCCCTCAATGCAACCGGAAGCAGTTGCGTCATAATCACATGTCAGTCATGAGACTTTAGGTTCTGGAACTTTTTCTCTGCCATATTTATTATTCCCCTTATATTCGACGAGAAGCCAGTCGGGACCTTCATACTGAGCATGCATTCAAAGAAGATTTCTTTCTCTTCTTTCGTAAGAGCATAGCTGGCAGGACCTTCATACTGCTTCGGAGGGATGCCGTTTTTTTCGTGCAAACGTTGCAGGTCCTCCCGTGCCTCAGCTATATCTTTTGTCTTTCCATACACGCCCAAGAAGCCTAGCAGGTTCACGCAAAGGTTCTTCGTCACGTGCATCACGTCGATTGAAGAGCGGACCTCTAGGTCTTTCCAGTAGGGTAGGTCCCAAAATATAGATTTCTTCTTCCACATGGGTGCGTGTCCCTCAGCGTCATTCGGAACAGCTAGTGCGCCGGGGCCCTTTCCAACGATTACGTGTAAATCATTGACCATAGCAAGTACGTGATCACCGATACGCATGGCGGGCTTCTTCCGGTGATCTGCCTCGCCTTTGAAATGCTTGCCTTTCTTTCGACATTGATGGTTGGTCGAAAGAAATCGACGATGGCCCAGGTACACATTCTTCCTGCACTTGTCCATGTATATACTTTCAGTGTCATCTAAACAGTGCGTGCATGCGTGGTATCCTTTGTTTGTCTATCCTGAAAGGTTACTGAGAGCGGGCCAATCGTTGATGGTCACGAACAGCAACGCCTTTAGGTCAAATTCCTCCTGTCTGTGCTCATCCCACGCACGTACACCGTTTCCATTCCACAGCTGTAAAAGTTCTTCAACTAATGGCCTTAGGTACACATCAATGTCGTTGCCGGGTTGCTTAGGGCCTTGGATGAGAACTGGCATCATAATGAACTTCCGCTTCATGCACATCCAAGGAGGAAGGTTATACATACATAGAGTCAAGGGCCAGGTGATGTGATTGCTGCTCTGCTCCCCGAAAGGATTAATGCCATCCGCGCTTAAAGCAAACCATACATTCCTTGGGTCCTTTGCAAACTCATCCCAGTACTTTGTCTCGATTTTTCTCCACTGCGACCCGTTAGCGGGTGCTCTCAACTTCCCGTCTTTCTTACGGTCCTCACTGTGCCATCGCATCAACTTGGCATGCTATCTGTTTCTAAACAAACGTTTCAACCGTGGCATTATAGGAGCATACCACATCACCTTCGCAGGAACCCTCTTCCCGGCGGGCTCGCCATCAACATCACCAGGGTCATCTCGTCTGATCTTATACCGCAATGCACCGCTTACCGGGCATGCATTCAGATCCTTGTATGCACCGCGGTAGAGGATGCAGTCATTAGGGCATGCATGTATCTTCTGCACCTCCAGGCATATGACCTTCTTTGTTGCGTATGTACTGTCGGGCAATTCGTTATCCTTCGGAAGCTTCTTCTTCAATATTTTCAGTAGCTTCTCAAATCCTTTGTCAGCCACAGCATTCTCTGCCTTCCACTGCAGCAATTCCAGTACGGTACCGAGCTTTGTGTTGCCATCTTCGCAATTGGGGTACAACCCTTTTTTGTGATCCTCTAACATGCGATCGAACTTCAGCTTCTCCTTTTGACTTTCGCATTGTGTCCTTGCATCGACAATGACCCGGCAGAGATCATCATTTGGTTCCTCTTGATCTTCAGCAGCTTCACCCGTTGCAGCATCATTGGGCACATCGTCTGGTTCCTCTTGATCTTCACCAGCTCCCCCCATTGCAGCATCACCGTATTCAGGGGGCACATAGTTGTCATCGTACTCTTCTTCTTCGCCGTATTCCATCATAACCCTTATTTCTCCATGCCTCGTCCAAACATTGTAGTGTGGCATGAAACCCTTGTAAAGCAGGTGGGAGTGAAGGATTTTCCGGTTAGAGTAAGACATCGTATTCACACATTTAGTGCATGGACAACACATAAAACCATTCTGCTTGTTTGCCTCAGCCGCATTTAGAAACTCATGCACGCCCTTAATGTACTCGGAGGTGTGTTTGTCACCGTACATCCATTGTCGATTCATCTGCGTGCATTATATATAATTAAGTGTGTCAAAAACCATTACAGAACATCATAAATAGATAATTAAGTGACCAAATGGATAAAAGTTCATCATCACATTAAAACCAAAGTACATACATATATAGTTCTCATCTAACAACATATAGCTCTCCATACACATCGAAACTATGTAAAACATTTCAATGCGAAAACAAATGCGATCATAATCGCAACCAAGGTAACAATTGATCCAACGGCATAATGATACCAAGCCTCGGTATGAATGGCATATTTTCTAATCTTTCTAATCTTCAACCGCATTGCATCCATCTTGATCTTGTGATCATCGACGACATCCGCAACATGCAACTCCAATATCATCTTCTCGTCCACAATTTTTTTTATTTTTTCCTTCAAGAATTTGTTTTCTTCTTCAACTAAATTTAACCTCTCGACAATAGGGTCCATCTTGATCTTGTGATCATCGATGACTTCCGCAACATGCAACTCCAATTCCATCTTCTCCTCCTCCATTTTTTCCATTTTTTTCTTTAAGGAAATGTTTTCCTCTTCAACTAAATTTAACCTCTCCACAAGAGGGTCGGTTGGAATTTACGGTTCAACTACCTCCTAGACATAATAAAACATCTATGCATGTCAGGTTGGTCGGCATAACTATCATAAACACTAAAACAAGTAGTTATAAATTAAAGATAATATACCACATCCGAATCGTAGACAGGACGAGGGCCCACTGAAGTAAATATGCCCTAGAGGCAATAATAAAGTTATTATTTATTTCCTTATATCATGATAAATGTTTATTATTCATGCTAGAATTGTATTAACCGGAAACTTAATACATGTGTGAATACATAGACAAAACAGAGTGTCCCTAGTATGCCTCTACTAGACTAGCTCATTGATCAAAGATGGTTATGTTTCCTAGACATAGACATGAGTTGTCATTTGATCAACGGGATCACATCATTAGGAGAATGATGTGATGGACAAGACCCATCCGTTAGCTTAGCACTATGATCGTTTAAGTTTTACTGCTATTGCTTTCTTCATGACTTATACATGTTCCTATGACTATGAGATTATGCAACTCCCGAATACCGGAAGAACACTTTGTGTGCTACCAAACGTCACAACGTAACTGGGTGATTATAAAGGTACTCTACATGTGTCTCCGAAGGTACTTGTTGGGTTGGCGTATTTCGAGATTAGGATTTGTCACTCCGATTGTCGGAGAGGTATCTCTGGGCCCACTCGGTAATGCACATCACTATAAGCCTTGCAAGCATTGCAGCTAATGAGTTAGTTGCGGGATGATGTATTACGGAACGAGTAAAGAGACTTGCCGGTAACGAGATTGAACTAGGTATTGAGATACCGACGATCGAATCTCAGGCAAGTAACATACCGATGACAAAGGGAACAATGTATGTTGTTATGCGGTTTGACCGATAAAGATCTTCGTAGAATATGTGGGAGCCAATATGAGCATCCAGGTTCCTCTATTGGTTATTGACCGGAGACGTGTCTCGGTCATGTCTACATAGTTCTCGAACCCGTAGGGTCCGCATGCTTAAGGTTTCGATGATAGTTTTATTATGAGTTTATGAGTTTGATGTACCGAAGGAGTTCGGAGTCCCGGATGAGATCGGGGACATGACGAGGAGTCTCAAAATGGTCGAGACGTAAAAATCGATATATTGGACGACTATATTCGGACATCGGAAAGGTTCCGAGTGATTCGGGTATTTTTCGGAGTATATGGGCCTTATTGGGCCATACGGGAATAGAGGAGAAAAAGGCCAAAAGGAAGGAGGCGCGCGCCCCCCCTCTGGTCCGAATTGGACAAGGGGTGCAGCCCCCTTTTCCTTCTCCCTCTCCCCCTCTTTCCTTCTCTCCTACTCCGGAAAGGAAAGGGGAATCCTACTAGGACTTGGGAGTCCTAGTAGGACTCCCCACACTTGGTGCGCCCCCTCTAGGGCCGGCCTCTCCCTCCCTCCTTTATATACGGGGGCAGGGGGGCACCTCTAGAGACAACAATTGATCTCTTGATCTCTTAGCCGTGTGCCGTGCCCCCCTCCACCATAGTTCTCCTCGATAAATATTGTAGCGGTGCTTAGGCGAAGCCCTGCGACGGTAGAACATCAAGATCGTCACCACACCGTCGTGCTGACGGAACTCTCCCTCGACACTCGGCTGGATCGGAGTTCGAGGGACGTCATCGAGCTGAACGTGTGCTAGAACTCGGAGGTGCCGTAGTTTCGGTGCTTGATCGGTCGGGCCGTGAAGACGTACGACTACATCAACCGCGTTGTTCTAACGCTTCCGCTTTCGGTCTACGAGGGTACGTAGACTCACTCTCCCCTCTCGTTGCTATGCATCTGGTAGATAGATCTTGCGTGATCGTAGGAAAATTTTAAAATACTACGTTCCCCAACAGTGGCATCATGAGCCAGGTCTATGCGTAGATGATATGCACGAGTAGAACACAAGTGAGTTGTGGACGATACAAGTCATACTTCTTACCAGCATGTCATACTTTGCTTCGGCGGTATTGTGAGATGAAGCGGCCCGGACCGACATTACGCGTACGCTTACGCGAGACTGGTTTCACCGTTATGAGCACTCGTTGCTTAAAGGTGACTGGCGGGTGTCTGTCTCTCTCACTTTAGCTGAATCAAGTGTGACTACGCCCGGTCCTTGTGAAGGTTAAAACAGCACATACTTGACGAAACATCGTTGTGGTTTTTTGTATGCGTAGGTAAGAACGGTTCTTGCCAAGCCCGTAGCAGCCACGTAAAACTTGCGACAACAAAGTAGAGGACGTCTAACTTGTTTTTGCAGGGCATGTTGTGATGTGATATGGTCAAGACATGATGAGTTATACGGTTTTGTATGAAATGATCATGTTTTGTAAAGTTATCGGCAACTGGCAGGAGCCATATGGTTGTCGCTTTATTGTATGAAATGCAATCACCATGTAATTGCTTTACTTTATCACTAAGCGGTGGCGATAGTCGTAGAAGCAATAGTTGGCGAGACGACAACGATGCTACGATGGAGATCAAGGTGTCGCGCCGGTGACGAAGGTGATCATGACGGTGCTTTGGAGATGGAGATCAAAAGCACAAGATGATGATGGCCATATCATGTCACATATTTTGATTGCATGTGATGTTTATCTTATTATGCTTCTTATTTTTCTTAGTTCGACGGTAGCATTATAAGATGATCCCTTACTAAATTTCAAGGTATAAGTGTTCTCCCTGAGTATGCACCGTTGCGAAAGTTCATCGTGCCGAGACACCACGTGATGATCGGGTGTGATAAGCTCTACGTTCAAATACAACGGGTGTAAGCCAGTTTTGCACACGCAGAATACTCGGGTTAAACTTGACGAGCCTAGCATATGCAGATATGGCCTCGGAACACTGGAGACCGAAAGGTCGAGCGTGAATCATATAGTAGATATGATCAACATAAGATGTTCACCATTGAAACTACTCCATCTCACGTGATGATCGGACATGGTTTAGTTGATTTGGATCACGTGATCATTTAGATGACTAGAGGGATGTCTATCTAAGTGGGAGTTCTTAAGTAATATGATTAAATTGAACTTTAATTTATCATGAACTTAGTCCTCGTAGTATTAGCATATCTATGTTGTAGATCAATAGCTCGCGATGTTGCTCCCCGTTTATTTTTTATATGTTCCTAGAGAAAACCAAGTTGAAAGATGTTAGTAGTAATGATGCGGAATTGTTCCGTGATCTGAGGATTATCCTCATTGCTGCACAGAGAATTATGTCCTTGATGCACCGCTAGGTGACATACCTATTGCAGGAGCAGATGTAGACGTTATGAACATTTTGACAAAAGCTCGATATGATGACTACTTGATAGTTTAAGTGCACCATGCTTTATGGCTTAGAACCGGGACTTCAAAAAACGTTTTGAACGCCACGGAGCATATAAGATGTTCCAAGAGTTGAAATTAGTATTTCATACTCATGCCCGTGTCGAGAGGTATAAGACTTCTGACAGTACTTTGCCTACAAGATGGAGGAGAATAGCTCAACCAGTGAGCATGTGCTCAGATTGTCTCGGTACTACAATTACTTTAATCAAGTGGGAGTTAATCTTCCAGATAAGATAGTAATTGACAAAGTTCTCTAGTCACTATCACCAAGTTAGTAGAACTTCGTGATGAACTATAATATGCAAGGGATGACAAAAGGAATTCCCGAGCTCTTCGCAATGCTGAAGTCGGCGAAGGTAGAAATCATGAAAAAGCATCAAGTGTTGATGGTTAACAAGACCACTTGTTTCAAGTAAAGGGCAAAGGGATAGAAGGGGAACTTCAAGAAGAATGACAAGCAAGTTGTCACTCCCGTGAAGAAACCCAAAGCTAAAACTCAAGCCTGAAACTAAGTGCTTCTACTGCAAAGGAAATGGTCACTAGAAGTGGAACTGCTCTAGATACTTGGCGGATAAGAAGGATGGCAAAGTGAACAAAGGTATATTTTGATATACAAATTATTGATGTGTATTTTACTAGTGTTCATAGAAACCCCTCGGTATTTGATACTGGTTCAGTTGCTAAAGAGTAGTAACTCGAAATGGGAGTTGCATAATGAACAGAAACTAGTTAAAGGTGAAAGTGTGTTGGAAGTGGTTCCAAGATTGATATGATCATCATCGCACACTCCCTATACTTTCGGGATTAGTGTTGAACCTAAATAAGTGTTATTTGGTGTTTGTGTTGAGCATGAATATGATTTGATCATGTTTATTGCAATACGGTTATTCATGTAAGTTAGAGAATAATTGTTGTTCTGTTTACATGAATAAAACCTTCTATGGTCAAACACCCAATGAAAATGGTTTGTTGGATCTCGATCGTGTGATACACATATTCATAATATTGAAGCCAAAAGATGCAAGGTTAATAATGATAGTGCAACTTATTTGTGGCACTGCCGTTTAGGTCAGATTGGTGTAAAGCGCATGAAGAAACTCCATAGTGATGGACTTTTTGAATCACTTGATTATGAATCACTTGGTGCTTGCGAACCATGCCTCATGGGCAAGATGACTAAAACTCCGTTCTCCGGAACTGTGGAGCGAGCAATAGAGTTGTTGGAAATCATACATACTGATGTATGCGGACCAATGAGTGTTGAAGCTCGCGGCAGGTATCGTTACTTTCTGACCTTCACTGATGATTTGAGCAGATATGGGTATATCTACTTAATGAAGCACAAGTCTGAAACATTTGAAAAGTTCAAAGAATTTTAGAGTGAAGTGGAGAATCATCGTAACAAGAAAATAAGAGTTTCTATGATATGATCGTAGAGGTAAAATATTTGAGTTAGCGAGTTTGGCCTTCAGTAAAAACAATGTGAAATAGTTTCACTACTCACGCCACCTGGAACACCACAGTGGTGTGTCCGAACGTCATAACCGTACTTTATTAGATATGGTGCGATCAATGATGTCTCTTACCGATCTACCACTATCGCTTTTGGGGTTATGCTTTAGAGACAGCTACATTCATGTTAAATAGGGCACCATCTAAATCCGTGGAGATGACATCGTATGAACTGCGGTTTGACGAGAAACCTAAGTTGTCATTTCTTTAAGTCTGGGACTACGATGCTTATGTGAAAAAGTTTCAACATGGTAAGCTCGAACCCAAATTGGAGAAATAAATCTTCATAGGATACCCAAAAGAAACTGTTGGGTACACCTTCTATCACAGATCCGAAGGCAAGGTCTTTATTGCTAAGAGTGGATCCTTTCTAGAGAAGGAGTTTCTCTCGAAAGAAGTGAGTGGGAGGAAAGTGGAACTTGATGAGGTAATTGTACCTTCTCCCGAATTGGATAGTAGTACATCACAGAAACTGGTTCCAGTGATTCCCACACCAATTAGTGAGGAACCTAATGATGATGATCATGAAACTTCGGATCAAGTTACTGCTAAACTTCGTAGATCAACCAGAGTACGTTCCACACCAGAGTGGTACGGCAACCCGGTTCTGTAAGTCATGTTACTGGACCATGATGAACCTACGAACTATGAGGAAGCGATGATGAGCCTAGATTCCGCAAAATGGCTTGAGACCATGAAATCTGAGATGGGATCTATGTATGAGAACAAAGTGTGGACTTTGGTTGACTTGCCCGATGGTCGGCAAGCCATAGAAAATAAATGGATCTTCAAGAGGAAGACTGACGCTGACAGTAATGTTACTGTTTACAAAGCTCGACTTGTTACGAAAGGTTTTCGACAAGTTCAAGGAGTTGACTACGATGAGACTTTCTCACCCGTAGCGATGCTTAAGTCTGTCCGAATCATGTTAGCAATTGCCGCATTTTATGAAATCTGGCAAATGGACAATAAAACTGCATTCTTTAATGGATTTATTAAAGAAGAATTGTATTTGATGCAACCAGAAGGTTTTGTCAATCCTAAAGGTGCTAACAAAATGTGCAAGCTCCAGCGATCCATCTATGGACTGGTGCAAGGATCTCGGAGTTGGAATATACACTTTGATAAGTTGATCAAAGCATATAGATTTATACAGACTTGCGGTGAAGCCTGTATTTACAAGAAAGTGAGTGGGAGCACTACAACATTTCTGATAAGTATATGTGAATGACATACTGTTGATCAGAAATAATGTAGAATATTCTGGAAAGCATAAAGGAGTGTTTGAAAGGAGTTTTTCAAAGAAAGACCTCGGTGAAGCTGCTTACATATTGGGCATCAAGATCTATAGAGATAGATCAAGACGCTTGATAAGACTTTCGATGAGTACATACCTTGATAAGATTCTGAAGTAGTTCAAAATGGATTAGTCAAAGAAGGAGTTCTTGCCTGACTTTTAAGGTGTGAAGTTGAGTAAGACTCAAAGCCAGACCACGGCAGAAAAATATAGAGAGAATGAAAGTCATTCCCTATGCCTCAGCCATAGGTTCTATAAAGTATGCCATGCTGTGTACCAAACATGTTGTGTACCTTGCCATGAGTTTGACAAGGAGGTACAATAGTGATCCAGGAGTAGATCACTGTACAGCGGTCAAAATTATCCTTAGTAACTGGATGACTAAGGAAATGTTTCTCGATTATGGAGGTGATAAAGAGTTAGTCGTAAAGGGTTATGCCGATGCAAGCTTTGACACTAAATCCAGCTAACTCTAAGTATCAATCTGGATGCGTATTGAAAGTGGGAGCAATTAGCTAGAGTAGCTCCATGCAGAGCATTGTAGACACATAGACATTTGCGAAATACATATGGATCTGAATGTGACAGACCCGTTGACTAAACTTCTCTCACGAAGCAAAACATGATCACAACTTAGTACTCTTTGGGTGTTAATCACATAGCGATGTGAACTAGATTATTGACTCTAGTAAACCCTTTGGGTGTTAATCACATGACGATGTGAACTATCGGTGTTAAATCACATGGCGATGTGAACTAGATTATTGACTCTAGTGCAAGTGGGAGACTGAAGGAAATATGCCCTAGAGGCAATAATAAAGTTATTATTTATTTCCTTATATCATGATAAATGTTTATTATTCATGCTAGAATTGTATTAACCGGAAACTTAATACATGTGTGAATACATAGACAAAACAGAGTGTCCCTAGTATGCCTCTACTAGACTAGCTCATTGATCAAAGATGGTTATGTTTCCTAGCCATAGACATGAGTTGTCATTTGATCAACGGGATCACATCATTAGGAGAATGATGTGATGGACAAGACCCATCCGTTAGCTTAGCACTATGATCGTTTAAGTTTTACTGCTATTGCTTTCTTCATGACTTATACATGTTCCTATGACTATGAGATTATGCAACTCCCGAATACCGGAAGACCACTTTGTGTGCTACCAAACGTCACAACGTAACTGGGTGATTATAAAGGTACTCTACATGTGTCTCCGAAGGTACTTGTTGGGTTGGCGTATTTCGAGATTAGGATTTGTCACTCCGATTGTCGGAGAGGTATCTCTGGGCCCACTCGGTAATGCACATCACTATAAGCCTTGCAAGCATTGCAGCTAATGAGTTAGTTGCGGGATGATGTATTACGGAATGAGTAAAGAGACTTGCCGGTAACGAGATTGAACTAGGTATTGAGATACCGACGATCGAATCTCGGGCAAGTAACATACCCATGACAAAGGGAACAATGTATGTTGTTATGTGGTTTGATCGATAAAGATCTTCGTAGAATATGTGGGAGCCAATATGAGCATCCAGGTTCCTCTATTGGTTATTGATCAGAGACGTGTCTCGGTCATGTCTACATAGTTCTCGAACCCGTAGGGTCCGCACGCTTAAGGTTTCGATGATAGTTTTATTATGAGTTTATGAGTTTTGATGTACCGAAGGAGTTCGGAGTCCCGGATGAGATCGGGGACATGACGAGTAGTCTCAAAATGGTCGAGACGTCAAAATCGATATATTGGACGACTATATTCGGACATCGGAAAGGTTCCGAGTGATTCGGGTATTTTTCGGAGTATATGGGCCTTATTGGGCCATACGGGAATAGAGGAGAAAGGCCAAAAGGAAGGAGGCGCGCGCCCCCCCTCTGGTCCGAATTGGACAAGGGGTGCAGCCCCCTTTTCCTTCTCCCTCTCCCCCTCTTTCCTTCTCTCCTACTCCGGAAAGGAAAGGGGAATCCTACTAGGACTTGGGAGTCCTAGTAGGACTCCCCACACTTGGTGCGCCCCCTCTAGGGCCGGCCTCTCCCTCCCTCCTTTATATACGGGGGCAGGGGGGCACCTCTAGAGACAACAATTGATCTCTTGATCTCTTAGCCGTGTGCGGTGCCCCCCTCCACCATAGTACTCCTCGATAAATATTGTAGCGGTGCTTAGGCGAAGCCCTGCGACGGTAGAACATCAAGATCGTCACCACACCGTCGTGCTGACGGAACTATCCCTCGACACTCGGCTGGATCGGAGTTCGAGGGTCGTTATCGAGCTGAACGTGTGCTAGAACTCGGAGGTGCCGTAGTTTCGGTGCTTGATCGGTCGGGCCGTGAAGACGTACGACTACATCAACCGCGTTGTTCTAACGCTTTCGCTTTCGGTCTACGAGGGTACGTAGACTCACTCTCCCCTCTCGTTGCTATGCATCTGGCAGATAGATCTTGCGTGATCGTAGGAAAATTTTAAAATACTACGTTCCCCAACACCCACGTGGGCGGATATCAAAACCATCGCACTATATAATAACAAGCAATAATAAACATAAGAAAATTAGACAAATATCTATCTAAAGCAATAATAACAAGCAATAATAAAAGTAAGAAAAGCATGGACATAACAAGAGGCTCACCACGGTGGTGCCGGTGACGAGATCGGCGGGGGCGATCGACGGCGGCGAAGACGGGGACGGGACGTGACGGACCGCTAAACCTAGACAAATCTCGGAGAAAATAGAGCTTCGAGAGGAGAAAATCTTAACTAGTGTGGCTCGGGCATTCCACCGAACACGTTGTGTGCATAGGAGGTGAGCTAGAGCACCACTAACCCCTCTCCCCCTCGGCCAAAAAAAAACAGAGCAGTGAGCTCTGCTCTTGAGTGAGGGGGTATATATAGGCACCTCATTGGTCCCGGTTGGTGCTACGAACCGGGGCTAAAGGGGTGCCTTTGGTCTCGGTTCATATCACCAACCGGGACCAATGGTGGTGGGCCAGGAGCAAGACCCATTGGTCCCGGTTTGTCGCTCCAACCGGGACCAAAAGGTCCAGACGAACCGGGACCAATGGCCCACGTGGCCCGGCCGGCCCCCTTGGCTCACGAACCGGGTCCAGTGCCCCCATTGGACCCGGTTCTAGATTGAACCGGGGCTAATGGGCTGGACAGGCCTGGACCAAAGCCCTGTTTTCTACTAGTGATGGGATCGAGCGAGCAGAGTGTGCCGCGGGCTACTAGGGTTTGGGTCAGGTTGCTGAGAGGTGAGTGACAGAAGTTGAATCAGTTGTGTGTGGACGACTCAGATCAGCTACAGTGGGGTGATCCGTGGGAAGGGTCCTGATTGGTTCAGAACATCTATGATTTAAAATAGTTTCTAAGTGCTAAAAATAGTGTATTTTGTGAAGCAGCTATCAAAAATATTTTGAAAAGGGGACCACTAAAATTTTCACTCAAATTAGACCATATTTATGGATGGTCACCAGTTTCAATGCATTTCCGATCTTTCTACCTATTTTTGGTCATTTAAATGGGTTTTTGTCGATGCAACACGAAGCAGGGCAAATTTGAACTGCAACCTTCACATAGTTTGCTCATGATGTTTTCCAAAAAATCATTTTTTGGTACAAAACTATCTATTTAATCAGAGATACACCAAAAGTTTTCCTAGATTCAACCCCTAGCTACGAACGGTCATGCCCACAGTTTCGACCGCATTTTAAAATGGGCATGAAAAAATGCAAAACAAATGAAAAATTAGAAAACATTCGCATTAGGTCACTAAATATGACCAATTTACAAGGAAACATAATAAACTTGTAATAGGGTAATTATTTTATAAAAGTGTTATTAGAAACGAGCTATCATGTGTGAAGGTCAATGGCTTTCAAGCCAAATGATCAATCTTATGATCACATTCATGGCATAGTTTATTCAAATAATCACATATTGTGCACAAGGGTGCATTTTGGAATGGCAAACAATGTTGCCTAAGGAAGTTTTCATTTTTTTTGGATGAAATAATCATTTTCCATTTTTTCAGTGCCCGAAATGAGTTTTTTTGTGAAGGATTGTCATATATTTGTTGCAAAATTAGACCAAATAAATTTTATAAAATACTAAGCCATATTTAATGTACAATTAACCAAATGGTTGGGTGTCAGAAGTTTTGATCCACCTCTCGTGAAAAAGTCAAATTTCCACCGATTCAGGAGGAATCAAGTTTGAACTGCAACTGCCTTATAGTTTGCTCATGATTTTTTTTCAAATATCATTTTTATGTAGAAAAGTATCTGTTTCATAAGAGAAACACCAAATGTTTTCCAAGATTCAACCACTAGCTAGGAACGGTCATACCCGCCGTTTTGACCGTATTTTGAAATGGGCATGAAAAAAAAAAGCAAAACCTTCGCATTGTGTCATTATATGTGACTAAGTTACCCGAAACAATAATAAACTTGTAATACTGCAATTATTTTTAAAAAATATTCACAGAAATGAGCTATCACGTATGAAGATTCAAGGCTTTCAAGCCAAATGATCAATCTTATGGCCACATTCATGGCACAGTTTGTTGAAATGATTTCATATTGGGCACAAGGGTGCATCTCAGAAAGGCAAACAATGTTGCCTAAGGAATTTTTCATTTTATCTGGACAAAAAAAATCATTTTCCATTTTCGAATGTATAATTGGCAAAATGGTTGGGTGTCAAAAGGTTTGATCCACCTCTTGTGAAAAAGACAAATTTCAACTGATTAACGAGGAAGAGGGTCAAATCTGAACTGCGGCTACCTTATAGTTTCCTGTTTATTTTTTACAAAAATCATTTCTATGTACATGAGTATCTATTTAATCATATATACATGGTTTTGTGGTGTGATGTCGAGGTTTGGACGGTGGCCGAGGGCCCCAACCCCAGAGCGCGTAAACTGGCATGCCAACCGCGTGGTCAACACATGACTGTGGCGTTGCCATGCGTTCTGGGAAGACTAAGAATGTCGAGTGGATTGGGCACTCCCCTGGTGGTTGTTAGGAAGAAAAATATAACAGAAGAATCTCACGAGGAGACTGAACTAAGCTCAAACATGAATTAGCAGGCAAGTGTTTGATTAGCGGTGGGGGGAATGAACACGGAGAATGGGCCTACGTTTTGGCTAAGGATAATAACCTACAAAGGAGACTTTCTTGACAAATTTGCAGCTCAAATGGAAGAGCCTAGGTTGCACTTGCTTTGTAAAGTACCACATGATACGTCTCAAACGTATCTACTTTTCCAAACACTTTTGCTATTGTTTTGACCTCATTCTTGCATGATTGAACTAAACTAACCCGGACTGACGTTGTTTTCAGCAGAGCTGCCTGTATGGTTTTATTGTGTGCAGGAAAACGGATTTTTAGGTGTCTCAGAAAATTCCAAGAAAAATCACAGAAAATCCACGCACCCGAAGAACCATTGTGCCAAAAGTGGGGCCAGAGGGCAGCCAGGGGGGCCCCAGGCACCCTGGTGGCGCGGCCCCACCCCTGGCCGCGCCGGGAGGCCGCCTGGGCGGGTCCTTCCCCCTCTGGTGCCCTACTTTGACCCGTATTTATCCTCGTGACGAGAAAACCCCAGAACAGAAGTCGTTTTCCCAGTTTCCATCGCGGAGCCGCCGCCACCCTCGGTTCTTCTTCGGGAGGGCTAATCTGGAGGCTGATTTGGCCTCCGGAGAGGGGAGATCGTCGCCATCGTCATCATCATCACCACTCCATCCTCCCTCCATGGCTTCTCCTTCCATGTGTGAGTAATTCCCTGCTGTAGGCAAAGGGGATGGTAGGGATTGGATGAGTTAGATCATGTAATAGTTTATCAGATTGTTGGGGGCATGTTGCCTATCATCTACTATGGTGTTTATCATCTTTGCTTCAACTTGTTGCTCTTAATGCTTGTCACTTAGGGCCCGAGTGCCATGATTTCAGATCTGAACCATATGTGTTTGCATGAATATATTTGTGTTCTTGATCCTATCTATGAGTTGTTTGCACCTATTACGGTCCGGAACCGGCGATCCCAAAGGTGACAGGTTGGGACACCAAAGGGGATGGTCCATAATTTGAGGATTCCATGTATCCATTGAGTTTATTGCTTTGTTCCGGTGCTCTTTGACAGGAGCACCTTAATCTCCATAAGTTCCTTTTGGCCCCGTTCGTAGCGGGATGGTAGGACAAAAGATGTTGTGCAAGTTCTTACTGCAAGCACGTACAACTACCTGTGGGATACATGCCTAATGGTTGATATTTGCCTAGATGATCATTACTTTTCTGTGTGCCTTGCCCCAAGTTAGATTCATGATGTATCTCATCCATGCAGCGCCCAACCATCCATCTCCCTAGCCTACAGTGTTTCAATCCTGCTGGTTATTAGTTGTTACTTTTGCTGTTTACTTTTACTGTCACCACCATCACTATCATATCACCGTTACCACTTATCTTTTGTTGCAAGTAAGTATATTTCAGGTGCGGTTGAATTGACAACTCAACTGTCAAAGCTTATAAATACTCTTTGGCTCCCCGTGTGTTGAATCTATAAATTGGGTTATTCTTACCCGCGAAGACTATCTCGATCCCTTACGGTTGAGGGTTATCACCACATCGGGCAAAAATATGGATGTTGAAGCTGGGCTCAAATGAATGAATAGATTGAGCTAAAATTTGGTGGAGTATGGCCATTTGGGCATAGGAAAGTACTGTAAAATTTGATACCATTGGACATGGCAAAGTGGCACTTCCTTCACGATGCCCTTCGCTGGACAGAAACTTGGGAAAATTATTGAGAGTAAATTCCTAAATGAAATGAGCTCAAATTTGGTGGAGTAAAGTTTTATAGCAAAGTACAAGCCTGGATGAACTCTTATGTAAAGCAAAGTGCTTCCAAGGACACATGGGAATTATTGTCAAGCTAGTTCTCATAATGCTCATATGATTCGCGTTCGCTACTTTGATAATTTGATATGTGGGTGGACCGGTGCTTGGGTGATGTCCTTACTTTGACAAGCCTCCCACTTATTATTAACTCCTCTCACAAGCATCCGCAACTACGAAAGAAGAATTAAGATACATCTAACCATAGCATGAGACATATGGATCCATAACAGCCCCTTACGAAGCAACGCATAAACTAGGGTTTAAGCTTCTGTCACTCTCGCAACCCGACATCTACTTATTACTTCCCAATGCCTTCCCCCTAGGCCCAAATAATGGTGAAGTGTCATGTATTTGATGTTCACATAACACCACTAGAGGAAAGACGACATACATCTCATCAAAATATCAAATGAATACCAAATTCACATGATTACTTATAACAAGACTTCTCCTATGTCCTCAGGAACAAACATAACTACTTACAAAGCATATTCATGTTCATAATCAGAGGAGTATTTGATAGCATCAAGGATCTGAACATATGATCTTCCACCAAATAAACCAACTAGCATCAACTACATGGAGTAATCAACACTACTAGCAACCTACACGTACCGATCTAAGGTTTTGAGGCAAAGATTGAATACAAGAGATGAATTAGGTTTTGAGAGGAGATGGTGCTGGTGAAGATGTTGATGAAGATTGACCCTCCCTTGATGAAAGGATCGTTGGTGATGACAATGGCTTCGATTTCCCCCTCACGGAGGGAAGTTTCCCCGGCAGAACAGCTCCACTGGAGCCCTAGATTGGTTCTGCTCAAGTTCCGCTTCGAGACGGCGGCGCTTCGTCCCGAAAGTTCTCTCTTTATTTTTTCTAGGTCAAAAGACATCATATAGTAGAAGGGGGCACCGGAAGCCTGTCAGGGGGCCCACAAGCCTTGAAGGCGCGCCCCCAGGCTCGTGGCCACCTGGTGGGACACCCTCTGGATTTTCTTCGCCCAATATTTTTTATATATTCCAAAATAATTCTCCATTGATTTTCAGGACTTCTGGAGTTGTGCGGAATAGGCCAATCAGATTTGCTTCTTTTCGATCCAGAATTTTAGCTGCCGGCATTCTCCCTCTTCATGTAAATCTTGAAAAATAAGAGAGAAAAGGCATAATTATTGTAGTATAATTGGAAATGACATTCCATAATGCAATAACTGTCAACATAAAAGCATGATGCAAAATGGATGTATCAAGGTGTTGCTTGGTTCTCCTACTGGATTGGTAATCTTGGTTTTTAACTGAGGGGAATACTTATCTCTACTGTATTGCATCATGCTCACGTCTTCGGGGAAATCCAAACGCAGCTCGCAAGTAGCAAGCCACAACGGTGATAATCAAGTCGCCTTTTAGCCTTCTACATGGACCACCTTAGTCAAATCAGATTCAACTAAAGTAGGAGAGACAGGTACCCGTCAGGAACCTTATGCAATACAAGTTGCATGTTAGTCGGTGGAACTGGTCTCATGTGCGAGGACATGTAAGGCTGCTCTGATTCACTTCATCCACAATACCGCCAAATCCAAATAAGACAATGGAGGTAAACAATCTGAACATCAATGCCCAAAACTTCTTTGTGTTCTACTTGTGCATATACAACTACGCATAGACCTGGCTTGTGATACCACTGACGTGGAATGAAGCATAAAAATCAAAAAAAATCCTGTGAACACCTAAGATCTAATCTAGGAGATGCATAGCAACGAGAAGGGAGTGTGTCTACATTCCCTTGTAGACCAAAAGCGGGAGCATATATAACACGGTTGATGTAGTTGTACTCTTCGTGATCCGATCACGATCCAATCCAATCTAGCGCCGAACAGATGGCACCTCCGCGTTCAACACACGTACGGCTCGATAACGTCTCCATCTCCCTGATGCAGCAAGAGAAGAGGAGAAGTAGATGGGATCTCAACCACCACGACTGCGTGGTGGATATGGTGGCGGTGTTGTGCCGGCAAGGCTTTGCCAAACGCTGCTGGAACCGGTCTAAGGAAAAAACGGTGTTATGGGAGAGGTAGGGCTGACGCCAGGACGTGGGAATTGGTGTGTTTAGCCCCTCCCTCTCCTCCACTATATATAGGATTCAAGGGGGAGGGCTGGTGCACAGCCCGAGCCCCTCCTCCTAGGAGGGGGGTGGGCCTAGGGAGGCTTCCTCTCTCCCCAAGGCACCTAGGGGAGCCTTCCCCCTGTAGGACTCTTCCTCTTTTCCATGTTACATGCACATGGTCCCCTTGGGGCTGCTGCACCTGGCCCATGTAAAGGGTGGTCGGGGCGGTTACGGCAGCGAACGCGGCGGTTAGGGCGGCAGACGCGGTGGCTACGACGGCGGCAACTACTCCGACAACTCAGGCAATGGTGGCGGAGGTGGTACGCCGCGTCAACAGGGAGGTGATCGCGGTGACCATGGTGATCGCGAACGCTGTCAAATCAACAAGGAAGAGGGCCACGGTGCGTGGCGCTGCAGGAAACGGTTCGACAAAAGCTTCAACAACAACGTCTGTAATCCCGCTGGAAGTGGCGGTGGTGGTGGACGCGACAATGGTGGGCGTGGTGGCGGTGGCGGGGGCGGAAATTCTCGCACTGCTAACTCTGCCCATTCCTACGACGTGGATACTTACTGGTAACTGGATACTGGCGCCACGGACCATGTCACAGGCGAGCTGGAGAAGCTAGCTGTCCGAGATGGCCACACCGGCACCGATGAAATCCACACGGCTAGTGGTCAAGGTATGGATATAGAGCATATTGGTCATTCAGTACTATCTACTCCCTCTTGTTCCTTGCACTTGAACAATATTCTCCATGCTCCTAGTGCCGATCAAAGCCTCTTTTCTGCCTACAATCTTATGCGTGATAATGACGTATTTATTGAACTTCACCCTGAATTCTTTCTTGTTAAGGATCAGGCTACCCGGAGAACAATTCTGCAAAATAAGAGTAGATGGGGTTTGTTCCCCGTGACCAGACGGCAAAGTGCCCCCCAACGTCAAGTTCTTGCTGCCATCAAGCCATCCACCTCGCGGTGGCACAAGCGCCTAGGGCATCCCTCTCTTCCGGTAGTCCAAAAGATTCTCCACGACTTCAATCTTCATGTCTCTAATAAACAAGATCATCTCCTGGTGTGTGATGCGTGTCAGATGGCCAAGAGCCATCAGTTACCTTATTCCCGTTCAACTAGTGAGTCTACAACTCCTTTAGTGCTTATTTTTTCAGATGTTTGGGGTCCTGGACCCGTTTCTATAGGAAGACAGAAATACTATGTCAGTTTTATCGATGATTTTAACAAGTTTAGCTGGATATATTTGCTCAAAAATAAATCTGATGTCTTCGAGAAATTTGGTCTTTTTCAAGCTCATGTTGAACGTCTCTTTGATCGCAAGATTATTGCCATGCAAACCGATTGGGGTGGGGAGTACCAACGGTTGAACTCCTTTTTTGAACGCATTGGCATCACACACCATGTTTGCTGCCCCCATGCTCACCAACAGAACGACTCCGCGGAGCGGAAACATAGGCACATAGTGGAAGTTGGTCTCTCTCTACTTGCCCATGCCTTCATGCCACTCAAATTTTGGGACGCAGCGTTCCTCACGGCAGTCTATCTCATTAATTGTGTCCCTAGTAGAGTTATCAAGAACCAAACCCCACTAGAAAAGCTATTCGGCACTAAACCTAACTACTCTTTTCTTCGCATCATTGGTTGTGCTGTTTGGCCCAACTTGCGTCCTTTCAACAAACACAAACTCGAATTTTGGTCCAAGCAATGTGCCTTCTTAGGATACAACACTCTTCACAAAGGCTATAAGTGCCTCGATATTTCTTCCGGCCGTGTCTATGTTTCTCGCGTCATTGTCTTTGATGAGAAAGTTTTTCCTTTCGCCAAACTCCACTCCAACGCCGGTGCTCAACTTCGCAAGGAGTTACTACTTTTGCCATCTCACCTCTTACCATCACCTAGCTTTGGTCAAGAGGGAGCTGAGCCTAATGCCAATAACACAACTGAAAGTGTGCAGGAAACAGAGCAGGATCATGTTGAAATTTTTGGCGAAAACTCGTATGATTTTATGCAGCCAACAAAGAGCTCCACAGAAGATCCACAGGATCTCTCGGGATCAGTTGCCGCAGCAGGATCCACCGCGCGATCCGTGTCCTCTGACACGGCCAGCGAATCCACACCGGGATCCGTGCGGTCAGGCGGGCCAGACGGGCGGTCAGGCGGGCACACCGAGGCGCTGTCTCCTCGCGGCGGGCGGCCAGGCGGGCCAAGCGAGCGCATCGAGGCACTGTCCCCTTGCGGGTCGACCCCTGCGTGGGACGGTGCGCATTCTACCGGCGGGCCGTCTGGGCGAGGCCCACGTGGCGACAGCGGGGCTGGGAGCCCGGAACCCGGTGCGGCGCGGATTCCCTCCCACCTTGCGCCCACACCAGAATAGCCAAGTGGTCGTTCGTCATTGGCTGCCACACGAGATCTGTCAACTTGTCTGCAGGCAGCGGATTCAGGATCTTCGAAGCTTGCGTCCGCCTCATCTGACTCCGCTGTCTCCTTCATGGACAACCGGCTTCAGCTCCAGCTAGCTCGGCCAGGTCCGCCTCCTCCCGCTCGTCCCCGTACTCGGTCACAGAGTGGTATTACTAAACCCAAGGTTTATAATGATGGGTGTGTTCGTTGGGGCTCTTTCTGTGCCATAGGTGAACCGAAGAAGTTGCATGATGCTCTAGGAGATCCCAGTGGAAACGAGCAATGGATGAGGAATTTTCTGCTCTTATTGCGAATCACACGTGGCGCCTGGTGCCTCCAGTTAGAGGGAGGAACGTCATTGACTGTAAATGGGTGTACAAGGTGAAGCGGAAGTATGATGGCACCATTGACATGTACAAGGCACGTCTTGTGGCCAAATGTTTTAAAAAAAGGTACGGAATTGATTATGAGGACACGTTTAGCCCTGTGGTCAAAGCTGCTACTATCAGGTTAATTCTTTCTGTTGCAATATCACAAAATTGGTGCATGCGACAACTAGATGTTAAGAACGCGTTTTTGCATGGTGTTCTGGAAGAAGAAGTGTTTATGAGGCAGCCTCCTGGGTATGAGAGTTCAGCTTTGCCACGACACGTCTGCAAGCTTGATAAAGCAATCTATGGCTTGAAACAAGCACCTCGAGCTTGGTACTATTGTTTGTACTCCAAGTTGCAGTCCCTTGGGTTTTCTGCCTCCAAGGGAGACACTTCATAGTTCTTCTATCATCGACATGGAATAACTATGTTTATGCTCATTTATGTTGATGATATTATTGTCACCAGCTCCTCCACTCAAGCAGTTGACGCACTTCTTAAAGATTTGCGTATGGACTTTGCGCTCAACGATTTGGGCAGTCTTCACTTTTTCCTTGGGATTGAGGTAAACATGTTCCTCGTGGCATTGTTCTATCTCAAGAAAAGTATGTACATGATATCCTTGAGCGAGTGGGCATGAAAGGCTGCAAACCTTCTCCAACCCCTTTATCCACCTCAGAGAAGTTGTCTCTTTATGATGGTGTGAAGCTTGGAGCTGAGGACTCCGTCAGGTACAGGAGTGTTGTAGGAGCTTTGCAGTCTTTGACGTTAACCAGACCGGATATTTGTTTCTCAGTTAACAAAGTTTGCCAGTTCCTGCACGCTCCTACTAGTACTCATTGGACAGCGGTAAAAAGAATTCTTAGATATCTTCAGGCAACCAAGAGTCATGGTCTCAAGCTCGCTAAGTCAGATTCTACGCTTGATAGTGCCTTTTCAAATGCAGACTGGGCAGGTTGTCCCGATGATCGGAGGTCCACTGGAGGCTTTCCAGTCTTTTTTGGTAGTAAATTGATTTCTTGGTGTGCACGTAAGCAAGCTACCGTGTCCAGATCGAGTACTGAAGCTGAGTATAAGGCCTTAGCAAATGCCACTGCTGAGATCATTTGGGTACAGAATCTGTTAACAGAATTGGGCATTCGTCAACCACCTGCAGTGTCACTTTGGTGTGACAATCTTGGCGCTACCTATCTTTCTGCCAACCGTGTTTTTCATGCTAGGACAAAGCACATCGAAATTGATTATCATTTCGTCCGTGGAAGGGTTGCAAACAAGATTTTGAATATTCGTTTGGTTCCTACTGGTGATCAAGTGGCAGATGGCTTCACTAAGCCACTATCACTGCGGCAACTGGAGGTCTTCAGGCGCAATCTCAACTTAAACAGTTGTAATTGAGGGGGAGTGTTAAACATTCTAATGTACGTCACGGTCACGTTATGAACCGTGGTAGACTAGGGCGTGGTGTGCGTTTGTTGTACATTGTTAGGATAGGTTAGGTTGTTGAGATATGATCCTATAGTTAGTTTGGAGATCAATCCACACCTAACCTAACCCTAACTACCTGTAAGCCGTCGGCCTTTGCCCATTTATTAACACGTACGCGGCCCTGCATCAAGCATGCGCTTCCAGCTATTTTCACACTTGTGGGCATCTTCAAGGCGCTCTTCTCTCTCACCAAAGCCTAGCTAGCTATATATATAGCGTGCGTCAGTTACATTTGGGCAATCATTCGTCATTTCATTCTTGAGTATGTGCACGTGTGTGTGCTTTTTAAGTGTGTGGGCACTCCCATATTTCATTCTTGAGTTTGTGCGTATGCATTACTATTGTTCCTAATAATTCCTACGGTCTCGATAGATAGGTAGTAGTATCTCAGATTCTGCGACTGAGCAAGCTCAAACAGACCAGCACCATCTAACGTGACCCTATCCCGAGTTAATTGTGCGGAAGTACCACACTTCGGCACGCTATAATGGATTGGTACCACTAGTCATATTTTTTGTATATCAGTACCATCTCTGCGTCTAATTGTTACAAAACGGACTAACCCGCGTATAAACACGTAATGACGTTGTATCTGAACAGCGGGGTCCACCTGTCAACAGCCAGTTGGATTATGTTTAAGGAAGGGACTTTCTTTTTAGTATTCTCATCAAAAGTATTCTCATCAGGAAATAAATATCTCAGTGAATAATCTCATCTATCACAGGGTTTCCATGATTCATTCCATAAAAATCAAACATCTCTCTAGTTTCCCTTACTATGTAACCATATTCATTCGTGAGGATAAGGGTAGCTATCTTCTTGGCCCTATGATTTTTTCTAACCGGCAACTCATAAAACAACGTTTGCAAAGTAAGATGGGTACAAATAAATCTTCTCTGAAGTTTAAGAACAAGTGTAGAGATAGCTTCCGCATAGTTTTCGGTTCTTGTAAGGATAGGAGTGTCATCCCAATGCAATTAAATAATTCTTGGATAACTTTTTTTCCTATAATATTCCCATGTCTCATCACAAAAATTTTAGCATCTAAATGTATAGGAATTGCAACATTAGGAGTTTCATCATCTACACTTTTTCCCATACCAAAATCACCATAATAACAACTTCCAGCAAGTAAACAAGTAAACAAGCAAAAAAAACTAAGCGGAAAATAATTTTGTGTTTTTGTGAAAACGTTTTAGAAGTGGGGAAGATGAAAATAAGAGACAAGTGGCAAATAATATAAATGCAAGGAGATGAAGTTTATGCGATGGTACTTGATAGATGTTGATGATGTCTCCCACACAATGGCGCCAGGAATTCTTCTTGCTACATGTGAGTTGCGTGGGCATTCCTCGAAGAGGAGGGGATGATGCAGTATAGTAGGGATAGTATTTCCCTCAGTTCATAACCAAGGTAATCAATCCAGGAGGAGAACCAAGCAACACCTCGTTAACAACACCTACACACAAAATAACAAATACTTGCACCCAACACGAACAAGGGGTTGTCAATCTCTCGTCGGTTAATTGCAAGGATAAAATCCCATAGTGAAAGATAGACTGAAAAAAGAAAATAAATAAAATTGCAGTAAGAAATTTTTGGGGTTTAATATATGGCTAAAATAGACCCGGGGGCCATAGTTTTCACTAGAAACTTCTCCCTTGAAAATAGCATACGATGGGTACACAAATTACTGTTGGGCAATTGATAGAAAAGCGACTAATCATGATGATATCTAAGGCAATGATCACACATATAGGCATCACGTCTGAGACTGCTATCCAGCATGCATCTAGAGTATTAAGTTCATAAAGAACGTAGTAATGCCTTAAGCAAGATGACACAATGTTGACAAAGTAAACCCACACATGAATAAACCCCATCTTCTTATCCTTAATGTCAACAATACAAATATGCGTCTTGTCCCTTTCTGTCACTGGGATATAAATCACCGCAAGATTGAACCCATTACAAAACACATCTCCCATTGCAAGAAAAATCAATCTAGTTAACCAAACCAAATCAATAGATTGGAGAGAAATACAAATCTATCATAATCATGAATAAAAGAGTTCAGAGAAGACTCAAAGAATATTCATAGATAATCTGATCATAAAGTCACAATTCATCGCATCCCAACAAACACACCGCAAAAAATAATTACATCGAATAGATCTTCAAGAATATCAAGGAGAACGTTGTAGATCAAAGATAGAGAAAAAGCCATCTAGCTACTAGCTATAGACCCGCAGGCCTGTGGTAAACTACTCACACGTCATCAGAAGGGCAGCAAGGTTGATGTAGAGCCCCTCCATGATTTATTTCCCCTCCAGCAGAGTGTTAGAAAAGGTCCCCAGATGGGATGTCTCGAGAAAAGAAGCTCCCGATGGCGGAAAAAGTATTTCGTGTGGCTCTCTGTTGGTTTCCCGAGTTTAGAGAATGTATAGAGGCGGAATTATGTCAATCGGAGCAAAGGTGGGCACACAAGGCACCGGTGCGCACCTGCCGCCCCCCCCCCCCCCCCCCCGGCGCGCCCCGATGGCTCGTGGCCACTTCCTTTGTCTTTTGGCCCTCTCCGGAAGCTTGTAGTGTCTTTTATGTCCAGAAAAAATCTCCAAAATGTTTCATGGCATTTGAATTTCGTTCCGTACTGATATTCTGGAAAACCAAAAAACAGGCAAAAAACAACAACTGGCACTGGACACTAAGTTAATAGGTTAGTCCTAAAAAATGATACAAAATAGCATATAAATGCATAATAAACATCCAGGATTGATAATATAATAGCATGGAACAATAAAAAATTATAGATACGTTGGAGACGTATGATGGTGACAACAGATGTTGACTTTCATTTGATGGTTGATGGCTCAATATTGTAACACTTTCACATGTGTTTCCGAAGGTTTTTTTTTCCGGTTCTTGTCATTTTACTAATGTTAATCCTTCGTGAATGAACAAACTTTGGTCTCCTACTTGATGTGCAAGACCAAACACTTTTTGAAGAAAATCAATCAATACCATAGTCATCTAAGCAATTTGGAGCAACTTCCTTTTGAGAAAATACTTTTTTGGCACACCAGAGGAAAAGATGGCAGCTGGTACAAGCGTGAGCAGTCGTACCAGATGCAGCTACCTCACCCTCGTCAACACGAACAACTTTTGTAAAGGTGTAGAGGGAAAAATGTGCAAACGGAGAGGAAACGTCATCATCCGAAGAAAGAAGAGGGAATTCAGGCGAGAAGAAATTCACTTAGATCCATTCCGGCCTTCGTCGATCATCACCCTCTTTCATTCATTGACACCACCACCATAGAGAGAGTAATTCCAGTTTTTAAGATTAGGGTTTGTAACTCTTTTTGCATGTATTCAGTGAATAAGATCGGATCAATCATTCATACTATTTTTTTT
>LR738714.1:869818899-869842793 GCA_902687465.1 Secale cereale | reverse complement strand
TCTAGTGTCCAAGGATTCAACAAAACCAATACTTCATCATTAGGCGAAAGTAACAGTCGCATGATGGTACGAAGCTCTCCAAAGTGGTTTTGGAACGGAGTCCCAGAAAGGATAATTCGTAACAAAAGACGGATTATCATATAAGGAACTTCGTTCCAGAACAACTTTGCATAACTTCGTACCAACATGCCTTGGTTACTTCTGGAAAATGATGAAGTCATGGATTTCTTCAATACTTTGACACTAGCTAGGCAACCTCTCGACCCCTCGACCCTCGGTCCCTCGACGACCCTCGGCCCCTCGACGACCCTCGGCCTCTCGACCCCTCGACCCTCGGCCTCTCGACCCCTCGACGACCCTCGACCCCTCGGCGATCTCTCGACCCTTGACGACCCTCGGTCCCTCGACGACCCTTGACCCCCCCTAATGTCGAAGTTATCGGGGAGGGTGTATATCGACAACGACATATCCGATAAAAAAAAGAGGAAGAAGAAGAAAAAAGGAACCGCTAGAGGAGAAGATCGAAGAAAAAAAAGAAAAAATAAGGAGAAGAAGAAAGGAATACAGGAGAAGAAGAGAAATTTTCTCTTCTTCTCCTATATTCCTTTCTTCTTCTCCTCTTTTTTTTCTTCTTTTTTCTTCTTCATATTTATTTCTCCTCTTCTTCCTCTCCTCTTCTTCTTTCTTTCCTCTTTCTTATTTTCTTCTTTCCTATCCTTCTTTTTCTAAATTTGTAACTTTTGCATATGTAAAACTTTCTATATATATTCAGCATATATAAACAAAAAACTATATAGCCACATACACATATATATACATCACATACACATCACATACAGTAACTATACATCACAATTGTAACTATCTATATATAAACAAAAAACATTCTATGAAAAAAAACATTTTTAACATATATATTTAGCAAATTCCTAAGAAAAAAAATATATACACATACAAAATATATATACAGCAACTATATACACATAACACATATACACATATAGATACACATATATATATACAGCAACTATATATATACAGCAACTATAAACGTACAAAAAAAACCCTCACATCGCGACGGCGCGGGGCGGGGCGACGGCGTGGGGCGGGGCGGCGCGACGGCGACGGGGCGACGGCGCGGGGCGGGGCGGCGCGGGGGCGCGGGGCGGGGCGACGGCGCGACGGCGACGGGGCAGCGTCGGGGGCGACGGCGACGGGGCGGCGTCGGGGGCGACGGCGACGGGGCGACGGCGACGGGGTGACGGCCGGGGCGACGGGGGCGGGGAAGGAGAGAGGAGGCGTCGGGGGCGGGGAAGGAGAGAACTGAACGAAATTTCGCAAGTGTTGGTTATATACGAGGGGCATTAGTCCCGGTTCGTGGCACCAACCGGGACTAATACCCCCCTTTAGTCCCGGTTGGTGCCACCAACCGGGACCAAAGGTTCCTTTTCAGCAGCCCAAAGGGCGGGAAGGAGGGGCCTTTGGTCCCGGTTGGTGGCACCAACCGGGACTAAAGGGGGGCATTGATCCCAGTTGGTGCCACGAACCGGGACTAATACCATCCTTTAGTCCCGGTTGGTGCCACCAACCGGGACCAAAGCCCTGTGCTGGCGCGGTGCGGTGGGATGTTTAGTCCCAACTCGCTAGTTGAGAGAGCTCCGGTGTGGTTTATAAGCGCTGCTGCACCCACCCACTCGAGCTCCTCTCAATTGCAGGCTTCTGGGCCTAACTCTGCGCGCTGCCCTGTGAGCTTGCTGGGCCTTATAGTCCAGATGCATCCTGGGCTGTAGGCCTTGCAGGCTCACTGGGCAGCGCCCAATTTTTTTTTCCTTTTTTGCTTTATTTATTTCTAAGTTGTTTTTTGCTGTATTTAGAGTTTCTTTGTGAATATTATTGCTTTAGGTAAAACAAATTATAAACTTTCTGTTAGTGCAAGTAGTATTCAAATTTGAATAGATTAAATTTGAAATTATTTGTTTTCTTTGTTGCTTTATTTATTTTATTTTGTTTCTACTTACAACAAAATACTTATTGTTGCTATTTTTTTTGCAAGTTTTTTTGTTTTGTTTTCTGCATTATTTATTTTCTTTTGTTTTTTGCTTTATTTTTTAATTCTTTCTGATAAAACCAATTACAAACTTTGTGTTAGTGCAAGTAGTATTCAAATTTGAATAGTTTAAATTTGAAATTATTTGTTTTCTTTGTTGCTTTATTTATTTTATTTTGTTTCTACTTATAATGAAATACTTATTGTTGCTATTTTTTATTTTTTTGCAAGTTTTTTTTGTTTTCTGCATTATTTATTTTCTTTTGTTTTTTGCTTTTTTTTTATTCTTTCTGGTAAAACCAATTACAAACTTTCTGTTAGTGCAAGTAGTATTGAAATTTGAATAGTACAAACAGACAATGGTATCATACTCGTTTGTTACAAAGTTGGCATGGTATCATCATAATAGTTGCGGAAAAAAGCCTTCACTTTTTCTTCGCTTGTGTCATTTGCTTACTGCGCCGTAACCGTGGATAATCTTCATCGTTTATCAGGATGCTTGGGTCAGCCTTGACTTTGAAGGGAGGAATTTCATGAAACTTTTCATAATCTTCAGACATGTCTGTCTTGCCCTCCACTCCCAGGATGTCCATTTTTCCTGAAAGAACTATGTGGCGCTTTGGCTCATCGTATGATGTATTCGCTTCCTTATCTTTTCTTTTTCTCGGTCTGGTAGACATGTCCTTCACATAGATAACCTGTGCCACATCATTGGCTAGGACGAACGGTTCGTCAGTGTATCCAAGATTTTTCAGATCCACTGTTGTCATTCCGTACTGTGGGTCTACCTATACCCCGCCTCCTGACAGATTGACCCATTTGCACTTAAACAAAGGGACCTTAAAATCATGTCCGTAGTCAAGTTCCCATATGTCCACTATGTAACCATAATATGTGTCCTTTCCCCTCTCGGTTGTTGCATCAAAGCGGACACCGCTGTTTTGGTTGGTGCTCTTTTGATCTTGGACAATCGTGTAAAATGTATTCCCATTTATCTCGTATCCTTTGTAAATCAAAACAGTCGAAGATGGTCCCCTGGACAACAAGTACAACTCATCACAAACAGTGTTGTCACCTCTGAGACGTGTTTCCAACCAACTGCTGAAAGTCCTGATGTGTTCACATGTAATCCAGTCGTCGCACTGCTCCGGGTGTTTGGAGCGCAGACTGTTCTTGTGTTCATCGACATACGGGGTCACTAATGTAGAGTTCTGTAGAACTGTGTAGTGTGCTTGAGACCAAGAATATCCGTCCCTGCATATTATTGAGTCCCTTCCAAGCGTGCCTTTTCCAGTCAGTCTCCCCTCGTACCGCGATTTAGGGAGACCTATCTTATTAAGGCCAGGAATGAAGTCAACACAAAACCCGATGACATCCTCTGTTTGATGACCCAAGGAGATGCTTCCTTCTGGCCTGGCGCGGTTACAGACATATTTCTTTAGGACTCCCATGAACCTCTCAAAGGGGAACATATTGTGTAGAAATACGGGCCCCAGAATGACAATCTCGTCAACTAGATGAACTAGGACGTGTGTCATGATATTGAAGAAGGATGGTGGGAACACAAGCTCGAAACTGACAAGACATTGCGCCACATCACTCCTTAGCCTTGGTACGATTTCTGGATCAATCACCTTCTGAGAGATTGCATTGAGGAATGCACATAGCTTCACAATGGCTAATCGGACGTTTTTCGGTAGAAGCCCCCTCAATGCAACCGGAAGCAGTTGCGTCATAATCACATGTCAGTCATGAGACTTTAGGTTCTGGAACTTTTTCTCTGCCATATTTATTATTCCCCTTATATTCGACGAGAAGCCAGTCGGGACCTTCATACTGAGCACGCATTCAAAGAAGATTTATTTCTCTTCTTTCGTAAGAGCATAGCTGGCAGGACCTACATACTGCTTCGGAGGGATGCCGTTTTTTTCGTGCAAACGTTGCAGGTCGTCCCGTGCCTCAGCTGTATCTTTTGTCTTTCCATACACGCCCAAGAAGCCTAGCAGGTTCACGCAAAGGTTCTTCGTCACGTGCATCACGTCGATTGAAGAGCGGACCTCTAGGTCTTTCCAGTAGGGTAGGTCCCAAAATATAGATTTCTTCTTCCACATGGGTGCGTGTCCCTCAGCGTCATTCGGAACAGCTAGTGCGCCGGGGCCCTTTCCAACGATTACGTGTAAATCATTGACCATAGCAAGTACGTGATCACCGATACGCATGGCGGGCTTCTTCCGGTGATCTGCCTCGCCTTTGAAATGCTTGCCTTTCTTTCGACATTGATGGTTGGTCGGAAGAAATCGACGATGGCCCAGGTACACATTCTTCCTGCACTTGTCCAGGTATATACTTTCAGTGTCATCTAAACAGTGCGTGCATGCGTGGTATCCTTTGTTTGTCTATCCTGAAAGGTTACTGAGAGCGGGCCAATCGTTGATGGTCACGAACAGCAACGCCTTTAGGTCAAATTCCTCCTGTCTGTGCTCATCCCACGCACGTACACCGTTTCCATTCCACAGCTGTAAAAGTTCTTCAACTAATGGCCTTAGGTACACATCAATGTCGTTGCCGGGTTGCTTAGGGCCTTGGATGAGAACTGGCATCATAATGAACTTCCGCTTCATGCACATCCAAGGAGGAAGGTTATACATACATAGAGTAAAGGGCCAGGTGCTGTGATTGCTGCTCTGCTCCCCAAAAGGATTAATGCCATCCGCGCTTAAAGCAAACCATACGTTCCTTGGGTCCTTTGCAAACTCATCCCAGTACTTTGTCTCGATTTTTCTCCACTGCGACCCGTTAGCGGGTGCTCTCAACTTCCCGTCTTTCTTACGGTCCTCACTGTGCCATCGCATCAACTTGGCATGCTATCTGTTTCTAAACAAACGTTTCAACCGTGGTATTATAGGAGCATACCACATCACCTTCGCAGGAACCCTCTTCCTGGCGGGCTCGCCATCAACATCACCAGGGTCATCTCGTCTGATCTTATACCGCAATGCACCGCATACCGGGCATGCATTCAGATCCTTGTATGCACCGCGGTAGAGGATGCAGTCATTAGGGCATGCATGTATCTTCTGCACCTCCAGGCATATGACCTTCTTTGCTGCGTATGTACTGTCGGGCAATTCGTTATCCTTCGGAAGCTTCTTCTTCAATATTTTCAGTAGCTTCTCAAATCCTTTGTCAGCCACAGCATTCTCTGCCTTCCACTGCAGCAATTCCAGTACGGTACCGAGCTTTGTGTTGCCATCTTCGCAATTGGGGTACAACCCTTTTTTGTGATCCTCTAACATGCGATCGAACTTCAGCTTCTCCTTTTGACTTTCGCATTGTGTCCTTGCATCGACAATGACCCGGCAGAGATCATCTTTTGGTTCCTCTTGATCTTCAGCAGCTTCACCCGTTGCAGCATCATTGGGCACATCGTCTGGTTCCTCTTGATCTTCACCAGCTCCCCCCATTGCAGCATCACCGTATTCAGGGGGCACATAGTTGTCATCGTACTCTTCTTCTTCGCCGTCTTCCATCATAACCCCTATTTCTCCATGCCTCGTCCAAACATTATAGTGTGGCATGAAACCCTTGTAAAGCAGGTGGGAGTGAAGGATTTTCCGGTTAGAGTAAGACATCGTATTCACACATTTAGTGCATGGACAACACATAAAACCATTCTGCTTGTTTGCCTCAGCCGCATTTAGAAACTCATGCACGCCCTTAATGTACTCGGAGGTGTGTTTGTCACCGTACATCCATTGTCGGTTCATCTGCGTGCATTATATATAATTAAGTGTGTCAAAAACCATTACAGAACATCATAAATAGATAATTAAGTGACCAAATGGATAAAAGTTCATCATCACATTAAAACCAAAGTACATACATATATAGTTCTCATCTAACAACATATAGCTCTCCATACACATCGAAACTATGTAAAACATTTCGATGCGAAAACAAATGCGATCATAATCGCAACCAAGGTAACAATTGATCCAACGGCATAATGATACCAAGCCTCGGTATGAATGGCATATTTTCTAATCTTTCTAATCTTCAACCGCATTGCATCCATCTTGATCTTGTGATCATCGAAGACATCCGCAACATGCAACTCCAATATCATCTTCTCGTCCACAATTTTTTTTATTTTTTCCTTCAAGAATTTGTTTTCTTCTTCAACTAAATTTAACCTCTCGACAATAGGGTCCATCTTGATCTTGTGATCATCGATGACTTCCGCAACATGCAACTCCAATTCCATCTTCTCCTCCTCCATTTTTTCCAATTTTTTCTTTAAGGAAATGTTTTCCTCTTCAACTAAATTTAACCTCTCCACAAGAGGGTCGGTTGGAATTTCCGGTTCAACTACCTCCTAGACATAATAAAACATCTATGCATGTCAGGTTGGTCGGCATAACTATCATAAACACTAAAACAAATAGTTATAAATTAAAGATAATATACCACATCCGAATCGTAGACAGGACGAGGGCCCACGTGGGCGGATATCAAAACCATCGCACTATATAATAACAAGCAATAATAAACGTAAGAAAATTAGACAAATATCTATCTAAAGCAATAATAACAAGCAATAATAAAAGTAAGAAAAGCATGGACATAACAAGAGGCTCACCACGGTGGTGCCGGTGACGAGATCGGCGGGGGCGATCGACGGCGGCGAAGACGGGGACGGGACGTGACGGACCGCTAAACCTAGACAAATCTCGGAGAAAATAGAGCTTCGAGAGGAGAAAAGCTTAACTAGTGTGGCTCAGGCATTCCACCGAACACGTTGTGTGCATAGGACGTGAGCTAGAGCACCACTAACCCCTCTCCCCCTCGGCCAAAAAAAAACAGAGCAGTGAGCTCTGCTCTTGAGTGAGGGGGTATATATAGGAACCTCATTGGTCCCGGTTGGTGCTACGAACCGGGGCTAAAGGGGTGCCTTTGGTCTCGGTTCATATCACCAACCGGGACCAATGGTGGTGGGCCAGGAGCAAGACCCATTGGTCCCGGTTTGTCGCTCCAACCGGGACCAAAAGGTCCAGACGAACCGGGACCAATGGCCCACGTGGCCCGGCCGGCCCCCTGGGCTCACGAACCGGGTCCAGTGCCCCCATTGGACACGGTTCTAGATTGAACCGGGGCTAATGGGCTGGACAGGCCTGGACCAAAGCCCTGTTTTCTACTAGTGAGGGGATCGAGCGAGCAGAGTGTGCCACGGGCTACTAGGGTTTGGGTCAGGTTGCTGAGAGGTGAGTGACCGAAGTTGAATCAGTTGTGTGTGGACGACTCAGATCAGCTATAGTGGGGTGATCCGTGGGAAGGGTCCTGATTGGTTCAGAACATCTATGATTTAAAATAGTTTCTAAGTGCTAAAAATAGTGTATTTTGTGAAGCAGCTATCAAAAATATTTTGAAAAGGGGACCACTAAAATTTTCACTCAAATTAGACCATATTTATGGATGGTCACCAGTTTCAATGCATTTCCGATCTTTCTACCTATTTTTGGTCATTTAAATGGGTTTTTGTCGATGCAACACGAAGCAGGGCAAATTTGAACTGCAACCTTCACATAGTTTGCTCATGATGTTTTCCAAAAAATCATTTTTTGGTACAAAACTATCTATTTAATCAGAGATACACCAAAAGTTTTCCTAGATTCAACCCCTAGCTACGAACGGTCATGCCCACAGTTTCGACCGCATTTTAAAATGGGCATGAAAAAATGCAAAACAAATGAAAAATTAGAAAACATTCGCATTAGGTCACTAAATATGACCAATTTACAAGGAAACATAATAAACTTGTAATAGGGTAATTATTTTATAAAAGTGTTATTAGAAACGAGCTATCATGTGTGAAGGTCAATGGCTTTCAAGCCAAATGATCAATCTTATGATCACATTCATGGCATAGTTTATTCAAATAATCACATATTGTGCACAAGGGTGCATTTTGGAATGGCAAACAATGTTGCCTAAGGAAGTTTTCATTTTTTTGGATGAAATAATCATTTTCCATTTTTTCAGTGCCCGAAATGAGTTTTTTTGTGAAGGATTGTCATATATTTGTTGCAAAATTAGACCAAATAAATTTTATAAAATACTAAGCCATATTTAATGTACAATTAACCAAATGGTTGGGTGTCAGAAGTTTTGATCCACCTCTCGTGAAAAAGTCAAATTTCCACCGATTCAGGAGGAATCAAGTTTGAACTGCAACTGCCTCATAGTTTGCTCATGATTTTTTTTCAAATATCATTTTTATGTATAAAAGTATCTATTTCATAAGAGAAACACCAAATGTTTTCCAAGATTCAACCACTAGCTAGGAACGGTCATACCCGCCGTTTTGACCGTATTTTGAAATGGGCATGAAAAAAAAAGCAAAACCTTCGCATTGTGTCACTATATGTGACTAAGTTACCCGGAACAATAATAAACTTGTAATACTGCAATTATTTTAAAAAATATTCACAGAAATGAGCTATCACGTATGAAGATTCAAGGCTTTCAAGCCAAATGATCAATCTTATGGCCACATTCATGGCACAGTTTGTTGAAATGATTTCATATTGGGCACAAGGGTGCATCTCAGAAAGGCAAACAATGTTGCCTAAGGAATTTTTCATTTTATCTGGACAAAAAAAATCATTTTCCATTTTTCGAATGTATAATTGGCAAAATGGTTGGGTGTCAAAAGGTTTGATCCACCTCTTGTGAAAAAGACAAATTTCAACTGATTAACGAGGAAGCGGGTCAAATCTGAACTGCGGCTACCTTATAGTTTCCTGTTTATTTTTTACAAAAATCATTTCTATGTACATGAGTATCTATTTAATCATATATACATGGTTTTGTGGCGTGATGTCGAGGTTTGGACGGTGGCCGAGGGCCCCAACCCCAGAGCGCGTAAACTGGCATGCCAACCGCGTGGTCAACACATGACTGTGGCGTTGCCATGCGTTCTGGGAAGACTAAGAATGTCTAGTGGATTGGGCACTCCCCTGGTGGTTGTTAGGAAGAAAAATATAACAGAAGAATCTCACGAGGAGACTGAACTAAGCTCAAACATGAATTAGCAGGCAAGTGTTTGATTAGCGGTGGGGGGAATGAACACGGAGAATGGGCCTACGTTTTGGCTAAGGATAATAACCTACAAAGGAGACTTTCTTGACAAATTTGCAGCTCAAATGGAAGAGCCTAGGTTGCACTTGCTTTGTAAAGTACCACATGATACGTCTCAAACGTATCTACTTTTCCAAACACTTTTGCTATTGTTTTGACCTCATTCTTGCATGATTGAACTAAACTAACCCGGACTGACGCTGTTTTCAGCAGAGCTGCCTGTATGGTTTTATTGTGTGCAGGAAAGCGGATTTTTAGGTGTCTCAGAAAATTCCAAGAAAAATCACAGAAAATCCACGCACCCGAAGAACCATTGTGCCAAAAGTGGGGCCAGAGGGCAGCCAGGGGGGCCCCAGGCGCCCTGGTGGCGCGGCCCCACCCCTGGCCGCGCCGGGAGGCCGCCTGGGCGGGTCCTTCCCCCTCTGGTGCCCTCCTTTGACCCGTATTTATCCTCGTGGCGAGAAAACCCCAGAACAGAAGTCGTTTTCCCAGTTTCCGTCGCGGAGCCGCCGCCACCCTCGGTTCTTCTTCGGGAGGGCTAATCTGGAGGCTGATTTGGCCTCCGGAGAGGGGAGATCGTCGCCATCGTCATCATCATCACCACTCCATCCTCCCTCCATGGCTTCTCCTTCCATGTGTGAGTAATTCCCTGCTGTAGGCAAAGGGGATGGTAGGGATTGGATGAGTTAGATCATGTAATAGTTTATTAGATTGTTGGGGGCATGTTGCCTATCATCTACTATGGTGTTTATCATCTTTGCTTCAACTTGTTGCTCTTAATGCTTGTCACTTAGGGCCCGAGTGCCATGATTACAGATCTGAACCATATGTGTTTGCATGAATATATTTGTGTTCTTGATCCTATCTATGAGTTGTTTGCACCTATTACGGTCCGGAACCGGCGATCCCAAAGGTGACAGGTTGGGACACCAAAGGGGATGGTCCATAATTTGAGGATTCCATGTATCCATTGAGTTTATTGCTTTGTTCCGGTGCTCTTTGACAGGAGCACCTTAATCTCCATAAGTTCCTTTTGGCCCCGTTCGTAGCGGGATGGTAGGACAAAAGATGTTGTGCAAGTTCTTATTGCAAGCACGTACAACTACCTGTGGGATACATGCCTAATGTTTGATATTTGCCTAGATGATCATTACTTTTCTGTGTGCCTTGCCCCAAGTTAGATTCATGATGTATCTCATCCATGCAGCGCCCAACCATCCATCTCCCTAGCCAACAGTGTTTCAATCCTGCTGGTTATTAGTTGTTACTTTTGCTGTTTACTTTTACTGTCACCACCATCACTATCATATCACCGTTACCACTTATCTTTTGTTGCAAGTAAGTATATTTCAGGTGCGGTTGAATTGACAACTCAACTGTCAAAGCTTATAAATACTCTTTGGCTCCCCGTGTGTCGAATCTATAAATTGGGTTATTCTTACCCGCGAAGACTATCTCGATCCCTTACGGTTGAGGGTTATCACCACATCGGGCAAAAATATGGATGTTGAAGCTGGGCTCAAATGAATGAATAGATTGAGCTAAAATTTGGTGGAGTATGGCCATTTGGGCATAGGAAAGTACTGTAAAATTTGATACCATTGGACATGGCAAAGTGGCACTTCCTTCACGATGCCCTTCGCTGGACAGAAACTTGGGAAAATTATTGAGAGTAAATTCCTAAATGAAATGAGCTCAAATTTGGTGGAGTAAAGTTTTATAGCAAAGTACAAGCCTGGATGAACTCTTATGTAAAGCAAAGTGCTTCCAAGGACACATGGGAATTATTGTCAAGCTAGTTTTCATAATGCTCATATGATTCGCGTTCGCTACTTTGATAATTTGATATGTGGGTGGACCGGTGCTTGGGTGATGTCCTTACTTTGACAAGCCTCCCACTTATTATTAACTCCTCTCACAAGCATCCGCAACTACGAAAGAAGAATTAAGATACATCTAACCATAGCATGAGACATATGGATCCAGAACAGCCCCTTACGAAGCAACGCATAAACTAGGGTTTAAGCTTCTGTCACTCTCGCAACCCGACATCTACTTATTACTTCCCAATGCCTTCCCCCTAGGCCCAAATAATGGTGAAGTGTCATGTATTTGATGTTCACATAACACCACTAGAGGAAAGACGACATACATCTCATCAAAATATCAAACGAATACCAAATTCACATGATTACTTATAACAAGACTTCTCCTATGTCCTCAGGAACAAACATAACTACTTACAAAGCATATTCATGTTCAGAATCAGAGGAGTATTTGATAGCATCAAGGATCTGAACATATGATCTTCCACCAAATAAACCAACTAGCATCAACTACATGGAGTAATCAACACTACTAGCAATCTACACGTACCGATCTAAGGTTTTGAGGCAAAGATTGAATACAAGAGATGAATTAGGTTTTGAGAGGAGATGGTGCTGGCGAAGATGTTGATGAAGATTGACCCTCCCTAGATGAGAGGATCATTGGTGATGACGATGGCTTCGATTTCCCCCTCACGGAGGGAAGTTTCCCCGGCAGAACAGCTCCGCCGGAGCCCTAGATTGGTTCTGCTCAAGTTCCGCTTCGAGACGGCGGCGCTTCGTCCCGAAAGTTCTCTCTTTATTTTTTCTAGGTCAAAAGACATCATATAGTAGAAGGTGGCACCGGAAGCCTGTCAGGGGGCCCACAAGCCTTGAAGGCGCGCCCCCAGGCTTGTGGCCACCTGGTGGGACACCCTCTGGATTTTCTTCGCCCAATATTTTTTTTATATTCCAAAATAATTCTCCATTGATTTTCAGGACTTCTGGAGTTGTGCGGAATAGGCCAATCAGATTTGCTTCTTTTCGATCCAGAATTTTAGCTGCCGGCATTCTCCCTCTTCATGTAAATCTTGAAAAATAAGAGAGAAAAGGCATAAGTATTGTAGTATAATTGGAAATGACATTCCATAATGCAATAACTGTCAACATAAAAGCATGATGCAAAATGGATGTATCAAGGTGTTGCTTGGTTCTCCTACTGGACTGGTAATCTTGGTTTTTAACTGAGGGGAATACTTATCTCTACTGTATTGCGTCATGCTCACGTCTTTGGGGAAATCCAAACGCAGCTCGCAAGTAGCAAGCCACAACGGTGATAATCAAGTCTCCTTTTAGCCTTCTACATGGACCAGCTTAGTCAAATCAGATTCAACTAAAGTAGGAGAGACAGGTACCCGTCAGGAACCATATGCAATACAAGTTGCTTGTTAGTCGGTGGAACTGGTCTCATGTGCGAGGACATGTAAGGCTGCTCTGATTCACTTCATCCACAATACCGCCAAATCCAAATAAGACAATGGAGGTAAACAATCTGAACATCAATGCCCAAAACTTCTTTGTGTTCTACTTGTGCATATACAACTACGCATAGACCTGGCTTGTGATACCACTGACGTGGAATGAAGCATAAAAATCAAAAAAAATCCTGTGAACACCTAAGATCTAATCTAGGAGATGCATAGCAACGAGAAGGGAGTGTGTCTACATTCCCTTGTAGACCAAAAGCGGGAGCATATATAACACGGTTGATGTAGTTGTACTCTTCGTGATCCGATCACGATCCAATCCAATCTAGCGCCGAACAGATGGCACCTCCGCGTTCAGCACACGTACGGCTCGATAACGTCTCCATCTCCCTGATGCAGCAAGAGAAGAGGAGAAGTAGATGGGATCTCAACCACCACTACTGCGTGGTGGATATGGTGGTGGTGTTGTGCCGGCAAGGCTTTGCCAAACGCTGCTGGAACCGGTCTGAGGAAAAAACGGTGTTATGGGAGAGGTAGGGCTGACGCCAGGACGTGGGAATTGGTGTGTTTAGCCCCTCCCTCTCCTCCACTATATATAGGATTCAAGGGGGAGGGCTGGGGCACAGCCCGAGCCCCTCCTCCTAGGAGGGGGGTGGGCCTAGGGAGGCTTCCTCTCTCCCCAAGGCACCTAGGGGAGCCTTCCCCCTGTAGGACTCTTCCTCTTTTCCATGTTACATCACTAGTAGAAAACAGGGCAACGGTCCCGGCCAGAAAATCGCATTAGTCCCGGTTCACTCACGAACCGGGACTAATATGAGCATTAGTCCCGGTTCGTGCGGCTAGGGCGACATGCAACCATTAGTCCCGGTTCTAATGGAACCTTTAGTCCCGGTTGAAGCCATAAACCGGGACTAAAGGGTGCGATGGCCTTTAGTCCCGGTTTGTGGCTCGAACCGGGACCAAAGGTCAGACCTTTAGTCCCGGTGGGAGCCACAAACCGGGACTAAAGGGGTTGAGGCTTTAGTCCCGGTCCATGGTTCCAACCGGGACTAAAGGTCTGACCTTTAGTCCCGGTTCGAGCCATGAACCGGTACTAAAGGGGTCCTGAATTTCAAAAAAGTGTAATGAAAACGTAAAACGGCTATAACTTTTGCATACGATGTCGAAAAAAACATATAATATATCAAAATGTAGGGAAAAAAATTCC
This sequence comes from Secale cereale, assembly GCA_902687465.1. Taxonomy (NCBI): domain Eukaryota; kingdom Viridiplantae; phylum Streptophyta; class Magnoliopsida; order Poales; family Poaceae; genus Secale; species Secale cereale. The sequence goes on along the minus strand of LR738714.1, from coordinate 869,829,110 downwards.
GCATCCGATTTCAACGGCCTTTGGCCTATTTCGACATTTTTAGAATCTTCAAATTCCAAAAGGAAAAAAAATATGCTCAAATTTCAGTTTTTTTGAATTTTTGGTCAAACTGTGCTCAAACTACTTATTCAACAAATATTATTGTTACTAAATAATTATTCAAGAATATTAGTGTTTCTAAATAATTATTTTAGTTTTTTTGAATTTTGGTCAAATCTGGTCAAACTGTGGTCAAACTACTTATTCAAGAAATATTAGTGTTATTAAATAATTAATGTATTTTACAATAATATTTTTTAATTCAAACAGTGCTTCGTACTCAACTTCAACTCCTCAGGGTTAATAGGATTGATAGCAGAGTATTGTCAAGAAAACAACAAGTGCAGACTTGGAAACTAGGGGGAATAGAACTCGGAAGTTAAGCGTGCTCGGGCTGGAGCAGTGAGAGGATGGGTGACCTGCCGGGAAGTTAGACGATTTGAACTGGATGATGATGGATGATTAGAGATTAATGGGTGATGATGGGTAGTTAGAGGATGAGGCCGGTTTCAAATAATTCAGATATTTGAAAATCAGGAAAAAAAAATAAAAAAAAATAAAAAAAATAAAAAAAATCCTTTTGTCCCGGTTGGTGTTACGAACCGGGACTAAAGGTCGAGCTCCAGAAACCAGCCACGTGGAGCTCCTTTAGTCCCGGTTCGTAAGCAAACCGGGACTAAAGGGGAGGGCTTTAGTACCGACCCCTTAGTCCCGGTTTAAGAACCGGGACTAAAGGCCCCTTACGAACCGGGACTAAAAGCCCGTTTTCTACTAGTGCATGCACATGGTCCCCTTGGGGCTGCTGCACCTGGCCCATGTAGGCTAGGGTACCCCCCCCCCCCCTACAGCCCATGTGGGCACTTCCTGTACATATATACAAATCTTTACCTTTGGACCATTCTGAAGCTCCTCATGACGTCCGGGATTTCATCCGGGACTCCGAACAACATTCGGTCACCAACGTACATATCCCAATGCTACTCTAGCAGCACCGGATGTTAAGCGTGGAAACCCTACGGATTCGAGAATCATGTAGACATGAACGAGACACCTCTCTAGTCAACAACCAACAGCAGGACCTGGATGTCCATATTGGTTCCCACATATTCCATGAAGATCTTTTATCGGTTGAACCACGATCTCAAGGATTCAGTTAATCTTGTATGCAATTCCCTTTGTCTAGTGATATGTTACTTGCCAGAGATTCAATCATCGGTATCTCCATATCTAGTTCAATCTTGCTATCGACAAGTCTCTTTACTCATTTCAAAATACTATATCTCGTGTATAACTCATTATCCACATTGCTTGCAAACTCTTAATGATTGTGTATTACCGAGAGGGCCCCTAGATATTTCTCCATCTTATGGAGTGAAAAATCCTAGCCTCGATCGATTCCATCCCAACAGACACCTTCGAATATACCTGTAGAGCACCTTTGTGATCATCCAATTACGAAGAAACTTTTCATAGCACACAAGGCATTCCTCTCGTATCCGGGAGTTGCATGATGTCATGGTTTTAGGAAGAGATGCTCAACATGAAAGTTGTAGCAAAAACTAAAGTGATACGATCATGTGCTAAGCTTACTATTGGGTCTTGTCCATCACATCATTCTCCTAATGATGTGATCCCATTATCAAATGACAACTCATGTCCATGCTTAGGAATCCTTAACCATCTTTGATTAACGAGCTAGTCTAGTAGAGGCTAACTAGTGACACAGTATAGTATATGTATTCACACATGTATTTAAGTTCCTGATCAATACAATTCCAGCATGAATAATAAAAATTTATCATGAACAGGAAATATGATAATAACCATTTTATTATTTCCTCTAGAGAATATTTCCAACACGTTTTCCTCGGGGCACGGCGGTAGCAGTTGGCGGCGAAGACGCGGGTTGCGTGTGGCGTCGTGAAGGGGCTCAGGCGTGGTGGGCTCTGGCGGCGCTGGCCCTGTCGACGTGCGGCCGGATTAGGGCCCAGGCAGCGTGAGCTGCGGGCGTGCGCCTCCGTCGTGGTCGTGGCTGGCGGGGGGCGGAGGCATAGCGGCGGTGGCAGGTGGGCAGGCTGGTCGGTTTCTCTGCGTGCAGCCGGTTGGACGACGACGACAATGCAGTTGGACTCCCTCGTGAGTTTCCTCGGCCATTAGCGGCGGTCCGGGTGGGTCGTCCTTGTAGGTGGATGGGGCTATGTCGGTGGCCTTGCGTGGTTATGCGCCTGACGGCAAGGTGGGCCGGCATGGAGGTGTGTACTGGGGTGGGGGAGTTTGGACAGGAAAGATGGGCGGCGCCGACGTTCTCGGCCCCCGTCACCGGCACATGGGTGTGTCGGTCTGGATGCGTCCGCTCGCCCACCTCCCCCTTTCCCCGGCGGCGAGCGAGCGACTGCAGCACCGTCGATCTTCAAGGCGGGACACATTCTGCGGTTCGTCGGTTTGGGTTGTCCCCTTGGTCGAAAGTTGATCCTTTTGGATGGTCTTGGGGGTTTCTTGATGTTGGGCGGGGCCCTGGCGGTGCGAGGTGTGGCGTTCATGGGCGGAACGTACGATTCAGGTGTGGGCAGGCAACCATGGCCGCGCAGGGGGCTTGGTTGCGGCTGGTTGGCGAAGCGAGGGTATGCGGAGGGGGTGCGACCGCTGGAGCTCTTCACTTGCCCAGTTCTTGTATTGGACGACGACGGCGGTGGCCATGGACGTCGTATTCTTCATGAAGACTCCGGATGAAAAATTGATCTACGGATCTGACGGTGGTTGCTATCCGTGGGCATCCCCTTCTAGGAGGCACTGCCTTGGAGTCTTTGCTCTATCATGGACCATCTCACCCCTCCTCATTTCTTCGTGGAGGTCTCCGTCCTCTCCAAGCGGTTATCCTTCGCTCATCTTTAATTAGCTTGGTAGGCGGTGGCATAGGGGGACGGTGCCCGACTGTTTTGTATCTTGCCTTGGGTGTGTGTGTTGTGTGCGGTGATGGTGTGTGTTGTATCGGTTTGTCCGGATGTTTGTGATGATGGTTGTTGTATAATATAAAGCGAGGGGAAATCCTTTTCGGGAGAGAAGTTATGATGGAGAATTACTAATTGATCATATTTCTACGGCAAATGATACCAAAAAGAATGATCTTTCTGTTACTCCTATCGGGATTGCTAAATCTCAATCGACTGAGTCTTAACAAAGTCTATTCGTGATATCTTACACGGAGATGCGTGCAAATTTTCATTTTTATTTTTTCTTTCTTCTTTTTTGTATGTTGTCACATAGCCACACCTTGGTTGACCCTTGATCTATGCCCTGCGTCGTTTGTTCAAGGATGCGGCACCTGCTGCTTGGGGATGAATGTGGTAATGGAAGTTGGCAAAAACGGAGTGCAGCCTCTTCGCAAAAAGAAAGAAACAAACAAACACATGAACAGGACATGATGAGGTTACAAGAGTTGGTACGAAGCCACAAGGACGAGACACGATGGGGTTACAAGAGTTGGTACGATGTTCAAACTGAAGAGCGGCCTAGCTGATGGCCTGATGCTAGCCTCACAATCGACACTGTTTTTATTCCAAACAAACTGAGCTAGAAAACATACGCGGAGAAACAGAAACCAACATATCACTAGTCATGTGCTTGTGTCTGTGATATTCGATGAACACAAGTGCCATGCAGCTCCTGGATGGTGGACAGCGGAAGGTGCAGTGCGGTTGATGGACTGTTGAAGTTTGCCTGGGTCGTCGCTGCAGTACGGCTAGGTGTCGAAAGCTATTTTTTTGTTGATTTTTCAAGTTTTCAGGGACTGCAGTTCAATATATAAAAAATGTGGCATCTAGTTCCCTTTGTAAAAAGCAATTTGTATGGCACCCATTTACTCTGCTAAAAAATTTGTCTGATGCTCCTCTCGGAGTGAGTGAGAAAAGGACAAAAAGAAACATTCAATAAACATTTTTAAAAACCCAAGGTAAAAAACACGGAGCCAACTCATCTCGTTCCCGTGGTTCACTTTTGATATTGTTGCGGCTCACTTGCTCCCCATCATGAAGTGCAGAAAATTGTTACGGAAACGAAAAAATAATAATGTGGTTCACTTCTCAATGATGTTGTGGTTCACTTGTGACCCGGGTGTGAAGAATGGTTCAATTCCTCGCCTGAGAAAAATTACGCCCGACAAAAAGAAATCGTGAAGTCTGACAAAAGAAATCATGAAGTTCACTTGTTTGTCTGATACAGTGCGGTTTTCTGTCCGATGCGGTTCACTCATCGATTTCAGTGTCGCGAAAAAACAGAGTGCCGCATTTCGGTAAAATCAAAATTGCTCTTAAACCGTAGGGAATTAGAGAGAGCATTCTACATGAAAAACTTGCATCTCGATGATATCTTTCCAACGACGTATCATTTTGAATCATTCCGATGGGCGGTTTGATTTTTTTTTACAGAGAAACGACCACTGCCAATCGTCGTCCGCAGCACGATTACTAAAATAAACTTAAAACCGTAAGGAATCTCGAAAACATTTGTACATATGAAAGTTGCGCCTTGTCCATAGCTTTTTAACGGTGCATCACACGCCTGGTTTCGACAAACGGTTAAAAAACTGAATCAAAAACAGTACCGAAAAAAAAAAAAACAATTCCGCGATTTAGTAATTTTGATACTGCTCTTAAACCATAACGAATTAGAGAAAATGATAGATATGAAAAAGATGTGCCTCGACGATATATTTCCAACGGTGTATCATTTGCTTCATTCCGACGATCGGTTTAGAAAAAACACGAAAAAATGCGCGCTGTCACTCGTCGTGTGCCGCATCGTTTTCAAAACTGCTCTTAAACCGTGAGGAATCTCGAAAAAAATTCAACATGGCGAAGTTGTATCTACTCAGCTTCTCAACGATATATTACACGCATAATTTCGATAAACGGTTAAAAAACTAGAGCAAAAAAGGTACCAAAAAATAACACGTACAGTTTTTTCGACACGAAGTTCACTGGTGGTTGTGTTGCAGTACCTTTGCTATTGAGAGTGCAGTGCCATTACATTGTGCGTGCAGTGTGGAAGTGTTATCAAAATAGTTATATCTTTACATTTGTACCCTTCTGAAGCTCCTCATGACGTCCGAGGTCTCATCCGAGACACCGAACATCATTCGATCGCCAACGTACATATCCCAATACAACTCTAGCATCACCGGATGTTAAGCGTGCAAGCCCTACGGGTTCGAGAATCATGTAGACATGAACGAGACACATCTCTAGTCAATAATCAATAGCAGGACCTGGATGTCCATATTGGTTCCCACATATTCCACTAAGATCTTTTATCGGTTGAACCACGATCTCAAGGATTCAGTTAATCATGTATGCAATTCCTTTTGTCTAGCAATATGTTACTTGCCTGAGATTCGATCATCGGTATCTCCATATCTAGTTCAATCTTACTATCGACAAGTCTCCTTACTCGTTCCGTAATACAATATCTCGTGACTAACTCATTATCCACATTGCTTGCAACCTCTTAACGATTGTGTATTACCGAGAGGGCCCAGAGATATTTGTCCGTCTTACGGAGTGACAAATGCCTCGATCTATGCCAACCCAACAGACACGTTCGAAAATACCTGTAGAGCACCTTCATGATCACCCAATTACAAAGTGACGTTTCATAGCACACAAGGCATTCCTCTGGTATCCGGGATTTGCATGATCTCATGGTCTTAGGAAGAGATGCTCGACATGAAAGTTGTAGCAAAAACTAAAGTGATACGATCATCTACTAAGCTTACTATTGGGTCTTGTCCATCACATCATTCTCCTAATGATGTGATCCATTCTCAAATGACAACTTATTTCCATGCTTATGAAACCTTAACCATCTTTGATCAACGAGCTAGTTTAGTAGAGGCTGACTAGGGACACGGTGTAGTTTATGTTTTCACACATGTATTTAAGTTTCTGATCAATATAATTCTAGCAGGAATAATAAACATTTATCATGAATGGGAAATATGATAATAACCATTTTATTATTGCCTCTAGGGAATATTTGCAACAAGTTTTCCTCAGGGCGCGGCGGTAGTAGTTGGCGGCGGAGACGCGGGTTGCGTGTGGCGTCATGAAGGGGCTGAGGCGTGGTGGGGCGTGGTGGGCTCTGGTGGCACTAGCCCTGTCGACGAGCGGCCGGATTTGGGCCCAGGCAGCGTGAGCTGCGGGCGTCCGCCTCTGCCGTGGTCGTGGCTGGCGGGGGGCGGAGGCGTAACGGCGGTGGCAGGTGGGCAGGCTGGTCGGTTTCTCAGCGTGCAGCCGGCAGGACAACGACGGCAATGCAGTTGGATTCCCTGGTGAGTTTCCTCGGCCATTGGCGGCGGTCCGGGTGGGTCATCCTTGCAGGTGGATGGGGCTATGTCGTGGCCTTGCGTGGTTATGCGTCGGATGCCAAGGTGGGTCGGCATGGAGGTGTGTACCGGGGTGGGGGAGTTTGGACAGGAAAGATGGGCGGCGCCGACGTTCTCGGCCCCCGTCACCGGCACATGGGTGTGTCGGTCTGGATGCGTCCGCTCGCCCACCTCCCCCTTTCCCCGGCGGCGACCGAGCGACTACAGCGCCGTCGATCTTCAAGGCGGGATACATTCTGCGGTTCTTCGGTTTGGCTTGTCCCCTTGGTTGAAAGTTGATCCTTTTGGATGGTCTTGGGGGTTTCTTGATGTTGGGCTGGGCCCTGGCGGCGCGAGGTGTGGCGTTCATGGGCGGAATGTACGGTTCCGGTGTGGGCAGGCAACCATGGCCGCGCAGGGGGCTTGGTTGCAGCTGGTTGGCGAAGCGAGGGTATGCGGAGGGGGTGCGAGCGCCGAAGCTCTTCACTTGCCCATTTCTTGTATTGGACGACGGCGGCGGCGGCCATGGATGTCGTATCCTTCATGAAGACTCCGGATGAAAAATTGATCTACGGATCTGACGGTGGCAACTATCCGTGGGCGTACCCTTCTAGGAGGCACAGCCTTGGAGTCTTTGCTCTATCATGGACCGTCTCACCCCTCCTCATTTCTTCGTGGAGGTCTCCGTCCTCTCCTAGCGGTTATCCTTCGCTCATCTTTAATTAGCTTGGTAGGCGGTGGCATGGGGGGACGGTGCCCGACTGTTTTGTATCTTGCCTTGGGTGTGTGTGTTGTGTGCGGTGATGGTGTGTGTTGTATCGGTTTGTCCGGATGTTTGTGATGATGGTTGTTGTATAATATAAAGCGAGGGGAAATCCTTTTCGGGAGAGAAGTTACGATGGAGAATTACTAATTGATCATATTTCTACGGCAAATGATACCAAAAAGAATGATCTTTCTGTTACTCCTATCGGGATTGCTAAATCTCAATCGACTGAGTCTTAACAAAGTCTATTCGTGATATCTTACATGGAGATGCGTGCAAAATTTCATATTTATTTTTTCTTTCTTCTTTTTTGTATGTTGTCACATAGCCACACCTTGGTTGATTTCATATTTATTTTTTCTTTCTTCTTTTTTGTATGTTGTCACATAGCCACACCTTGGTTGATCCTAGATCTATGCCCTGCGTCGTTTGTTCAAGGATGCGGCACCTGCTGCTTGGGGATGAATGAGGTAATGGAAGTTGGCAAAAACGAAGGGCAGCCTCTTCGCAAAAAGAAGTAAACAAACAAACACATGAACAGGACATGATAGGGTTACAAGAGTTGGTACGAAGTTCAAACTGAAGAGCGGCCTAGCTGGAGCTAGCCTCACAGATCGACACTGTTTTTATTCCGAACAAACTGAGCTAGAAAACATACGCGGGGAAACAGAAACGAACGCAGGCGCCGGCCGCCAGAATCAGGTGGAAGAAGAGGAGTCATCGGAATCACGGAGGCTGCTCTGCATCCGAGGGCAGCCGGCGTCGCGGAGGCACGGGACGGTCCCATCGTTGAACCCCTCCGCGCGGAGCCTCCGGATGACACCGCAGGTGCAGTCCTCCCGTGTATGAGAGAGGTCATCGCAGCACCTCTCCTGTGCCACGGCGATCTCAGGGTGGGTCATCGCGTGCTTACAGGTGAAGTAAGGCCTCCTGCATTCATCAGCGGAAGCCGCCGCTACAAGCAGGAGCAGCAGCAGCGCGGCCGTTGCCATGGTCGCCACGGACGCCTTGACGGGGAACATGCTGGCTGTGGGCTGTGGAGATAGTGGCGACTAGTCTCACTGTTAGATGCATCCGTGTGTGTGTTCGCGTGTGTTCTGGATCTGGTTCATGTCCCGCTTTCTTTATAGGCCAAAGATGAGGGTGGCGTTTGTTTCGGCGCGTAGTTCGTAGTATGATCACATGCCCACGCGGGAATCACGTAAGAGTACACATAAGCAGAGGCAGATGTTTGCGGCCATGCAGACACACCTCATTGTTTGACCACACCATCTCGACTACCAATCCACAAAAGATTCCGTATCACAAACGTCTTTCTGTCACCTTTTCTCACCAAGCTCACACAGGGCAGAAGGAGCAGAGACAATGAAGGAGTTAGAGCATCTCTCTAGCATCTGGCAAATCCCAAAGGTAAGTGTTTACAACCGGTGCGCCGGCTGAAACTTGCGCCGGACGCACCCACGCGTTCAGTGAAGCCTCGCACCGCTCTGTCTCTTTCCCTTCCTTATCTTCTTCCTGTTCCAGATTTTTCTGGCCACAAATCCCACCAGCCACAAATCCCCACCGAGGCTACCCACCTCTCCCTCTCCTTCTTCCACCTCCCCTCCCCATTGGCGCTGCCTACCTCTCCCTCTTCTTCTTCCGCCTCCTTCGCCATGGGCGCTCCTCACCTCTCCCCTCCTTCCACCTGAAGCAATGCTAGCTGGGGGACCCCGGGCGCCGTGCTGCGACGGGCAGCGAGAGGTGCCGGACCTCCGGTGGCCAAGCTGCGACGGGCTTCTCCAGCGTCGATCGGCAGCTTCGACCCAATTAGCTGCAACGGTCTGCATCCGGTGCTAGAACCAGCGAGTCCCGGTGCTGGAACTTGCTTCTTTTTTTTTTGCTACAACCATGTTTTGTTTTTGCTGGAACTGGCCCATGTTTTTGCTACCATGCACCCGCCCAAATTTTTGCTACCAGATGATTTTTGCTGCAACCTACAACCGTTTTGATTTTTTGTTACTACCGGTGTTTGTCGATTTTCGCTACATCCATCTTTTGTTTTATCCTGTCATTTTTGCTACAACCATATTTTAATTTTGCTGGAACTGAAGACATTTTTTGCTACATCCACCCACGACGGTGTTGCTCAACGGCGGCAATGCCTTTTTTTTTTGCTACAACCATCTCGGATTTTTGCTACTACCGGAGATGTCATTTGCTACCACCGGAGTTTTTGCTACTACCAGAGTCTTCCTGGAAGCATCCGGAGTTCTTGCTACCCGCCTCTGTTTTTGTATTGTTTTTGCTGGAACCATCCTAAAAATTTGCTACCTCCGTCTTTTGATTTTGCTGGAACCGGCATTTTTCGCTTCGGTGTCGGCGGTGAAGGCGGGTGGTGTTTTGGTTCGCCGGCGGCGGTGAGGCTGCGAGCGCCGGCAACGAGCAGGGGCAGCGGTGGTCCAAGCGAGAGCAGTGCGGGATCCCGCGAGCGGCGGCCCTTACTTTTTTCTCCTCTTTTTTCCCGTGGGGGAGGATGACTATAGGAGATGCGGGGCAGATCTGACGGTTACGCGTGTGCAGATCGAGCGGCTCTGGTTTGACCGGCCGAAAGGTTCCGCCGGTGCGCCGGCGCAGAGTACTGGCCAATCCCAAAAGCTATATTTGGAGAGTTTAGCTTGTTTAGGAGATGAAGCCCCGCTAGAAGATCCTGAAAACAACTAATCTCTCAAAAATTACTGTCTCATCTTCCAGACTTTCCTTCTCTCTATACCTTATTTTTCTCTAGAGGAAGGCATGCTCGCTAAAAATAGGGTGATTGTTTCCCTCCCTTAGTTCAATGCCAATGTAGGGAGCAATGGATTGTTTAATTGTGCTATGTGTAATGTTAGTGTGGTACCGTTGTCTGATTGTGCAATGACTAGTTTAAATTTGTATTTGAACTTCGGAATGAGTTCGTGTGCAAAGTGTTATTTTTTAGTTTTTTTGGGAGGGTTAAATTTTGAGGGATCTGCCAGGTGATTAAAATTTTAATCTCCTCAAAATAGCTTTTTATTAGAGGAGGGGGGG
>LR738714.1:869764908-869818628 GCA_902687465.1 Secale cereale | reverse complement strand
CCCCCTCATCCCTCCTCTTCTGACGGCACCCGTACTATCGCCATCTTCCGACCTTCTTATGCGTCTGCACCACCAACATCTTCATGTGTCCTATACATCAATGACCGCTCCGCATTGTGCCTACCACCATGAACAATGTCTTAGCAAATTTTGTAGAGTTCTCGACTGTGCCACAATGGCGCGTGTCTCCGCCACTAGCTCTTCCCGATGCCCTGGCGTAAGCATGTTGTAAAATGACGTTCTCATGGGCCATGGAAGCAGGCGGCCAGCAAGGTCAGAACAGAATGGGACGTTGATGGAAAGTTGTGGCCGTACGGATGGGAGTGGAATTGGTGGGAAATGGGGGTAGGTGCTAGGGTTTGGCCCTTGCCGAATGAATTTATTAGTTGGGGCTTGGCCCCTTGGTCGGCGCATCAGTGTGGCTCCATGAATGCAAGCACCAAACCGGTGACTTCTCAGGCGGACCGAAAATTATTCCTGCGGGTTAGGCTTGTTGGATCCTACGTGGAGGACATGTCCGAGCCGCTACAGATCCACCCCGCATATGGGTTGGAAACAGCGATGCTACACTTACGACTGCAAGCACACGGAATCATCTACGGGAGGAAGTGGAATCAGACGGTTGGTGCTCAGCTTTTTTCTTCCCGGAAATTGCGGTTCGCATTGTTTTCTAGTGCTGCCACAGCAGTCCGTAGCTCCCCTTTCCATGAAAACTGTCCGTAAGTGTAGCAATTTTGGGTTGGAAATGGGTGGTCCCGGGCAGCTTGGACATATGTGCTTCATATAGGCGTCTGGTTTGGTAACACTTTTTTGTCCGCCTTCAACACTGTCGGCAATGTGGAGTTGCTCTCCCAAGAGCAAACGAGAACACAAGACTGGAAATCAAGAGAAGCAATGAGCATGGCTACCACACAAAGCAAACAACTGAGGCCACTAGTAGTCACCCACAACATGAAGCTAAAGAACAGGAGCGTCCCAGGAAGACATGGCAGGGAATGAGCAACAGGGCCACCAGGAGGAGCCAGACCTTGCCAAGAAGGTCGTCCCTCAGCCGCCGACGCGTCCGAGTCACCGTAGATGGGATAGTGATCCCCTCTCTCCCAGGCCGAGGGCATCGACCCAATAGACAGACAGGACAGTGCGGAGGTGAGAGGACGAAGGCTTGAGGAGGACACCGACTCTCCACAGCAAATTGTCACTACAAGAAGAAGAATCCGCGGCCACCAAGAACACATAGAGAACGCTACCACACACACTCCTCCTCACAGACCCAAAATGGTGACTTCAAGAAGATGACGGCGTCGTGGTACCGCCGCCGCGCAGCCAAAGGTCTGATCCAGAGCTCCACACCCCATATATGCACATCTAACACCAGATTCGATCGGACACGATGAGGAGGAGGCAGCAACAAGAACCAAGCAGATCGCCTTTAGATCTAGATCGAGAGGCCCGCGGGGAGCCCTCAGAAAGGCACCAACATCCGCCGCCCACGCGGCCAGGAAGATGCAGCCCACAACGCCGGAGGGCGCCACCTACAGCGGAGGGATGACACCCGCCCCACCAGGGCCGCCGCTCGAGCCCACGGTCCAAGGCCAAGAGGCGAAGCGACCAAGAAACTCTCCGCGACCCTTGTCAACAGTTGCGCGGGGGCGTTGGCGACTGCCTCCGACGACGGCGAGGGAGGAAGAGAGTAGAGTAGGAGGGGGTGGCAGTGGGCTTGGGTTGGTCACCCTCGGGAGCACGACACGAGCGAGGGGGTAGGCATCTATCGTGAATTGTGCTTGATTGTTGGGTTCGCTAATTTTTCTTTGGGCTGGACGCGTGCGATTGGTCATTCCAAGGGAATTTTTGTTGGGGCCAAGCATGAAGCCTTTGTAGTCTCCTCGATCACTATGGGTGTCATTTTTTTTCTAACACCGGTACATTGTTTTTGGTATGGCTAAACGTTGTTGCTTTCTTCTCATTTGCTGCAACTCCCGTGAGCTCAATTGCTCGAATATGCACACTATGTTTATCATATATCTTTTTTCTAATAATAAAGCGCATATCGCTTATGGTGGTCCGTCCAAAACAATACGCCTGAAGTTGCTATAAATTACCTACTATGTCATCCGTAAGTGAAGAAAATGATTCAATTATGGCATTCAAAGTGGTTGTCCTGCTTCGTTGTTTTATAGAGGTGATACCGATAATATGCCTGAAGTTGCTATAAATTACCTACTATGTCATCCGTAAGTGAAGAAAATGATTCAATTATCGTATTCAAAGTGGTTGTCCTGCTTCGTTGTTTTATAGAGGTGATACCGATATAAGCCAAAGATCCACAAGCGGCAGAGTGGTTAACGCATAGCTCCTCTAGCACGGATACCATGGTTAGTGCTATTTCTCGCATTAAGCGAGCCTGTAGGAATCTCTCGCTTCGAATGCTACAGTAATTGGTCGGCCCAAAAGAGTGCACTTAAAACAAACAACGTTGAAAAAAGGGAGCGCGCGGAGGGGGTCGCCCAAGATTTTCACTTGCATCTCCTCAATGAGAAGTAGCGCAGCCAGCCACTAGGCTATCAAGAAGGAAGTAGAGGATGTCCCATGAGAAGTTGATTATGGAGGAGGAGGGGGTGGACGTGGACCATCAGCAGGTTGGAGCGATGGACATGTGCTTGTCGGTGGTGACTTTGGCGACCCCAGAAGCACCTCCAGGCTTCTTACGCAAGGACAAGCACGTTTCAAGGTTCAAGAGAAAGGATCCAGTTCAGTTGTGGTCGATTAGGAGGAGGTTCGTCGGGCTGCCCGCGGATTGCTGGTGGTGTGACACCTGTTGGCTAAGTTCGAGGCTGACCCTGGAGCAATCCTCAATGAACTCTGACGAGCATGGCGTCTTCATGGGGACGTTACCCCACAAAGGGTGGCAAGTAACGATGGTCGGTTTGTCATCAAGTTCAATGACCAGGGGGATAGGAATTTTGTTCTCCATGGCCAACCTTGGCATTTCAATAAGAATGGGGTCATTTTTTCCCCCCTTTGATGGAAAGGGGAAGCCAGCAGACATCAACCTTGGTGTCATGGAGATATGGGCGCAAATTAGAGGGCTCGACTATGAGCTTATGACAGAAAAGATGGGATGGTCCTTGGGATCAAAGCTTGGTCAGGTGGTGGAAGTTCCTCTCCGTAATGGTGTCGTCATTGACGAATATCTTCGGGTTCGGGTGAAGCATCCACTTCACGAGCCTCTTCGCAAAGATGTCTCCACCAATCCAAAGGGCAGCTGCATTGAGATCAAGTTTGAGGTGAAGTATGAAAAGCTACCAAATTTCTGTTTGTTCTCCAGTTTGGTTGGCCACTCGTCGGAAAGGTTCGGTAGCGTCCCTAGAGACTCTAAGAAGCCGGAGTTTACCTATGCACTGCGGGTTGATTTGTATTGGAAAGAGAGGAATTCAATGCGAAGATCGCTGATGTTCCAAGGGGCTTTGCCAAGGCTGAAGCAAGCTCTGGAGGTGGCCATCAAAGAGTTGAGAAGGGTGTACGAGACCTGGTGGTTACAGTGAACTCAATGTCAGAATATTCAGATCTATTCATGCATGAGGCCGCGAATGTGGTGTCAGGGCTTGCTCCAGCGCCACTTCCTCTCGTGGGGGTGTTGTAACACATGCGCCTCCTATTTGAGCTACTTCTATGCTTGGCCTGGGATGGGTCTACGATGGCCAGTCTGCTCCACCAGCGTCGACTACTGCTCCTGCTGTGTGGACATCCAGCCAGGAGGGCTTGGGTCTGGTTGTTCCTTGTGCGGGTCATGGTCTGGCAGGCTACACACAAGCTCCGCTGTCCGGCCAGGAGGGCCGAGCCCTGCTGCGTGGTTCCGTTGGTTCCTATGGACTAGGCTTCCAGGAGGGTCAGGGTGTGGAAGCCGAGGGAATGGCTCATGAGTACATGTTGCTTGCTAAAGAAGGCTTCCAAATAGGTGGACAACTTGATGCATGTGCTACTCTTGCAGATTCTAACCAGGAGGATTTGCGGTTGAAGACGATGGCAGAGACTGCTGCAGCTGACTTTGGCGCGAAGACACGGTCATCCCAAGGTGCTCCTGTGTATATATTCACTTCTTCAAAGGGGGTTGTTAACAGGTCAGTTAAAGGGAAATGGAAGAGAGTGCCCAGGAAAGGAGAAAAGGAGAACAGAGAAGATGATGATGCACATGCTACATGCTCGGATAAAAAGCGAGTCACCCCTAGTTTTGCTTGGCCTGCCCGTAGTGATTTAAATTTCTCTTTGGAGAATCCTCACATGGACAGTGAGGAACGCTTGTTGTATGGCGATTTTAATGTCTCCTCTGAGAGGGTTTGTGGGGGTCGAGTTGAAACTGTTTGGGGTAAGAATGGAGAGGTGACTCGTGTTTCTAAGGAGATTGAAGAGAAAGAGGAGGAATATGAAGAGGGAAGGAGGGACTTAGTTGGAGAGGACAGAGCTGCGGGCACTGATTTGGCGGCCTCCGGCCTGGAGGACCGCTAGGAAAAATAAGAGCAATTAGTTGGAACTGTCGTGGAATGTTGTCTTCCACGGCAGTTCGGGAGCTCCGGCAGCTCCAAGGTCATACTTGTGCGGATTTGATTTTTCTTTCTGAGTCGCATTTGAAAAAAAGTAAAGCCGACGAGCTACGTTGTATCTTAGGTTTTAGTTCCATGTTCCTAGATGAGAGTGATGGCAAGTCTGGTGGTCTTGTACATTTTTAGCAAAAAGAGAATAAAGTTGACTTGAACTATTTGTCTTCCCATTTTCTTGATATTATGTTTATGAATGATAATTCTGTAAATTGGCGCTTTACGGGTTTCTATGGTTATCCGGCATGGAATGAAAAATATTTATCTTGGGCTGATCTTCGCCAACTACATTCCCATGCTGATTATCCTTGGGTAGTCATTGGAGATTTTAATGAAATTATCTACTCTAGCAAAAAAGAAGGCGGCAGTGCATGCTACACCAAATGAAATGATGCAGGAATTTCATAAGTACTTGAGTGACTGTAACCTGGAGGATATGGGTTGTGTTGGTGATCCATTCACTTGGAGAAGGTGGGACATCCGTGAAAGGCTTGATCGAGTTGTCTGTAATTTAGAATGGGCAAGTAAATTTCCGCATGTGCTGCCACTATTAATGGGGAGCATGTACACTCGGACCATCGTCCTTTAATTCTTGATACAAATTATTTTGATAGTAACTTGTTTAATAGTCGAAATGGTCATGTGAGACAATTTGAAGCAAAATGGCTGAAAGAAGAGACTGTTGAGGAGATTGTGAAGACTGCTTGGGAAGAAGCAAAGATGGCTGGTATTGGCCCTTCTCCCACAGCACGGACTAGAGCGGTGCATGATGATTTACATTCTTGGGACCGAGTTACTTTGAAAGGACCAAAGAAAAGAATAAAAAAGTTAGAAAAATAACTAGATAGGCTGAAACATGGTCCTATTAGTGGTGAGTCCCGCCCAAGGCAAAAGGAAATTCTAGTACTCATTGGAAATCTTTTGGACCAAGAGGAATTTTTCTGGTTATAGAGAGGTCGATCCAACTGGCTGCTACATGGGGACTATAATACTTCGTTTTTTTCATAAGAGGAACAATATTAGAAGACTTCTGGATGATACTGGTATTTGGCAACAAGGAAATGATCTGAAGGAACATATTATGGGTTATTTCTTTAATCTTTTTACCTAAGAGGTTTTATATCCAAGTCAGGAAGTTTTGTCTCTTGTCCGGAGTAGAGTGACTACTGAGATGAATGATGCCCTGCTCATCCCTTATACTGTTGATGATGTTCGTAAGCCTCATTTTGATATTCACGATTTAAAGGCTCCAGGGCCCGATGGTCATCATGCTATTTTTTATAAAATATTTTGGCCCATGCTAGGGATGATTTGGTTGATGAGGTCTTGCAAGCAGTTAATACTTGCACAATTCCACCGGGTTGGAATGGTACTGCGATTGTGTCGATTCCCAAGGTCAATTCACCCTAGAAGGTAGCCCAGTTTAGACCTATCAGTCTTTGCAATGTGGTATACCAAATTATCTCCAAAATGTTGTCGACCCGTTTGAAGGTTTTATTTCGTGATATTATCAGCCCGACCCAATTGCCTGATATGCTTGTTAGATTCAGTGTCTTGATTGGGGTTGTGTGGCGGCGGTGATGCCATTGTTAGGAATAATGTCTCTCATGTTCTATCCCCGTCCCGATGACGCGTCTAGCATCGTCGGAGGGCGTGTGGAGGTTTGTCTCCGTCGGATCTTGCGGGATTCCGTCGGTGCTGGTATTCGGTGGATCTATTTGGATCTGGTCTTTGTTCGTCTTCGTTTAGGTGTTTACAGGTTTGGTGCTTCTAATCTACGACTTTCTTCATCGGCGATGATTGCTACTCTGGTGTGTTGGTCCTATGGGGCCTTAGCACGATGACTTCCCGACTGTCTACTACAACAAGGTTTGCCTGGCTCCGGTGAGGGAGGAGCTATCACGGCGGCACGCATTCGGCTCACTTCAGTGCTTGTAGTCATCGCTAGCTGGTCCACGGACATGGTTGTAATATTTATTACCTCTGTTGTTCATTGTACTGCCCTGATTGAAGATAAATAGATTAGAAGTTTCACAAAAAAAAAGCATTCTTAAGAGGGGATTTTTAGCTCCTGGGGTAATATGCAACCCGAAATTATGCAAAAGTCAAAAGAAAATATTTTATGTTTTGCCAAAATCTGAAGAAAAAATACAAATGTTCATAGAATAGTAGGACCATTAACCCACGCCAATAGGTTCCTTAGAGCATCTCCAGCCGTTGTCCCCCCAGGAGGCTTAAAAATCGCCGCCTGGGGCGAGCTGGCGCTAAATCGGCGCCGGGGGCGATTTGATTCCCAACTGCCGCCCTCAGGCCACCCCCAAACGGCCTTTTTTAAAAAAATAAACTTTAAAAACATTCGTCCAAATTTCGGCAAACACGACATACATTCGGCGACATTTAGGCGTTTCATAGGTTTTTACATATAGAAGACATGAAATTCTACGTTAATAAAATAAAATACTAATAAGTGCCTAGAGGTAAAAGATCCGGATGAACACGGCGTAGTCGCCGTCGTCACCAATGTCGTCGTCCTCCTTCTTCACCCTGCTGCTGGACCCTGCCCGGGGTCGCCCTGCCGGACTGGTTTGGCCAGTGGCGGTGTGTCGTCGTTGCTGTCCTCGAGCACGATGACGCCTCCCTCCTCGCGGCCACGGCGTCGTGCGGCAATCTCCTCCGGGGCGCGGCGTTGGCGGTCCATCTCGTGCCAAGCCCAGTCTTCACGCGCCCACTTCAAGGTGGCCTCCTCGTCGATCGGCTCGCTCTTCACGCCGGCGATTCCATCCAGGCTCGCTCTTCACGGAGGCGAGCCCAGGTTCCGTCTTCGGCTTGACGAGGCGGGGCGGGGCCGAGGAGGGGACGCGACCGCCGTCATTGATGATGATGTTGGCGCTGCTGGTGCACCTCCCGAGCGGCGTTTCTGCGGGCTCCGCCTTGACAGAGATGAGCGCTAGCGACCCGGTGGACTGGGAGGAGGAGGAGGACCCGCTCAGCATCCTCCTCGGCAGCCACAAATCGCCGCTTCGGCCACCACTCCGGCGGACGACTAGGGCAGCCGGGTACTCGAGCGGTGGATCATTCCCACCCTCGAGGTGCTCGAGGACGACGTGGAGCGTGCAACCGGGGGTACCCCACCAAAGGCGGCGGCCGTCGCTGTTGCTGCACCCTCGCACCACCGGCGCATTGTTGGTGGAGGCGAGCCGCTCCGCATGATGGCGTTCGAAGTACGCCGCCCACGCCTCGTGGTTGCCGATGGCGTACTCCGGCCGAGCCCGATCCTCCTCCGACAGGGAGGCCCGCACGTGCTCGATATCCGCTTGGAAGTAGGCGGGGTGCTCGACGACGGGCAGAGGTGTGACGGGAACGCCCCCTGCGCTAAGCCTCTACCGTCCCGGCGCGCGCACATCGGGGGGCGCAGGGTAGTTCGCCTCGTAGAGGAGGTGGGCTTCCCACTCGTGCAGAGAATGGCGGCCGAAGCCGTTGGCTGCCGCCATTTCGCCGGGGAACCGTTCGGTCATTTCTTGACGGGGAGGGAGGGGAAGAGATGTCGTCGGCGGCGAGAGAGGAGGCTGCGAGCGGGTGCTTTCACCGGCGAGGAGGGGTGTGGCTTTTATAGCGGCCGGAGGGCGGCAGCGTGTGTACGCATGGCGGGAGTGGGCAGGGGGCGCATTGCTGCACTGCGCTGCCCGTGAGGAATCAATGGGAAGGCTGACCGGCGGCAGCAGTGGCACTGATTCCCCGCAGGAAACTGAGGCGATGAGGACAACGTGGCGCGGCGGTCGCTTGAAGGAAATATGCCCTAGAGGCAATAATAAAGTTGTTATTTGTATTTCCTTATATCATGATAAATGTCTTTTATTCATGCTAGAATTGTATTAACCGGAAACTTAGTACATGTGTGAATACATAGACAAAACAGTATGTCCCTAGTATGCCTCTACTAGACTAGCTCATTGATCAAAGATGGTTATGTTTCCTAGCCATAGACATGAGTTGTCATTTGATCAACGGGATCACATCATTAGGAGAATGATGTGATGGACAAGACCCATCCGTTAGCATAGCACTATGATCGTAGTTTTACTGCTATTGCTTTCTTCATGACTTATACATGTTCCTATGACTATGAGATTATGCAACTCCCGAATACCGTAGGAACACCTTGTGTGCTATCAAACGTCACAACGTAACTGGGTGATCATAAAGATGCTCTACAGGTGTCTCCGAAAGTATTCATGGTGTTGGCATAGATCAAGATTAGGATTTGTCACTCCGAGTGTCGGAGAGGTATCTCTGGGCCCTCTCGGTAACACACATCACAATAAGCCTTGCAAGCAAAAGACTAATAAGTTAGTCACGAGATGATGTGTTACGGAACGAGTAAAGAGACTTGCCGGTAACGAGATTGAACTAGGTATGGAGATACCGACGATCGAATCTCGGGCAAGTAACATACCGATGACAAAAGCAACAACGTATGTTGTTATGCGGTTTGACCGATAAAGATCTTCGTAGAATATGTAGGAGCCAATATGAACATCCAGGTTCCGCTATTGGTTATTGACCGGAGATGAGTCTCGATCATGTCTACATAGTTCTCGAACCCGTAGGGTCCGCACGCTTAACGTTTGATGACGATCGGTATTATGAGTTTATGAGTATTGATGTACCGAAGGAAGTTCGGAGTCCCGGATGAGATCACGGACATGACGAGGAGTCTCGGAATGTCCGAGACATAAAGATTGATATATTGGACGACTATATTCGGACACCGGAAGTGTTCCGGAAAAGTTTCGGATTTAACTGGATTGCCGGAGGGGGTTACCGGAACCCCCTACGAGGGGGGATGGTCCATAGTGGGCCTTGAGGAAAGGAGAGAGGCAGCCCATAGAGGCTGGCCGGCGCCCCACCTAGGGATCCTAGTTGGACTAGGATTGGGGGGGCGCCACCTCTCCCTCTTTTCCTTTCCCTCTCTTCCTTCTTGGTGGACTCCTACTAGGAATAGGATTGCAATCCTATTCCTAGTAGGATTGCCCTAGCCGCACCATAGGAGGCCGGCCGGCCCTCCTCCCTTGCTCCTTTATATACGGGGGCAGGGGGGCACCCAAAGACACGCAAGTTGAATTGTTTTAGCCGTGTGCGGTGCCCCCCTCCACAGAAACACACCTCGGTCATACCGTTGCAGTGCTTAGGCGAAGCCCCGTGCCGGTGAATACATCATATCTGTCACCACGCCGTCGTGCTGACGAAACTCTCCCGTGAAGCTCAACTGGATCAAGAGCTCGTGGGACGTCATCAAGCTGAACGTGTGCTGAACGCGGAGGTGCCGTACGTTCGGTGCTTGATCGGTTGGATTGCGAAGAAGTTCGACTACATCAACTGCGTCACTTGACGCTTCCGCTTCCAGTCTACGAGGGTATGTAGACACACTCTTCCCTCTCGTTGCTATGCATCTGGTAGATAGATCTTGCGTGATCGTAGGAAAATTTTAAAATACTACGTTCCCCAACAGTGGCATCATGAGCCAGGTCTATGCGTAGATGATATGCACGAGTAGAACACAATGAGTTGTGGGCGATACTAGTCATACTGCTTACCAGCATGTCATACTTTGCTTCGGCGGTATTGTGAGATGAAGCGGCCCGGACCGACATTACGCGTACGCTTACGCGAGACTGGTTTCACCGTTATGAGCACTTGTTGCTTAAAGGTGACTGGCGGGTGTCTGTCTCTCTCACTTTAGCTGAATCAAGTGTGGCTACGCCCGGTCCTTGTGAAGGTTAAAACAGCACATACTTGACGAAACATCGTTGTTGTTTTGTATGCGTAGGTAAGAACGGTTCTTGCTAAGCCCGTAGCAGCCACGTAAAACTTGCAACAACAAAGTAGAGGACGTCTAACTTGTTTTTGCAGGGCATGTTGTGATGTGATATGGTCAAGACATGATGAGTTATACGGTTTTTGTATGAGATGATCATGTTTTGTAATGTTATCGGCAACTAGCAGGAGCCATATGGTTGTCGCTTTATTGTATGAAATGCAATCGCCATGTAATTGCTTTACTTTATCACTAAGCGGTAGCGATAGTCGTAGAAGCAATAGTTGGCGAGACGACAACGATGCTACGATGGAGATCAAGGTGTCGCGCCGGTGACGAAGGTGATCATGACGGTGCTTTGGAGATGGAGATCAAAAGCACAAGATGATGATGGCCATATCATGTCACATATTTTGATTGCATGTGATGTTTATCTTATTATGCTTCTTATTTTGCTTAGAACGACGGTAGCATTATAAGATGATCCCTTACTAAATTTCAAGGTATAAGTGTTCTCCCTGAGTATGCACCGTTGCGAAAGTTCGCCGTGCCGAGACACCACGTGATGATCGGGTGTGATAAGCTCTACGTTCAAATACAACGGGTGTAAGCCAGTTTTGCACACGCAGAATACTCGGGTTAAACTTGACGAGCCTAGCATATGCAGATATGGCCTCGGAACACTGGAGACCGAAAGGTCGAGCGTGAATCATATAGTAGATATGATCAACATAAGATGTTCACCATTGAAACTACTCCATCTCACGTGATGATCGGACATGGTTTAGTTTATTTGGATCACGTGATCATTTAGATGACCGGAGGGATGTCTATCTAAGTGGGAGTTCTTAGGTAATATGATTAATTGAACTTTAATTTATCATGAACTTAGTCCTGGTAGTATTAGCATATCTATGTTGTAGATCAATAGCTCGCGATGTTGCTCCACGTTTTTTTATATGTTCCTAGAGAAAACTAAGTTGAAAGATGTTAGTAGCAATGATGCGGAATTGTTCCGTGATCTGAGGATTATCCTCATTGCTGCACAGAGAATTATGTCCTTAATGCACCGCTAGGTGACAGACCTATTGCAGGAGCATATGTAGACGTTATGAACGTTTTGACAAAAGCTCGGTAAGATGACTACTTGATAGTTTAAGTGCACCATGCTTTACGGCTTAGAGCCGGGACTTCAAAAACGTTTTGAATGCCACGGAGCATATAAGATGTTCCAAGAGTTGAAATTAGTATTTCATACTCATGCCCGTGTCGAGAGGTATAAGACCTCTGACAGTACTTTGCCTACAAAATGGAGGAGAATAGCTCAACCAGTGAGCATGTGCTCAGATTGTCTGGGTAGTACAATTGCTTGAATCAAGTGGGAGTTAATCTTCCAGATAAGATAGTAATTGACAAAGTTCTCTAGACACTATCACCAAGTTAGTAGAACTTCGTGATGAACTATAATATGCAAGGGATGACGAAAGTAATTCCCGAGCTCTTCACGATGCTGAAATCGGCGAAGGTAGAAATCAAGAAAGAGCATCAAGTGTTGATGGTTAACCAGACCACTTGTTTCAAGTAAAGGGCAAAGGGATAGAAGGGGAACTTCAAGAAGAATGACAAGCAAGTTGTCACTCCCGTGAAGAAACCCAAAGCTAAACTCAAGCCTGAAACTAAGTGCTTCTACTGCAAAGGAAATGGTCACTAGAAGTGGAACTGCCCTAGATATTTGGCGGATAAGAAGGATGGCAAAGTGAACAAAGGTATATTTGATATACAGATTATTGATGTGTATTTTACTAGTGTTCATAGCAACCCCTCGGTATTTGATATTGGTTCAGTTGCTAAAGAGTAGTAACTCGAAATGGGAGTTGCATAATGAACAGAAACTAGTTAAAGGATGAAGTGACGATGTGTATTGGAAGTAGTTCCAAGATTGATATGATCATCATCACACACTCCTTATACTTTCGGGATTAGTGTTGAACCTAAATAAGTGTTATTTGGTGTTTGTGTTGAGCATGAATATGATTTGATCATGTTTATTGCAATACGGGTATTCATGTAAGTTAGAGAATAATTGTTGTTCTGTTTACATGAATAAAACCTTCTATGGTCATACACCCAATGAAAATGGTTTGTTGGATCTCGATCGTGTGATACACATATTCATAATATTGAAGCTAAAAGATGCAAGGTTAATAATGATAGTGCAACTTATTTATGGCACTGCCGTTTAGGTCATATTGGTGTAAAGCGCATGAAGAAACTCCATAGTGATGGACTTTTGGAATCACTTGATTATGAATCACTTGGTGTTTGCGAACCATGCCTCATGGGCAAGATGACTAAAACTTCGTTCTCCGGAACCGTGGAGCGAGCAACAGAGTTGTTGGAAATCATACATACTGATGTATGCGGACCAATGAGGGTTGAAGCTCGCGGCAGGTATCGTTATTTTCTGACCTTCACTGATGATTTGAGTAGATATGGGTATATCTACTTAATGAAGCACAAGTCTGAAACATTTGAAAAGTTCAAAGAATTTCAGAGTGAAGTGGAGAATCATCGTAACAAGAAAATAAGAGTTTCTACGATATGATCGTAGAGGTAAAATATTTGAGTTAGCGAGTTTGGCCTTCAATAAAAACAATGTGAAATAGTTTCACTACTCACGCCACCTTGTCGGGGGAAACTGTCCGCCACGAACACCTATGGGACCGGAGCCCCTTGTCTATGCGGTACGAGGGCGGAGGGAGCACAAAGAGCAGATCGAGGCAGACGCGCGGGCAGTTTTACCCAGGTTCGGGCCGCACGGATGCGTAAAACCCTACTCCTGCTTGGTTGTGTATTGAGTTGAGCGCTCGGGAGCTTGAAGAAGCAGCTACACCGTGCGTGAGAGTAATCTAGGTTTCGAACCCCCTCCACGTTGTGCATGGGCCTCCTTTTATAGTGCAAGGGGTCACCGACAGGTGTCAACGTAGGAGAAAGGGGTAAAAATGTAAAAGAGGTGGTAGTTGTAACAGTGCGGGAACAGTGGAGCTACAGTACAGAACAGTGGTCTATACCTACTTTAACAGTGGGGGACAAGGGCATTTAATGCCCGTCGCCGTCGACCCCAAAAGCTCCCGCCGTTGCGTCTCCGTCTGCCACGGCGATGGATCCACTGCCGTGGAGTGCCACCGTGTCCCCCAGGCTGCACAGCCATCCGCCACGCGTCCCTGGAGCGGCCCCAGGGCGACGCGTGGGCCGATGAGCTGGAGCGCGGGCACACAGCGCACCTCCTCCGGCAAGCACCTTGCCGGGGATCTCGACCTTGCCGGGCCCGGAAGCTTGCCGCTCCCCGAGCCCTCGCCGGGTCTTCTAAGATAAAATCTTCTATTCGTCCTGACAAGCTCCTCTTGCCAGGGCCTCGTGCTAGTTAAGCAATCTCGAGCCTGGGACGGCCTTCCCGGCAAGCTCCTCTTGCCGGGGTCTTGGTCTTCTGTCTTGTATACTTTGTTTTTGAATGGCTAGATAAGGGGCAGGAAGGTCTCCGGCAAGCGCGTGGTGAACCCTGCCGCGGGGAGCGGCCGCTGTCCGTGCACAAGTTGGGGTACTAGGGTACCCCTACCTTAGTACACCGACAGGAGCCCCCGGGCCTGGGCCACACACGGTGCCGAGCGCTGTTGGGCCAGGCCCAAAACAGTGCACGGGCACCCGCGGCCCGCGGCGCGCCGAATCTACTTCCATATCCGCCGCACCCCACGGCAACGGCACGCGTCGATTGCGGCGCCGTGGGATGGGACGTGCCCACGATTTCTTTAATGGGAAGGGCGAAACGCCCCCCACTCTCCCATAAAAGCAGAGAGAGCGGCGCGGTTCCCCTCCCTGCGCACTCATTGCCATCGTCTTCTTCCTTAGATTCCTCTGCGCTTTGCCTCTACTCCTCCGCCACCACCAAGCTCTTCGTCCCCTTCCTTCCACCGCGTCCGCCATGGCCCCAAAGACCGACAAGGCGAAGTCGGAGAAGTCCAAGCGGGAGAAGTCAGATCAGGCGGCGAAGCTCGCCGCGTACCGGAAGGAGCACATTGTCTTCGCGCCGAAGCTCGGCGTGCGGGAGCTTTGGAACAAATATTATTTGTTCTGGGCCAAGGAGACCCCAGCGCACCCCCGCACGCGCGTCTACCCGGCCGTCGCCAAGGACCACTACCCCGGCGGGTATTATTTTTTCGCAGCCTTCTTCCACTGCGGTCTGTGCCCTCCCTTCTCAAACTTTTTCTGCGATATCATGAATACTTATGGCCTCCACCTCCTCGACTTCACTCCCAACGCCATCCTCACCATGTCCGTTTTCGCACACATGTGCGAAAACTTCGTAGGAATCCAGCCCAACGTAGCTCTCTTTAGGCACTTTTTCATCCCCAGAGTAGAGGCCGACGCCCCCCTCTCCGGAGGAATCTCTTGGGTGTTTAGGCTGAATAAGAAATCAGCCTACTTGCCGGGGGAGCTCCGCGGCAAGTGGGAAGAGTGGCGCGCGGAGTGGGGCTGGGTCGTCGAGGAGCGGCCGCAACACTTCACCGCGCCGCGCACATCGCCCATCGTGCGCGGCAGGGATTGGAGTAATTTCGATTCCGACGATTCCAAGCTGGATATCGCTCTCGTCAGAATCCTTCGTCTTCGGATGGCGCCGCTGTCTGTCGCTGAAGTGGGCGCGGACTTTCTTCGTCGCCGGATCGCCCCCCTCCAAGACCGGAAAAGGCCGGCGTGGCAATACGGCGGCCCGGCAGACATTATGAGGCTGCGCCCCGGCCTCAATTTTAACTTCACAACACTCGAGCTGCGGGGTATGGTCAGGGAACTTTTCAAGTTCGACCCGGCACACCCCGAGTACTTCCGCGCTCCCCGGGGAGTGGTGCCGCTCTGCGCCAGCAGCGCCCGGGATCGCCTTGTCGCTATGATGCCCGCGTGCGACTCTCATGGATTGGAGCGCACGTGGATTGCGCCCAAGCCTATCGACGTCCTCGAGTTCTACGACAACCTTGCGGAGGTGTTGGAGAAGACGGACGATCTCAAGCTGCACACGCGAGCCACCACCGACCAAGAGATTGCTTACATGGCTTCTCGCGCTGAAGAAGTCGCCGCAGCCGCGGCGGCGGGAAACTTTGGATACACACCCGCGGAGGCGGAAGCCGCGGATGCCTCCAGCCAGGCGGATAAGGAGGAGATTCGCAAGCTGCTAGAGCTCCCTCCCGACGCGCTCGCCGGGGTCCCCTCGCTGAGGCACTCCGGGATCAATGGGATCGCGACGGAGGCCGCGGCAATGGAGGGCACAGCCGGAGGAAGCAGGGGTGCCGCGAGGAGCGAAGGCGCCGGACGAAGCGGGGCCACCAAGGGGAAGGGGCCCGCAGTGCAAGGCGCTGGGGCCAGCGAACTGGCCGAGGGAGAGGAGGGGGAGGAGGAAGACACCGGCGGATCCACCGAGCTCTACGCCGACGACCTCTCCTCGTCGGAGAGCTCCCCGCCCCCGGCGAGCCCGAAGCAGTCCCCATTGAAGCGTCTCCGCAAGGCGGCGACGGGGGAGCAGGCGCGAGCGCCCCGGCAACAGCCAGCTCGCCGGGCAGCTCCCCGGTCGAGCCAAGCCGTGCCAAGGGCGACCGGCGTGCCGGCCACGGCAGAGGCCCCGCGCGCGCGGACCACGACGGAGGCGTCCCGCAGGCCGGCACCGAGCCGGCAAGGATCTTCTCGGAGCGGAGCAGCTGCTCCGCCCACTTCTCGGGCGCCGGCCACCACAGGGGCTGGGCCTACGCAGCCCCCAGCCCCGGTGGCTCCGAAACGCGCGAGGGAATCTTCATCCTCCGCTCCTCGCGCCGACGCGCCCACCGTGGAGTTCGACTTCTCCGCGCTGAGCGAGGACGACGAGGAGGACCAAGAGTAAGGACCCGAGACCTTACTCCTTCTTGATTTTTATATCTCGATTGTTGCTGACGCTTGATTTTGTTTGTTGCTTGTGATTGCAGGACCTTGGAGCAGCGCGCGAAGAGGGTCAAGGTGCCCACAGTTGAGGTCGTGGAAGACCCATCCGTCGCGGAAGCAGGGATCGCGGCGGAGCCGATCTTGCCGGACCCGAGTGCCGCTCCGGGGAGCAGCCCCCAGCGCAGCCCCCAGCGTAAGTTAGAGTTTTACTGTTTTTGCTCGTCGGGGCGCGCTTAGGGCTTTGATCTCTGAATGTCTTGGTTCTTCTATCTTCTCTTGTGCAGAGGTGGAGCCGCAGCGGGAAGAGCGCCCGGAGGCCGTCACCGAGGAGCCGCAGGCCCCGCCGTCCCCGGCAAGGCAAAACTCTCCGGCAAGGGAGAGCGCTCCGCCAAGGGCGGGTACTCCGCCAAGGCAGAGTACCCCGCCAAGGGCGAGCAGCCCGGCGAGGACGGCCACTCCGCCAAGGCCGAGCTCCCCAGCAAGGGAGCCCGCCGCAGAGGACGTCCGCCAAGGTACGTTCTGTACTTGGTTTTCTTGACTTTGCTTCTTTTTGGATCTTTGCTTGATTTTGAACTTCTTTTTCTTCTTCTCCTAGATCTTCCTCCTCCTCCTCCCGCGCCGATGGAGACCGAGGTCATCAATATCGAGGATGAGGAGGGCGAGCAGGGCGGCGGCGATGACGTTCCCGTCGTCGTGGAGATGGCCGAGGCCACCGAGGAGGCGACCGAGGCCACCGAGCCGGCCGCGCAGGAGGCCACTCCGGCTGCTGACGCCGCGACCGGGGAGGGGGACGGCGACCGCACCGCCGACCCGGAGGTGGCGGGAGCACCGGATGCTACACCGGCCGCCGGCCCCTCCACCGGCGAGAAGCAGGCGTACTATCTTCGTGCCCCCAATGGCGTCTTTATCCAAGTGCCTTGGGGGTCTTCATCAAGAGCTCCCGCGGAGGGCGAGGCGTTTGACGGAGAAGTCCTCGCCTCCGCGGGTCTGACAGTCGTCGAGGCGCCCGGCGAAGGAGATGGGCCCGAGGAGGAGAAGCTTCTCCACCAACTCCTGGCCCTTTACCGGGCCAGGCAGGCGAAGCTTGCCTCCCGGGAAGCCCTTGCTGCCCAGGCCGCCGCCGAAATGGAGAAGCGTGCGGCGGAGCTCAGCGCTGCCCACAAGGCGGGCCTCCGCGAGGTGGCGGAGGAGCGCGAGCGTCTCGCCGGTGAATATCAAGAGTGGCTTTTGGAGAAAGCCGAGGCTGAAGAACAGCAGCGGCTCGCCGGGGTGGAGATGTCCCGGCGAGAAGGAGAGCTCGCGCAGCGGAAGGTGGATCTCGACTCCCATGAGGAGGACCTTGCCGCTCGCGAGGCTGCCCTTGGCGGGGAGCTGAAGGAGGCGAAAGCCGCTGCCGCTGCCGCGGAAGACGCCAAGAAGGAGCTTGCCGCCAAGGTTGAACAACTGGAGAAGGCGGTGAAGGTGAGCGCCGAGAAGGTTGCCGCGCTCATCCTGGAGCGCGAGAAGGATGCTCACACCAACTCGGAGCTCCAGGTGAGTTTGTCCCAGAGGGGTGACGAGCTGAAGGCCGCCAAGGATTCCATTGAAGACTTGGAGCTGAAGGTCACCACCCTGAAGGAATCGCTTGATGCTGCCCGGGCCCAGGAGGCAAAGCTGAAGGATGAGCTCCGCAAGGAGCGAAACTTGATGGAGAGCGTTAACAAGGCCTCCGAGCTCTTCCGGCAGACTATCGAGGTGTGGACCGAAGAGCTGGTTTCTTCTGCGTCCAACATTGACCAGGAGTTGCTTGCTTTGAAGGTCGAACATCTTATCTACTCACCGGATCTAGACCTCCCGCACAGCGCCAAGCTCAGCCTCTTCTTCAGAGGCGTCGCTCCGGCCCTTGCAGGTCTCCGGAACCGCATCCCCGCGCAGCTGGCCGAGGAGTCGCGCCGTCTCTGCGCAGGAACTCTGGAGCGGGTCTTGACGAAGATCGTGTTCCGCAACCCGGGGATCAACCTCACGAACGTTCTTCGCAGCTTGCCGGCGGATGCAAACACGGAGGCCCTGAAGGAGCAGGTCGGCCATATCATCGCCAAGGTGGCAAAGCTTGGCAGGAAGGAGGGCGACCGCGTAGACTAGGGCCCCATTTATCTTTATCTTTTTGTTGCTGCACGTTATGTTATGAACTCATTAGTCCATTGCGACAAGTTATCCTTGTAAGATATTTGCTTTACTTCAATCAATCAGTGCAATGTTATCTTCCTTGTTCCCATCTTTGACTTTGTATGTTTGTCACCCTACGCTCCCGGGGAGCTTGCCGGCAAGGGGCCCTTGCCGCGAGCGCTGAGCGCTGGACCCTGAGCAGCCTGCTGGCCAAGGTCCTCGCCGGCAAGCAACCTTGCCGCAGCAGGTCGCAACGCGCTTAGCTTGCTGAGTGTACTCGGAAACGAGGCAAGGGCGCGACACTTGTCGCAGCTCACTTAAATCGTTGAGTGGACTCGAAAACAAGATAAGGGTGCGGCAAGCTACGGGCAGGTTCCTCCGCGCACAGGTTTTCCATACAAAGTGTGGTCGTTCAAGGAAGACAACCAAAATTTAAAATTTGAACTGGTCAAATTCTAACAACTTATCTTTCATATGCTGCTTGCTCATGTTGTTTGCTTTCCGGTAAGGCTCTTCTTACTTGAACAGCACTTAGTTCCTCCTCCATCTCCTTCCCCCCCGGCAAACTTGTGCGCGAGGAACGTTCCTTCTGCTTAAGAGAAAAGGGAAAAGGAGAGGGAAACAAGCATATTGCCTCTCGGCGTAATAGCGCTTACCGAATGTCTAAGTGTTGCATCAAATGCCAAATAAAATATGCAAATAGCAAAGAGAAGCATGCGAAAGGCAATCGATGCGAAAACACGAAATCTTTACTGATGCACGGGGTCTGCGCCCGGCTTTGTACAAAGGGTTACATGCAACAGCGGCAAGGCTTGTACAAAAGGTGGTTGCCGGAGCGGATCTCGGCAACCGCGCCTTAGGGGTGAAACTTGCGAAGATGCTCTATGTTCCAGGAGTTGCTCACCGGTAAGCCTTCTTCGGTCTCGAGGCGGACAGCGCCGGGCCTCGTAACTTGTCTCACCCGATAAGGGCCTTCCCACTTCGGCGTCAACTTGTTGGAATTCTTGGCGGACTGAACACGCCGAAGAACAAGGTCGCCTTCCTCGAGACTCCTGGCCTTGACTTTGCGGCTATGGTAGCGGCGCAAAGCTTGCTGGTATCGAGCAGCTCGTACAGCAGCCTGGAGACGTCCCTCCTCAAGGAGCAATGCGTCATCTTGCCGCAGTTGCTCTTGCTCGAGCTCATCATAAGCGAGCACTCGAGGAGATCCGTATACGAGTTCCGTGGGGAGAACTGCCTCTGCTCCATAGACTAGAGCAAAAGGTGTCTGTCCGGTGGCTCGATTTGGTGTCGTTCTGATTGACCAAAGAGCCGCCGGGAGCTCCTCTATCCAATTCTTTCCGCACTTGCGCAGCCTGTCAAAGGTTCTTGTCTTGAGTCCGCGCAGCACTTCAGCATTTGCCCTCTCCGCTTGGCCGTTGCTCCTCGGGTGAGCAACAGAAGCGAAACAGACCTTGGCGCCAAGGTCTTGGACGTACTGCATGAAGGTGCGACTAGTGAATTGCGTACCGTTGTCGGTGATGATCCTGTTAGGGATCCCGAAACGGCAAACAATCGACCTGAAGAACCTGACCGCTGACTGTGCTGTCACCTTTCTCACTGGCTCCACTTCTGGCCACTTTGTGAACTTGTCGATTGCAACGTACAAGTACTCAAAGCCCCCGACGGCGCGAGGGAAAGGGCCGAGGATATCGAGCCCCCAGACCGAGAAGGGCCATGACAAAGGGATTGTTTGGAGAGCTTGAGCTGGCTGATGAATTTGTTTCGCATGGAACTGGCACGCTTCACACTTGGTTACTAGTGCAGTTGCATCTTGGAGGGCTTCTTGCCAAAAGAACCCTTGCCGGAAAGCTTTCCCGGCAAGTGCCCTTGCGCCAATGTGGTGGCCGCATATGCCTCCGTGTATTTCTGCCAACAGCTTCTGTCCATCTTCCCTGGAGATGCACTTCAACCTGACACCATTGAGTCTTCTTCTGTACAGCTCGTTATCCACAAACTGATACATACTTGACTGCCTGGTTATCTTCTCTATCTCTTGAGGGTCGTCGGGAAGTTCTCCAGTTTGTAGAAAACGGACGATCTGCTGTGCCCATGCCGGAGCCCGGGGCTCGACGGCAAGGACTAAAGGCTCGAGGGCCGCTGCGGGAACCCCAGCTTCTACGGCAAAGACTTCTGGTCCTGTCGGAGCTGTCGGTCCCCCGGCAAGCTCGCCGGGGCGAGGCTTGTCGGGAACACTTGCTTCAACTGCACAAGCCCGAGGGCTCGCAGGAGCAAACTGTTCCTCAGCGTTATCGTTGATCTTGGGAACTTTGGCGGCGGGTTCAGGAAGATCCGCCGGCAAGTAGTCGCCGGAGACCAACTTTCTCTTCTTGGATTGCCCAATTGATGGTGTAACTGATGGCTGAGTCAGCTTGAGCAAAAAGGTCCCTGGTTCCACAGGCAACTTCATCGCGGCGCACTTTGAAAGGCCGTCTGCAATCTCATTTTGAGCTCTCGGGACGTGCTCCATCTGCAGACCTTCAAAGTGCTCTTCAAGCTTCCTCACTTCATCGACATATGCTTCCATCAAAGGGCTTTGGTAGCTCTTGTTAACTTGTCGGACCACCAACTGAGAATCTCCCCGTACAATCAGCTTCCTGATCCCAAGTTCGGCCGCAATCCTGAGGCCGGCAAGCAAGCCTTCATATTCTGCGGTGTTGTTTGTCGCTTGCTCCCTGGGAAAGTGCATCTGGATAACATATTTGAGGTGCTCTCCGGTGGGCGCGATGAGTACCACGCCGGCACCGGCGCCTTGCAGCGAGAAGGCACCGTCGAAATACATTACCCATTCACTTGTCGCTTCTTGCACGGGTACGCTTGTTTCTTGAACTTCTTCTTCTGGTGTTGGGGTCCACTCAGCGATGAATTCTGCCAAAGCTCGGCTCTGTATGGTTGAAGTACTTTCAAACTTGAGTCCGAAGCTTGACAGTTCCAGTGCCCACTCGACGATCCTGCCTGTTGCCTCTGGATTGTGCAATATCCTCTTCAACGGAAAGCGAGTGACCACTGTTATCTCATGGGCTTGGAAGTAGTGGCGCAGCTTCCTCGAGGCCATGAGGAGGCCGAAAAGCAATTTTTGCACACCAGAGTACCTTGATCTAGCTCCCTGGAGAAGGGAACTTACAAAATACACTGGGCGCTGCACCATCTTCTTCCGCACCTCTCCTTGTTCCTGCGCAGAGTCTTCCTTGTCGGGGCCAGAGCTTGTCGGGACAGCCCCCTGCTTGTCGCTAGATTCGCTTGCCGGCGATGCTGACTCCTCGTCGGACTCCCTCTCCGCTACTAACGCAGCACTAACCACTTGGTTGGTTGCCGCTAAGTATAGCAACAACTTTTCCTGTGGTTTAGGTGCGACAAGTATAGGAGTGGAGGACAGGTACCGTTTCAAATCCTGCAACGCCGCCTCCGCTTCCGGAGTCCACTTCATGGGACCTGCCTTCTTCAAGATTTTGAAGAAAGGTAGGGCGCGTTCCGCGGATTTTGAAATGAACCTACTGAGGGCAGCAACGCAACCCGCAAGCCTTCTGACATCCTTGACGCGCTTCGGGGCTTCTATCTGCTCGATGGCTTTGATCTTGTCGGGATTGGCTTCAATCCCCCTTTGTGATACAAAGAACCCGAGAAGCTTGCCGGAGGGAACTCCAAAGACGCACTTCTCGGGGTTCAGCTTGAGTTGTATCCTGCGCAGGTTCTGAAACGTTTCTTCCAAGTCTTGAATCAGTGTTTCTTTGCTCTTGCTCTTCACCACGATGTCATCCATGTAGGCTTCTACATTCCTGTGGATCTGTGGCTCAAAAGCAGTGTACACTACCCTTGCAAAGGTTGAGCCTGCATTCTTCAATCCAAATGGCATGCGGATAAAGCAATAGGTGCCACATGGAGTGATAAATGCAGTCTTCTCTTCATCTTCCTTGGCCATGAAAATCTGGTGATAGCCTGAGTATGCATCAAGAAAACAGAGTAGCTCACATCCGGCGGTGGAGTCAACGATCTGGTCAATGCGCGGCAAAGGGAAGGGATCCTTGGGACATGCTTTATTGACATCAGTGAAGTCTATACACAGTCTCCATTTCCCGTTGGCCTTGCGCACGACGACTGGGTTTGCCAACCACGTCGGATGGATCACACCTCTAACTAGGCCTGCTGCCTCTAGTTTCTTGATCTCTTCGTTGATGAACTCTTGGCGCTCCACGGCTTGCTTCCTCACTTTTTGCTTGATGGGCCGCGCATGAGGGCAGACAGCAAGCTTGTGCTCAATCACCTTCCTGGGAACACCGGGGATGTCAGACGGTTGCCAAGCAAACACATCGACATTCGCCCGCAGGAAGGCGACGAGCGCGCTTTCCTATTTGCTGTCAAGGGTGGCACTGATGGTGAAGGTACCACCAGTGCCATCCTCCTTTGCGGACACCTTCTTGGTTGCCGGAGGAGCAGCCATTCCTTTCTTGCTCTTGCCGGTGGAGCTCGATGGAACGTCCTCGACGGCGGCGCAGCACTCCGAAGAGGTGCGGTTGCCGGAGTGGGTCCCAGAGCACTTGCCGGGCTTGGTCTTCGTCTTCTTCCCCCCGGGAGCTTCAGCGGCAAGAGTATCCTTCTCGGCCGCAGCTGCCGCATCCCGGTAAATCTTGTCGGCGCAAATAAGCGCATCTTTCTTGTCGCTGTGGACAGTGATGACGCTTATCGGCCCCGGCATCTTCAGCACGTTATAGGCGTAATGGGAAGCTGCCATGAACTTTGCGAGGGCGGGACGGCCGAGTATTCCATTGTAGGGTAATGGAATATCGGCAACGTCAAAAGTGATGCGCTCAGTCCTGAAGTTGAGCTCCCCGCCAAAGGTCACCGGCAGAGTAATCTTTCCCTTGGGCTTGCTCCTTCCCGGGTTGATTCCTTGGAATGAACCGGTCTCTTCGAGCTCGCCGTCTTGAATCTGGAGCTTCTTGATCACAGCAGAGGAGATCAAGTTCAGCCCGGCCCCGCCGTCAATCAACATTTTGGTGACCTTGAGGTTGCGGATGGTGGGTGAGACCAGCATCGGCAAGCACCCGACCGCAGTGGTGCGGTCAGGGTGATCCTCAAGGTCAAAAATGATGGGCGTGCTGGACCATTTGAGGAGCCTGCGCGACTCCACGGGCGGCTCCGCTGCATTCACCTCACGCACCCACTGTTTCAGCTGGCGGTGGGAGGTGTGCAGAGAGGCGCCACCGTCGATGCACAGGACCTCCGTGGCTTTCTGGAACTCCTGCTCGCTGTTCTCGTCGTCCTCCATGTCTTCATCGTCGTCTTCGTCGTTGTCGCGGCCCCGGGGAGGTCGATCTCCTTGCCGCTGCTTGGCCTTGCCGCGGCGTCCTCCCCGGCCATTGAATGGCCGCTTCTTGCTGGGCTCTTCCCCGCCACCTTGGGCCTTCTCCTTGTCGCGCCTCTCGTACTCAGCTTTTTGCTGCTCGACGAGGTACTCGACGCGCTTGCAATTGGAGAGGTCGTGACCCTTGGTGCGGTGAATCTTACAGTATTGCTTGTCGGAGCTACCCGGCTTGTCGGTCGCCGCCGCAGGGGCAGGCTCCTTGCCGGAGCCGCCGACCTGCGCTTGCTTGGCGGGGGCCTCCTTGCCGGACTTCTCGACGGCAAGCACTTCCTTCTTGCCCTTCTTCCTGTTGTTCCGCCGCCGGCTCTTCTTTGCCGGGGCGGCGTCGTCGCTGTCGCTTCCCCCTGCGCCAGCATCCTCCCCGGGGAGTTTCCTCCCCTCTTCTGCACGGGCGCACTTGTCGGCAAGAGCGTAGAGCTCGCTGACGTCCCTGATCTTGGTCATCGCCATCTCCTCACGCATGCGGCGGTTACGCACGTTCTGATGGAACGCGCTGATAACCGCAGCAGGGTGAACGTCGGGGATGTTGTGCTGTACCCGGCTGAAACGTTGGATATACTTGCGCAAGGGTTCGCCTTCCTTCTGGGCCAAAATGTGGAGATCGCTCTCCTGGCCATGGGGTTTGTGGCCGCCGGTGAAGGCGCCAACAAACTGATGGCAGAGGTCGGCCCAAGAAGAGATAGAGCCTTCCGGCAAGTGCATGAGCCACGAACGGACGTTCGGCTTCAGCACGAGCGGGAAGTAGTTGGCTAGGATCTTCTCGTCGCGCCCCCCGGCAGCTTGCACTGCTATGGTGTAGACGCTGAGAAACTCTGAGGGGTGCGTCTTGCCGTCGTACTTCTCCGGTACGTCGGGCTTAAAGTTCTTCATGCTGGGCCACTGGACGCGCCGCAGCTCGCGGGTGAACGCAGGGCAGCCTGCCGCGTACGGCAAGTCGCCTGGTTCACCGGGCGCGGGCGCGTCGACAGTGTTCCCAGCTCTCTTGTCGGATTGTCGCCGAGCTTCTCGGCGGCGCTCGATCGTGGTCCGAGCGTCTTCATCTCGCCGGTCGTCGAGGACCTGGCGCTGGTCCCGACGGGCCCGCGGGTCCGACGAGGCTGTGGAGCCGTCATCGGGATTGTTCCGGCGGGGCGGCGTCTTCTGCTTCTGCGGCGGGGAGTGCACGCTTGTCGCACCCCCGGCAGTCTTGTCGCCGATAGCCTTCGTCTTCTCGGCCTGCCGTGGCCGTGAGGCCGACGGCTTTTGCGGAGAGTCGTTGTTGGCGAAGTCTATCAGGCTCCGGATAGTGGCCCTCCATTCCTCGGCCTTGTCGGCCGCTGGAGGAAAATCGAGGAGCAGCTGCGCCCTTGCGAGCGCTTCTGCCGGAGTAGTGGGGAACGCGGGCGAGCGGTGCGAGGAGCGGGATACGCTCGGACTTCTAACAACGTTAGAAGGTGCGGGGTCCCGCGCCGGCGCCTTCGCTTTGCTTGTGCCCGGACGGAGGTCCGGGGCGTCCCGCGAACCTCCAGCATGGCCTTGTCCCAGCAAGCGGATACCACCTCCCGTGGTATGGCGCTGCGGGGTCGTTGTGTGCTGTGATGGACGCGGCGCGTCCACGGAGACCGAAGTCCGGTCGTCCGTCTTGTTCTTGGATCTGGTGGCACCGTGAGTGTCCTCGCCGGCAACCACCCTTCCGACGGCGTCTCCCCCGCCCACCGTTGGCTCTGGTGGCGGCGGGTGAGACGCGGACGGGCCTCCGACCTCCGAAGGCTTCTTCTTCGGGGCCATGGAGTTGTCGCTGATGAAGTTGTTGATGAAGCTTGGAGAGGTTGATGGAGAATGCGCCCGCGCGAACGCCGGATCAGGTTCGCACAACCTCGACGCCCCCTACCTGGCGCGCCAAAGATGTCGGGGGAAACTGTCCGCCACGAACACCTATGGGACCGGAGCCCCTTGTCTATGCGGTACGAGGGCGGAGGGAGCACAAAGAGCAGATCGAGGCAGACGCGCGGGCAGTTTTACCCAGGTTTGGGCCGCACGGATGCGTAAAACCCTACTCCTGCTTGGTTGTGTATTGAGTTGAGCGCTCGGGAGCTTGAAGAAGCAGCTACACCGTGCGTGAGAGTAATCTAGGTTTCGAACCCCCTCCACGTTGTGCATGGGCCTCCTTTTATAGTGCAAGGGGTCACCGACAGGTGTCAACGTAGGAGAAAGGGGTAAAAATGTAAAAGAGGTGGTAGTTGTAACAGTGCGGGAACAGTGGAGCTACAGTACAGAACAGTGGTCTATACCTACTTTAACAGTGGGGGACAAGGGCATTTAATGCCCGTCGCCGTCGACCCCAAAAGCTCCCGCCGTTGCGTCTCCGTCTGCCACGGCGATGGATCCACTGCCGTGGAGTGCCACCGTGTCCCCCAGGCTGCACAGCCATCCGCCACGCGTCCCTGGAGCGGCCCCAGGGCGACGCGTGGGCCGATGAGCTGGAGCGCGGGCACACAGCGCACCTCCCCCGACAAGCACCTTGCCGGGGATCTCGACCTTGCCGGGCCCGGAAGCTTGCCGCTCCCCGAGCCCTTGCCGGGTCTTCTAAGATAAAATCTTCTATTCGTCCTGACAAGCTCCTCTTGCCAGGGCCTCGTGCTAGTTAAGCAATCTCGAGCCTGGGACGGCCTTCCCGGCAAGCTCCTCTTGCCGGGGTCTTGGTCTTCTGTCTTGTATACTTTGTTTTTGAATGGCTAGATAAGGGGCAGGAAGGTCTCCGGCAAGCGCGTGGTGAACCCTGCCGCGGGGAGCTGCCGCTGCCCGTGCACAAGTTGGGGTACTAGGGTACCCCTACCTTAGTACACCGACACACCTGGAACACCAAAGTGTAATGGTGTGTCCGAATGTCATAACCGTACTTTATTAGATATGGTGCGATCGATGATGTCTCTTACCGATCTACCACTATCGCTTTTGGGGTTATGCATTAGAGACAGCTACATTCACGTTAAATAGGGCACCATCTAAATCCGTGGAGATGACACCGTATGAACTGTGGTTTGACGAGAAACCTAAGCTGTCATTTCTTTAAGTTTGGGACTGCGATGCTTATGTGAAAAAGTTTCAACATGATAAGCTCGAACCCAAATCGGAGAAGTAAATCTTCATAGGATACCCAAAAAGAAACTGTTGGGTACACCTTCTATCACAGATCCTAAGGCAAGGTCTTTGTTGCTAAGAGTGTATCCTTTCTAGAGAAGGACTTTCTCTCGAAAGAAGTGAGTGGGAGGAAAGTAGAACTTGATGAGGTAATTGTACCTTCTCCCGAATTGGAAGGTAGTACATCACAGAAACTCGTTCCAGTGATTCCTACACCAATTAGTGAGGAAGCTAATGATGATGATCATGAAACTTCAGATCAAGTTTCTGCTGAACTTCGTAGATCAACCAGAGTTCGTTCCGCACCAGAGTGGTACGGCAACCCAGTTCTGGAAGTCATGTTACTAGACCATGATGAACCTACGAACTATGAGGTAGCGATGATGAGCCCAGATTCCGCAAAATGGCTGGAGACCATGAAATCTGAGATGGGATCCATGTATTAGAACAAAGTATGGACTTTGGTTGACTTGCCCGATGATCGGCAAGCCATCGAAAATAAATGGATCTTCAAGAGGAAGACCGACGCAAACGGTAATGTTACTATTTACAAAGCTCGACTTGTTGCGAAAGGGTTTCGACAAGTTCAAGGAGTTGACTACGATGAGACTTTCTCACCCGTAGCGATGCTTAAGTCTGTCCGAATCATGTTAGTAATTGCCGCATTTTATGAAATCTGGCAAATGGATAACAAAACTGCATTCTTTAATGGATTTATTAAAGAAATCTTGTATATGATGCAACCAGAAGGTTTTGTCAATCCTAAAGGTGCTAACAAAATGTGCAAGCTCCAGCGATCCATCTATGGACTGGTGCAAGCATCTCGGAGTTGGAATATACGCTTTGATAAGTTGATCGAAGCATATAGATTTATACAGACTTGCGGTGAAGCCTGTATTTACAAGAAGTGAGTGGGAGCACTACAACCTTTCTGATAAGTATATGTGAATGACATATTGTCGATCGGAAATGATGTAGAATTTTCTGGAAAGCATAAAGGAGTGTTTGAAAGGAGTTTTTCAAAGAAAGACCTTGGTGAAGCTGCTTACATATTGGGCATCAAGATCTATAGAGATAGATCAAGACGCTTGATAAGACTTTCGATGAGTACATACCTTAATAAGATTTTGAAGTAGTTCAAAATGGATCAGTCAAAGAAGGAGTTCTTTCCTGACTTGTAAGGTGTGAAGTTGAGTAAGACTCAAAGCCAGACCACGGCAGAAAAATATAGAGAGAATGAAAGTCATTCCCTATGCCTCGGCTATAGGTTCTATAAAGTATGCCATGCTGTGTACCAAACATGTTGTGTACCTTGCCATGAGTTTGTCAAGGGGGTACAATAGTGATCCAGGAGTAGATCACTGTACAGCGGTCAAAATTATCCTTAGTAACTGGATGACTAAGGAAATGTTTCTCGATTATGGAGGTGATAAAGA
The DNA here is from genome assembly GCA_902687465.1 of Secale cereale. NCBI lineage: Eukaryota > Viridiplantae > Streptophyta > Magnoliopsida > Poales > Poaceae > Secale > Secale cereale. Next base: position 869,790,161 of record LR738714.1, on the reverse strand, counting down.
GTTCGTCGTAAAGGGTTACGCCGATGCAAGCTTTGACACTAAATCCAGATGACTCTAAGTATCAATCTGGATGCGTATTGAAAGTGGGAGCAATTAGCTAGAGTAGCTCTATGTAGAGCATTGTAGACATAGAAATTTGCGAAATACATACGGATCTGAATGTGACAGAACCGTTGACTAAACTTCTCTCACAAGCAAAACATGATCACACCTTATTACTCTTGGGTATTAATCACATAGCGATGTGAACTAGATTATTGACTCTAGTAAACCCTTTGGGTGTTGGTCACATGGCGATGTGAACTATGGGTGTTATTCACATAACGATGTGAACTATCGGTATTAAATCACATGGCGATGTGAGCTAGATTATTGACTCTAGTGCAAGTGGGAGACTGAAGGAAATATGCCCTAGAGGCAATAATAAAGTTGTTATTTGTATTTCCTTATATCATGATAAATGTCTTTTATTCATGCTAGAATTGTATTAACCGGAAACTTAGTACATGTGTGAATACATAGACAAAACAGTATGTCCCTAGTATGCCTCTACTAGACTAGCTCATTGATCAAAGATGGTTATGTTTCCTAGCCATAGACATGAGTTGTCATTTGATCAACGGGATCACATCATTAGGAGAATGATGTGATGGACAAGACCCATCCGTTAGCATAGCACTATGATCGTTTAGTTTTACTGCTATTGCTTTCTTCATGACTTATACATGTTCCTATGACTATGAGATTATGCAACTCCCGAATACCGTAGGAACACCTTGTGTGATATCAAACGTCACAACGTAACTGGGTGATCATAAAGATGCTCTACAGGTGTCTCCGAAAGTATTCATGGTGTTGGCATAAATCAAGATTAGGATTTGTCACTCCGAGTGTCGGAGAGGTATCTCTGGGCCCTCTCGGTAACACACATCACAATAAGCCTTGCAAGCAAAAGACTAATAAGTTAGTCACGAGATGATGTGTTACGGAACGAGTAAAGAGACTTGCCGGTAACGAGATTGAACTAGGTATGGAGATACCGACGATCGAATCTCGGGCAAGTAACATACCGATGACAAAAGGAACAACGTATGTTGTTATGCGGTTTGACCGATAAAGATCTTCGTAGAATATGTAGGAGCCAATATGAACATCCAGGTTCCGCTATTGGTTATTGACCGGAGATGAGTCTCGATCATGTCTACATAGTTCTTGAACCCGTAGGGTCCGCACGCTTAACGTTTGATGACGATCGGTATTATGAGTTTATGAGTATTGATGTACCGAAGGAAGTTCGGAGTCCCGGATGAGATCACGGACATGACGAGGAGTCTCGGAATGTCCGAGACATAAAGATTGATATATTGGACGACTATATTCGGACACCGGAAGTGTTCCGGAAAAGTTTCGGATTTAACTGGATTGCCGGAGGGGGTTACCGGAACCCCCTACGAGGGGGGATGGTCCATAGTGGGCCTTGAGGAAAGGAGAGAGGCAGCCCATAGAGGCTGGCCGGCGCCCCACCTAGGGATCCTAGTTGGACTAGGATTGGGGGGCGCCACCTCTCCCTCTTTTCCTTTCCCTCTCTTCCTTCTTGGTGGACTCCTACTAGGAATAGGATTGCAATCCTATTCCTAGTAGGATTGCTCTAGCCGCACCATAGGAGGCCGGCCGGCCCTCCTCCCTTGCTCCTTTATATACGGGGGCAGGGGGGCACCCAAAGACACACAAGTTGAATTGTTTTAGCCGTGTGCGGTGCCCCCCTCCACAGAAACACACCTCGGTCATACCGTTGCAGTGCTTAGGCGAAGCACTGTGCCGGTGAATACATCATATCCGTCACCACGCCGTCGTGCTGACGAAACTCTCCCGTGAAGCTCAACTGGATCAAGAGCTCGTGGGACGTCATCAAGCTGAACGTGTGCTGAACGCGGAGGTGCCGTACGTTCGGTGCTTGATCGGTTGGATCGCGAAGAAGTTCGACTACATCAACCGCGTCACTTGACGCTTCCGCTTCCAGTCTACGAGGGTACGTAGACACACTCTTCCCTCTCGTTGCTATGCATCTGGTAGATAGATCTTGCGTGATCGTAGGAAAATTTTAAAATACTAAGTTCCCCAACATCGTTGACTCGGCGGGCCCACCATTCTTTTGCGCCAAAACAATTGCCCCGGTACCCCGGGTGCCCCAGCGCGCCGGGTTCGACTTGGGTCCGCCGGCACCAGTTTCGGGCCTAACCGACGAAAAATAGGCTCATAGGAGCACAACTAGGCCGTTTTTTCTACGCCGGCGACAAAAAAAGGCCCTGGGGCGGCCTGTTGGGGGCGCGGCTGGAGATGCTCTTAACTTGCATTGCCCTTCCGATGCTCCCACAGCAATGGCCTCTGCCCGGCGCCCAAGCATAAGTCGAGCTTTGCCATGCATGCCTTCAATTCACACCACCATCTGGCGAGCTTTCTTATTGAGCTGTACGATCGACGTTCTTGGCCACACATAAAGCACAAGGTCATTCCTCAGTTCTCACTGCTACATACTTCAAGCACAGTACACAACTTTAGAGTTTGGAGAAAAGGATTCCTGAACCGTGACACATCATTGTTTCGGTCACGCGCCTAAATGCACATCGTACGTTGTTTTTCTTATGAGCTACTCCCTCCGTTCCGATTTATTCGTCGTGGTTTTAGTTCAAATTTGAACTAAAACCACGACGAATAAATTGGAACGGAGGGAGTTGGTCTATGATGATGGATGAATATGCATGTTGTGTAGAGAAGCTCGACGTGCTAGTAGATACTCGTAGTAAGGTGCCTCCAATTCATACGCAAGTATCCTCTAGATAATTTTATTCTCACCACCCTCAAAGCATTCTTAGAATACTATCGGGTTACATCAATTGACTGTTTTTTAAAATTGGACCAGTCGATTCATTCTAGACGTCGGATGGAGATCTAACGGCCGGCGGCCGTTCTTCTTCCTGCTCCCAGCGTACCACCGGCCAAACCGCTGGCCACCACCACTGTGGCCGGCAGCGCTCCCATGCCGCTTCGCCGCCCCGCCCTCCCTGGAAGCACCACCCCCCTCCCACCGTCGGTCTTCCGTCGCCCCCGGTCATCCCTCTAGGCCCGCCCGTGTTTGGGTTCTTCTCAGTCGAAGTGCACCAGCACCCTCACCACCGCCGACCACCACCGCCCACACCCGAAACTCTAAGATAGGTAATGGGTCACATCTCCGGCGAGCCCCCGCTGCGGCTCTTTCTTCCTTCCCTCGGGCACCTCCTTTCTTCTAGGGAAAATCAACTGGCCCAAATCAGATTTTCAGTCAACTGGTGTATGGCTAAACTGAATACATGAGCCGGCCCTGGGGGGGCGAATGGGCCGGCCGCCTCGGCCCCCAACAGTCAGGGGGGCCATCCTAGGTATGTGTTTGTAGTATACAGTACAGTTATATATACTTCGAGCGGAAAAAAATTTGAAGCCAAACTCAGCGACACCTCAGCCTCTCGTGAGTCGTGAGTCGCATGCTAGGCCTAGGCAGGAACGAGTTCTTCGTTAGCATGGAGATCTTCGAGCGGGCCATAAACTTCAAATGGGAGATCATAGCGGTTTATGGCCTGGCCTATCACCGCCGTCTGAGGCCTTCCTCACTGAGCTCCACAGGAAGGTGGTGGCCACCCAGCTGCCGGTGGTGGTGGGCGGTGACTTTAACCTCATCCGAACAGAGGAAGACAAGAGCAATAATTTGGTTAACTTCCCCCGGATGCAGATGTTCAATGACTGCATCACGGTCATGGGGCTTCGCGAGCTAGATAGAGTCGGGGCCAGGTTCACTTGGACCAACCACCAAGTGGAGCCGAACCGCTCAGTTCTCGACATGGTCTTCGCATCGCCCGAGTGGGACATTCGTTGCCCCCTAGCATCGCTTCGGGCGATTACACGGATTGGTTCCGATCGCGTCCCCCTCCTCCTCTCTTCGGAGAACGAGCATCCCCCCTTGCCGCCCCGCTTCCGATTTGAAACCTTCTGGTTGCGCAAGCCTGGGTTTGCCGCTGCGATGGTCGCTCGATGGCGCGAGGCGCACGAAACGCCCCATCGATCCTCTCGGCCGTTGACTCCTGGCACTTTTGTGCTAAGCGGTCACGGCAATTCATGAAAGCATGGGGGTGCCAATGTGGGCCGGGACATTCGGGAGCGTAAGAAAGCCCTCCTAGAGGCCATCCAGTCCCTCGATCTACATGCTGATGCCGCGGGCCTCTCAGCCGAGGAATGGATGCTTAGGTATGATCTGGATGATCAGCTCAAGATCATCTAAACAGATGAGGAGCTTACTGGCGCTTGCGGGATACGCAGAATTGGGTCCTCAAGGGGGATGCCAATACTGCCTACTTCCAGGCCATCGCTAACGGCCGGCGACGCCATAAGTCCATCCCTCTTCTTTGGGACGGAGAGACCCTCCTGCAGCAGCCCGAGGACATCCGGGCCCATGTAGATGGCTTTTACAGAGACCTATTCTCTGCCTCCTCTCGGGGAGGGCTTGCCCTCGTGCAATACATCTGGCCGGCCCACAGATGTGTCTCGCCTGCGGACAACGTGGCCCTTACGGCCCCATTCTCCGAGTTAGAAGTGTGGGCGGCCATTAAGGGCATGAATCCATCTTTGACCCCCGTTCTGGATGGCCTCCCGGTGAAGTTCTTTCAGATTTTTTGGGAAGTAATTAAGCCGGAGGTGTTGGCCCTTTTTGAGGAGTTCTATGTAGGTTCCATTGACCTCTCCAGGCTAAACTTTGGAATAATCACCCTCATCCCCAAAGTAACTGGAGCTTCGGATATCCGCCAAGTCTGCCCGATTACGGTAATCAATGTCATCTTCCGCATCCTTGCGAAGGGGTACGCCATTAGGGTGGCCCCCATAGCGGACCGGATCACTCACCCTGATCAGTCGGCATTTATCCAGGACTGATATATCCTTGATGGAGTCCTTGTGTTTCACGAAGCACTCCATGAGGTGCATACCAAACACCTCAAGGCAGTCTTCCTGAAATTGGACTTCCACAAGGCATATGACACAGTCAGTTGCCCTTCCTTCAGGAATGCTTGCTCCGAAAGGGCTTCGACGACAGATGGGTGACCCGCATGATGCAAAGGGTCTCCGCGGGCCGGACCGCGGTTAACATTAATGGCGAGATTGGACCTTACTGTGGGGTGCGTCATGGCAATCCCTTCTCCCCGTTCCTCTTCAACATGGTCGTTGATGCTCTGGCAGCCATCTTAGATAAAGCCAAGGTTGCGGGGCACATTAAGGCCATAGTCCTGCATCTAGCTGGCGGGAACATGATTTCCCTCCTCCAATATGCGGATGACACCATTATCATGGTGGAAGGGTCAGCCAGTTACATCATGAACTTGAAGTTCCTCCTGCTCTCCTTTCAGTAGGTGTCTGGCCTCAGGATCAACTTCGATAAGAGTGCGGTGATGGTCTTGGGATACTCCCAAGACAAGCGGCAGAGCATCGCGGACCGGCTTAATTGCCAGCTCGGGAGCTTCCCCACGACTTATCTGGGGATTCCCATTAGCGACACGAGACTCGTGGTGGCCGAGCTACGCGCCACGGTGGGGAAGTTACAGCACCGCATTGAACCCTGGCAGGGCCGGTGGCTCTCGAAGGCAGCCCGAACGGTGCTCATTAACTCGTCCCTCTCCAGCCTGCTCTTATTCATTATGAGTTCCTACAGCCTACCTAAGACTCTGCAGCATGAGATTGCCACAGTTCAGGGGCAATTCTTCTGGGCTGGCGAGGGCGATAAGCAGAAGTACCAAATGGTGCGGTGGTCAGAGATCTGTAAACCTCGCGATCAGGGCGGACTTGGGATCATGTCCTCCAAACGCATGAACATTGCCCTCCTTACTAGGTGGCTGTGGCGGATTGCGAACGGCGAGGGTGGCCTGTGGCTTTGCATCATCCAGCAGAAATACCTCTGTGTCTAGCCTCTCGCCTTCTGCCTGCGGTCCGAGGGCTCCTAGTTCTGGCAATCCATCATACAGCTCCTCCCAGTCCTCCGCATCGGGACCTCGATCGCGGTCGGATCTGGCACCGCCATGCTGTTCAAGTTAGATAGATCGGCTAGGGACACGCCCTTCGCGGCTCGCTTTCCTGACCTGTTCTCCATCGTGGTAGATCCACGGATTTCTGTTGCGGTGGCCCTTATTGACTTAGGGCAACTTGCATTCCAAAGACCATTTGGACTAGCGAAGATCGCTAATTGGCAGGACTTGCTCGATTGCATCGCTCTGCACGAGCCTGGTATTGGGTGATGACCGCACCAGGTGGCGACTAGAGCCGTCTGGACAATTCTCCACTAAATCTCTAGTTACGAGGCTATAGCCCCGTCGCCGGGCCCTGAGGCTCTCACCACCATCTGGGAGATCTGGCTTCCCTTGAAGATTAGGATCTTCTTGTGGCAATGGATTCATGGCCGCCTCCCGTCCGGAGTGGAGGTCCTGAAGCACAACGGCCCTGGTGATGGACGTTGTCCACTCTGCGGGCCTGAAGAGGATTCAAACCATATCTTCTTCACATGCGTGTCCTCGCAGTTCCTCTGGAGTTGTTTTTGCAAAATAGTGAGTGGAAGCTGGGACCACAACAACTTCCCCGATGTCTTCGCCGAACTCTAGGCATTAACACCCTCGGCTCGCCACATTAGGTGGTTGACCATCGGTGTGCTAGCCTGGACGCTGTGGACTGTTAGGAATAAGCTCGTGATTCAACGTATCCCTCTTCGTTGCGCTACTGACGCTTTGTTCAAATAGTCTGGTTACTTGCAGCTTTGGCGGCCGCTTAGCCGTCCCAGGGAGAGAGACGCCATCACCTCTATCATCACCCAGCTTCGTGCGATGGCTCTCCGGATGGCTCCTCCGTTTCCCCCACCACCACCGAAGCCGGATTAGATCTTCTCTACCTCGCCACCACCATATATGTGTTGTGCATGCGTTGTGTTTGTGTTGGGCTTGTTGTGTTGTGCCCACAGCTGAACCCGTGTAGAGTTTGTGTGCCTGTGTGTTGGACCTTGCCTGCGGTGGCGTTGTGTGTGTTGTTCGGTTGTTACCTTGTTAACTTTATGCTCGGTGGTTGCTTTATTTAGAGCCTGTTTGGGACAGCTCAGCTCCTTAAAATTCAGCCCGACTCCAGAAAACACAAGCCAAACGGGGTAACTCCATGATATGCTGCTCCACAGAAAAAGTAGAATCTGGGGTACAACTCCCAGATTTTTATGAAGCTCTTTAAGGGGTGCTCCAAAAAACTCTAAAAGCTGGAGTTGGGGGAATATTAACCACCACTGCCACCAGTAAGTAGATACCCCTTCGTTTCTTTCCCCTCAACCAATCAAATAGATCATTTCCACCAAATTTTCCATTCTTGAAGCTGGAGCTACATGGAAGCCAAACATTCTCTTCGGTAATGCTACAACTTCTGTATGAAACTACTCCAAAGTGGATTTGATGGAGTGAAGCTGATTTTGATGAAGCCGAGCAGTCTCAAACAAGCCGTTATAAAGCGGGGCGAAAGCCTTTTTTGATAAAGGAAAAGAAAAATGATGGTCCTGGCCCATGTTTACATGTACATGCAGAGGACGTGCAGAGAAAAGGAATCGCTTGATTCACGCACCATTTCCCTTTCCTTTGGATCGTTCGGTCGTATCGTTCCATGCTCTTTTGCATGTTTCGCTGAGTGTTGTTCCTCTAATCGTCTTCAAGACTTGAACTCAACCTCTTGACGAATGATGCGACGGCTGGGCAGGTTCCTCGCGTGCCCTTCTGCCCTCGCATGTTCTTCTTCTTGTTTCTTTCTTTTTCTAATCCCAATTTCCGAATTCTGGATCGATCAAACGGGTCAATAGGGAATTGTTGTGAGGGTGATCAAATCATTGCGCACACATAGCTAGATTAGACTACAGAGAGAAGGTACTATACTATGCCCTAGCAGATTTTGTCATGATATTAGATGAAAATCTTCTGTAATTAATCTAATATTTTAATTAGCTTTGCGCTAATTTTTAAAGCTAATTCAGTGCCAGCATTTGATAAAAGAAAAAAGCAGAGGAAGGTAGATGAGATGAAATGATCATTGAGAGGATCCCTTCTTAATAAATATTATAAGAGAGATACGAGCACTTCAAAAAATCCAGACGAGTTGGCGATAGTTCTTTCGGATGACCAAACTAATGCCAATCCAAAAAATGATGGTCGTACTCCTATAGAAGACGATGTTGACATCAACATGTGGATGATACCAATGTGAGTGATCATGTGCCCATATTTAATTCATCCGCGACAGAATTTGCTAGTGTTGATGAGGAATCGGTTATTACTATGGATATTTATGATCCATCAACTTGGTTAATCTTGATAACAAAACGAGGTATATATTAGTGGGAAAGGGGCCTAAAAGGGTAGAAGAAAACAATAAACATTCTTTGGATGAAAATTCAAGAAATTTTCCGTATAGTCATTACTCAAGAAAAATGTGCAACGGTGAGGTGCATGATAGGAAATGGTTAGTTTTTTTCAAAACACATAAAAAAGTGTTTTGTTTTTGCTGTAAGCTTTTCAATTCTGACAAATGCAGGAGTGCATTGGGGCATGATGGGTTTTCTGGTTAGAAGCATATTAATGAGAGACTGAAAGAACTAATTATATCAACATATAATGATTCATAACTAGACACTTATACTAAGGGCAACTAGACATTGATACTAAGGGCTCTCAAGGGCCCCCAATTATAGTTTCGCCCCTAACCCCTGAAATCTCAGGACCGGCCCTGCTGAATACTATCAGCTTTTTTCCGATTTTTTTTTGTAGGAGTGGAGAAAGTAGTAGCTAGGTCCGTACTACTTGCACCTTCCAAATTAGGAAACGGTATGGCAATTTGTCTATGCCAAAGGTGCTGAGTTCAAATCCCCATTGATTCAAATTATGAAACGGTATGATGGATGTGCTACGCCTTAAGGCCACATCACACCATCGAGCAGGGAGACGCGGGGCCTGGTTGATTGTAGATGCGGCCTCACCCCGCCTGCCGTCCACATCACAGACCAAGCAAGATATGAAACGATCGATCAAAATTGATTGATGTGTTTCTCCCGAAACCAGACGGGTCCTCCTGTCCTTGTTGGCAGCCACGGCACATGCAGAATAGTCAGGTCAAAGAACCAACGTCCCAGATTGTAGCAGGTGCAGGTGGATCAAAAAAGAAACCATGGCATGTTCAAATTAAATGTTCACCCATGAGGATGAGCGAACAAGCACATGCGCAACTGCGGCAATCCTTCCAGATGAAAAGTGGGCATTTTTTTAGCAGCTCAATGTATATTAATTGCATTGACACGGCTACTGGAATCCCAACGGTCGAGTTTGGCGTGGATCATGAGTTATACCTACCTAGCTTCTGTTTCGCTAATAAAAATTCTTGCAATTAGGCAAATGAACCCCATAATCCCACAATGTTCTTCCATGAAAAAACAACAACCTAGAGGTTGTTAGATCCTTTGGATCGGAGTAGGCTAGATCATCTGGTAAACCTACCTTCTGCTTGTCCAGACGAGGAACTCCCGGTGCCGGCCATGGTGACGGTGGCCGGTGATGGCAGAGAGTGAATGGCGGCAGTGGTGGAGCTTCCCGTGAGCGCCGCGCTAACCCTAGATCGGAAGGGATTATCGGTGGGGATTGTGGCAGCGATTAACCTCGTTTTCGTGCCCCGGCCCCCACCTCTGTTTATATAGCGCGGGTCACAGGGGCCCATCAACCATAGTGGGTTGAGCGCCCCGATCAGGACGCGAATCTAAGGGCCCGATGGGCCGTTGGGCCCATGCGGTGGAGATCAACCTAACAGAGGTGTGATCCAAGCCCTGAGCTTGCTTTCCATGTGAGTCTTTTTAGTTTACAATTTTTTTACTACCGATGGAGAAGAGATGTGAAAGTCAGATCCGACCATTGATGTTTCGGGCCTTGTTTTCTTCGTAAAGGGGTTTCGACACCCATGGGCTAGTCTTGCGGGTTCCATCGCGCTTTGTCCAAGTAGTGTTGTTCCTTTCTTCTCAGTAGCTGCAAATATTCTCCTTATCAAGTACAAGCACACTAGATTCACCATACATACGACCAACTTTCTAATAGGAATAAACCATTAGCAGGTTCATGTTTCATATATAAACTTTGTTCATTGCGATGGGAAACCAATGTTGTTGCTGATTGTTTGGCAAAGCTGCTTTAGTCTTAGTTTATCTGAATTTTGGGACTCCACTGCCGGTGACTTTATTCTTCCACATATTGTAAATGGCATAGCTGTCACATGAGTATGAGGAATAAAGTTATTTACGTTATAAAAAAGAGTACTAGTACTAGGCTAAAAGTTTGGCAGTGAAAGAAAAACTCGCCAGCTTCTTCCCAAATACGCATATACTATATGCAGAGCTAACATATAAGAAATTGCACAAACTAGCTAGCAAATAATCAAGATGGTGTCCAAACTACAATGCATCATGGAACATAGTCACGATCTAGGAACTCCTTCAAAGGTTGTTCTAGCGCCGTCATCACCGCTTTCCACCCAGCATGTGTAGGATGCACCTCGTCCCAGTAGAAGACCTGGTCGGGATTTTCACATAATTCTTAGAGGGGCGTCCCTGTATCATCCTGTTGTCCACAGAACCCTGTATCATAGAAACACTCGCAACATGGGGCCAGGTTGTAAGTTGTTGTTGAATTTGTTGGACTGATCCGACCCTTCACCTGCATGCACATGAAAATTGTATTTAAATCAAGCTCATACACTAGAAACCAGATTCAGTTTATTGCTTGGCCATGGGCAGAGCGTTTGCGGAGTTCGCTGTCATCACCGATGTGTGGGCTTACTGGTCGTGCTTTATATCTCAGCTTTTGTACTAGGAGATGAAGACGTTTGCTGTTTTGTCATCTTTAGTATCTTATCCTTGTTACTTATGAGTGCCACGTTAGGGCACTCAAGAGGCAGGAGGCTGTGTTATTCGATTATTTTCTTTGAAATGAACAAGCAAATGTTTTTTTTATCAAGCAGGGATGTACCCGATTTCAACAGGTCAAAACCCACTATACGTAGAGCAGAGCACCCGACTCAGGGGTTGATGAATTACACGGCAAAACACCTCATGATTCTTTTATCAATGTATTTATTCATTACAAGTTATTAAACGAGGGAGTCGTACGTACAAACATCAGTGTAGCAAATAGTCTGAATAGGAAGTACTAGAATAGCATAACCTTGATATATACCACTACTCATTCATTTGATCATCCACAACGCAAGGGGAAGAATCAGCACGCCCTGACGGCATGAAGCGCAGGCGGCGCACAAGATGCTGCCATCGGTTTATTACACCTGTCGTGCTGTTAAGAAGATGAAAAAACAAATAAACAAAATGAGACTTGGGTAAAGATTTTGGCTTCATACCAAACGTATCAACCAGTCGAATAAATAAAAGGGAAATGGTCAATCTGTGGCAGGGTTACCTGCTGCTAGCTTCTTCGGGACAGGGAAGGCATATATCTCCTCCACCTTACCATCACTAGTATCACAATTGGTGAGTCGAATCCTCCTTGTTTGGGAATCCCCGATGCCATGCAGGGCCATGAGCAGCCAGACGAAGGTGATGAGCTCCCCTCCTCTGCTCAGTTGTGCCGTGTGCATCTCCTGTCTTGACTTGCCTGCAGCGTAAATAAGGAGCCTCACCCACAGGCTAACTAACTCTACTACTTCCTTGGTTGGCTCCAGAGCATGCCCTAAGTATGATATGTCAAGTTCATCATAGAAACCTTGGAAATCCTCGGGATCCTGAAAACTGTCGATTATACTTTTCGCGCTAAGACTGAGTGGCAGCATGGAGGGCTTGGTAGCCAAAAGGTACATCATGTACTCCCTCGGTTCCTAAATATAAGTCTTTGTAGGGATTTCACTATGGACTACATACGGAGCAAAATAAGTGAATCTACACTCTAAAATGCATCTATATACATCCGTATGTGGTTCATAGTGCAATCTCTACAAAGACTTATATTTAGGAACGGAGGGAGTAGTTGGATAGTTTTCTGCATGCCGCAATCATATCCACTATTTCAGTATTTGCTTCCATGTCCGCAGGACCCGAAGGGGCATATTTACTCAAATGTTGATCACTCAATCCATGCATTGCCAAAATAGTCGCACCAAAATCTGGAGAAGATGCCAACAAATTCAGCATTTTTTTGCTAAAACTCTTATTGGAGCCTTCATGTTTACTCAAGTGACTAATCTCCTTTGTGACACACTCCATAATCACCTCATCCACATCCACATACTCAGTGTCTAACAGCTTGCTCATCCAGAATATTTTCTTCCTTTCAACACGGACCAAATTCACAAGCCATTTGCACATGGTCATCACTCGTTGTTTGAGTGTTCTAGCTTGGCCACTCCCAGTCACCCAGCTCACAAAGTTGTACTGTCCCATTGACTGGAGCGAACATTGCTTCTCCTTCGGCCGCCTAATATCACTAGAAAAAAAACCAGGACAACATCGCAAGCTTATCCCACTTTCGAACCTTCAGCCATGCCCATGTCCCCAGGGTGACATCAAGGAAATAAACATTGCACACAGTTCCAGGAAAAAGACTCCCCCAAGAAGTGAATAAGTGATTGCAATGTCAATATTGCTATACTTCTGCTTGTCATTTGCATGGAACAGAGCAAAAGCAACAACCGCGGACATCTGAGAGATGCATCTAAATATGATGCCACATTGCCACTCCTTGTTCTGACCACAAGAGCCTTAGTAGAGATCAGCATACATCAAACTTAGAATAATACTGACCGTCTTGATCACCTTTTTGCTGTCATCTAGCATCCGATCTGGGGGTGCAGATTCTGAAATGAAGTTGTGCCCTGAAAAGATATCATGGACGTGTGGCATTGAACATATAGCTATATAAACAGTCCTGTCATAGCCACCACTAGTGCTTGCTGAATTTAGTAATGGGCTTTAGGCCCATAAGAGAATTTCAGAAAAATCTCCAAGGGCCCATGTAGGTGGTGGGATGACAAGGTGGGAAGTTTAGTCCCACCATGCTAGTGGAGAAGGAGTTGGACTCCTTTATAAGGGTCTCTCTTCTACATGCTATTGGAGAGTGAGAAGAGAAGGAGCCCTCGCGCACTCCTCCTCCGCCGCCCGCCTCGCCACGCCACGCCTCGTCACGACGCGACGCGACGCGCCGCGCCGCGGGTTGCGGGTTGCGGGAATGAGCCGAGCCGAGCTCATACCTACGCGCTTATTTTTGTCGGTCAGGAACGGAGAATACGTAACGGACACGACACGATCCGAGACGTCGGATCGTGGGACTGTTACCGACTCGGACGTGGGTTCGGCCCACGTCTCTCCGCCCAGCCGCCTATATAAGCAGCGTTAACGCAACCCTAGCCGCAACGAGAATCAGATCACATCTGCCTCACGCGCCTTTGTTCCTTTGCTGCTGCTGCCGCCGGCGACTCCATCCCGTTCGCCGCGTACACGGTCGACGGGAGAGCAGGCCTCCGAAACCCCGCCTCTCCGGTTCCTGTACGGGGAAGAGGGGCGATTAGGTTTTTGGGGAGCGATCACGCGACTGCTCGCCTCCGTCCGTCTGCTTCGTCTACGTCCGCGTCGTCCTCTTCATCGCCATGGCTTCACCAAGCGAAGCTGACCGTCTCGCCCGCGAGAAGGCCGAATCCGACAAGAAGGCGGCAGAGGATGCTGCCGCCGCCACCGCTGCTGCTGCTACGGCCAACTGGCCGATCGGAGGGTATGTCTCTCTCTTGTTTATGTTTGCACTAGCAGTACTGGTTATACGTGTAGATGTTTCTGCTATATGCGTAGTACTTGCTAGTATACTCCGTGATCAGTATGTCATGTACCCAGTCAATGCCATGTTAGTAATTATTTCCTGGATTAATCTACTCGGAAAATTGCCTATTTATTCAACAATCCAAAAACCTAATGTGTGTAGGAATTTTTCGAGTAATGGTTTTGCTGCTGCACTGAAACCGGATAAATTTACCGGTACTTATTTCAAGCGTTGGCAAACGAGAACCACCTTATGGCTCACTGCTATGAACGTGTTCTGGGTAGCAAGTGTCACTCCTACGGAAACTATCACTCCTGAACAGGAGAAGATGTTTAAGGAGGCCACTGTCCTATTCCTTGGAGCAGTCATTAGCGTGATCGGAGATAAGCTGGTTGATGCATATTTACATATGCATGTTGCCAAGGACTTGTGGGAGGCCCTTGAATCTAAATTCGGGGCCACTGACGCTGGGAGCGAGATGTATGTTATGGAGCAGTTCCATGATTACAAAATGGTTGAGAACCGTTCTGTATTGGAACAGGCTCATGAGATAATATGCATTGCTAAAGAACTTGAGGTTCTGAAGTGCAATTTACCGGGCAAGTTTGTCGCGGGTTGTATAATTGCTAAGCTCCCTGGTTCCTGGAGGAACTTTGCTACTACTCTGAAACATCAGAGGCGTGAATTCTCAGTGGAGGATGTCATTGGCCATCTGAGTGTTGAGCAGAACTCAAGGGCAAAGGACTCGAACGGAAAAACAGTTGAGGGGACTTCTGTCGCCAACATGGTGAACCAGAGGAACTCCAACTCCCACAAGCCCAAGGGAAAGAACGGTGTCCAACACAATGCCGACTTTAAGAAGAAGGGTAAGAAGACCTTCAAGAAGAACAAGAAGGATGAGGGCTGCTTTACTTGTGGTTCGACTGAACATTGGGCCAACAAGTGCCCAAACAAGTACAAGAAGCCAGGACAGGACTCCAAGTCTGTCAACATGATTGTGGGCAACAATGACAATGGTGCATCTGGGTCACAGGCCACGGGTCCGTATTGATGGGGAATGGCGCGAGTGCTTCTGTTCATGGTGTTGACACGGTCGATCTGAAGTTTACTTCGGGAAGGATCGTGCAGCATGTCCCCGCCATCAAGAAAAACCTCGTTAGTGGCTCCCTTCTATGTAGAGAAGGGTTTAAGTTGGTTTTCGAGTCTAATAAATTAGTTGTTACGAAATATGGACTCTTTGTTGGAAAAGGTTATGAGAGCGGAGGAATGTTCCGCCTTTCCCTTGCAGATTTTTGTAATAAAGTCATGAACCATATTCATTCGAATGTTAATGAATCAGAAGTTTGGCATTCACGTCTTTGTCACATTAGTTTCGGTGTTATGACGCGGCTAGCCAAGTTGGATTTAATCCCGAGTTTCACTTTAGCCAAAGGTTCTAAGTGCCTTTCATGTGTGCAAGCTAAGCAACCTCGCAAGCCTCACAAGGCCGCGGAGGAGAGACACTTGGCACCATTAGAACTCATACATTCTGATCTTTGTGAGATGAATGGTCTGTTGACTAAAGGTGGAAAGAAATACTTCATGACATTGATAGATGATTCCACTAGATATTGCTATGTTTATCTATTAAACACTAAAGATGAGGCTCTACACTACTTTAAAATCTATAAGGCAGAAGTTGAGAAACAACTTGAAAAACAAATTAAACGAGTTCGGTCAGATCGTGGTGGAGAGTACTTCTCGAGTGAGTTTGACTCCTTTTGTGCGGAACACGGCATTATTCATGAGAGGACGCCTCCCTATTCACCCCAGTCAAACGGGGTTGCCGAGCGGAAAAACCGTACTCTAACTGATTTGGTTAACGCCATGTTAGATACGTCGGGTTTATCCAAGGCATGGTGGGGGGAGGCTATATTGACAGCATGTCATGTCCTGAATAAAGTTCCGACAAAGGACAATGAGATCACTCCCTATGAGAAATGGGCGAAGAGAAGGACAACACTCTCGTACTTGCGTACTTGGGGCTGTTTGGCGAAAGTCAATGTGCCGATCCCCAAAAAGCGCAAGCTTGGACCGAAGACCGTGGACTGCGTTAATTTGGGCTACTCTAAGAATAGCGTTGGCTATAGATTTCTAGTAGTGAAATCTGAGGTACCTGACCAAAAGGTTGGTACAATTATGGAGTCTAAGGATGCTACATTCTTCGAGGATATATTTCCTATGAGAGATAAGCAAAGCACTTCTAGACAGGAATCTGAGGAGACTCCTGAGCCTGCCATTCCTATGGAATACTATGAACGAACACATAATGAAAATCCTGAGGAGGATGACGAGGAAACCCTTGGTAGGGGAAAGAGACAAAGGACTGCAAAGACCTTTGGTGATGATTTCTTCGTGTACCTCGTGGATGATGCTCCCACTTCTATTTCAGAAGCGTATGCCTCTCCAGAATCTGACTACTGGAAGGAAGCGGTCCGTAGCGAGATGGATTCCATCATGGCTAACGGGACATGGGAGATTACTGAGCGTCCCTATGGTTGCAAACCATTGGGATGTAAGTGGGTGTTCAAGAAGAAGTTTAGGCCCGATGGTACGATTGAAAAGTACAAGGCTAGGCTTGTGGCCAAGGGCTATGACCAAAAGGAAGAGGAAGATTTCTTTGATACTTATTCACCTGTGGCCAGACTGACCACCATTCGAGTATTACTCTCGTTGGCGGCCTCGCATGGTCTTCTCGTCCACCAGATGGATGTTAAGACAGCTTTCCTAAATGGAGAGCTAAACGAGGAAATCTACATGCAACAGCCAGATGGCTTTGTGATAGACGGTCAGGAAGGAAAAGTGTGTAGGTTGATAAAATCTTTATATGGCCTGAAGCAAGCACCTAAGCAATGGCATGATAAGTTTAATACAACACTGACATCTGTTGGCTTCGTTGTTAATGAAGCTGACAAATGTGTATACTATCGCCATGGTGGGGGCGAAGGAGTTATACTGTGCTTGTATGTTGATGATATACTGATATTCGGAACCAACCTCAAAGTAATTGAGGAGGTCAAGTCGTTTCTATCTCAGAACTTTGAGATGAAAGACCTTGGTGTGGCTGATGTTATCTTGAACATCAAGCTACTGAGAGATAATGAGGGTGGGATTACACTTTTGCAATCCCATTATGTTGAGAAGGTGTTGAGTCGTTTTGGATACTCGGACTGCATACCATCTCAAACACCATATGATCCTAGCGTGTTGATTCGAAAATCCAAAGGCACGGCTATAGATCAATTGAGATACTCTCAAATCATTGGCTCACTGATGTACCTAGCTAGCGCTACGAGGCCTGACATCGCTTTTGCTGTGAGCAAACTGAGTCGGTTTGTGTCAAAACCGGGTGATGTACATTGGCATGCTATTGAAAGAGTTATGCGTTATCTGAAGGGTACTATGAACTATGGACTTCACTATACCGGATACCCGTCGGTACTTGAAGGGTATAGTGATGCGAATTGGATCTCTGATGCTGATGAGATGAAGGCCACAACTGGGTATATGTTTACTCTTGGAGGTGGCGCTGTTTCCTGGAAGTCTTGCAAGCAAACGATCTTAACGAGATCGACAATGGAAGCAGAATTAACAGCATTAGACACATCTGGTGTCGAAGCGGGATGGCTTCGAGATCTCTTGTTGGACTTGCCATTGGTTGATAAACCGGTTCCGGCTATCCTTATGAACTGTGACAATCAGACCGTCATCACCAAGGTGAAGAATTCAAAGGACAACATGAAGTCCAACAAACACATAAGAATGAGATTAAAAGCTGTCAGAAAATTGAGAAACTCCGGAGTGATAGCGTTGGAATATGTCCATACGGCTAAGAATCTGGCAGATCCCTTTACAAAAGGGCTATCACGTGTTGTGATAGATAATGCATCGAGGGAGATGGGCATGAGACCCACATGAGTTGCCATGGTGGTAACCCAACCTATGTGATCGGAGATCCCGTGAAGTAGGACCTGGGAAAACAAGCCAGTGGTGAACTGAGGAGAGTAACTATACTAACCCACTCCGCTGGAGATGCAATACTCTCAAAACTGTATGGGAGGATGACTACTGTCTTAATGTGTTCCAAGGCTTATATGTATAAGCAAGATGCTATCCTACAGAGCGATCTTTGGAGGAACACACCTATATGAGCCCGACTGCTGGTCACAGTCTATGAGATTGGGGTGATCTCTAGTAAACTCATGAATAGGTCAGGAGTGTGACTTATATGCTCCACCCGAGGGGTCGGCCTTCGGTAGCCTAGTACTAGTAAGACTTGTGGTGAAGCTTCTTTACGCCAAACTGACAATTCAAGGCATAGTCCATTGTTCAGTTGTAAAGGAGTGTAGCTACTTGTTCTAGGTGAAGCTCAACCTTAACAGGTCTTCACTGAAATGCTGGTATATTAAAACAGTGAATGGAACGAGGGAACACGATGTGCCCTTGAGATCTGGTGGGGGATTGCTGAATTTAGTAATGGGCTTTAGGCCCATAAGAGAATTTCAGAAAAATCTCCAAGGGCCCATGTAGGTGGTGGGATGACAAGGTGGGAAGTTTAGTCCCACCATGCTAGTGGAGAAGGAGTTGGACTCCTTTATAAGGGTCTCTCTTCTACATGCTATTGGAGAGTGAGAAGAGAAGGAGCCCTCGCGCCCTCCTCCTCCGCCGCCCGCCTCGCCACGCCACGCCTCGTCACGACGCGCCGCGGGTTGCGGGAATGAGCCGAGCCGAGCTCATACCTACGCGCTTATTTTTGTCGGTCAGGAACGGAGAATACGTAACGGACACGACACGATCCGAGACGTCGGATCGTGGGACTGTTACCGACTCGGACGTGGGTTCGGCCCACGTCTCTCCGCCCAGCCGCCTATATAAGCAGCGTTAACGCAACCCTAGCCGCCACGAGAATCAGATCACCTCTGCCTCACGCGCCTTTGTTCCTTTGCTGCTGCTGCCGCCGGCGACTCCATCCCGTTCGCCGCGTACACGGTCGACGGGAGAGCAGGCCTCCGAAACCCCGCCTCTCCGGTTCCTGTACGGGGAAGAGGGGCGATTAGGTTTTTGGGGAGCGATCACGCGACTGCTCGCCTCCGTCCGTCTGCTTCGTCTACGTCCGCGTCGTCCTCTTCATCGCCATGGCTTCACCAAGCGAAGCTGACCGTCTCGCCCGCGAGAAGGCCGAATCCGACAAGAAGGCGGCAGAGGATGCTGCCGCCGCCACCGCTGCTGCTGCTACGGCCAACTGGCCGATCGGAGGGTATGTCTCTCTCTTGTTTATGTTTGCACTAGCAGTACTGGTTATACGTGTAGATGTTTCTGCTATATGCGTAGTACTTGCTAGTATACTCCGTGATCAGTATGTCATGTACCCAGTCAATGCCATGTTAGTAATTATTTCCTGGATTAATCTACTCGGAAAATTGCCTATTTATTCAACAGTGCTCACTTGGCTATTAGATTCCTCATCCATGTCTTTTTTTTCATCAAGCGGTGACAACTCTTTGTAACGACGTCCACTTGAATTCTCAATGCTTGTAAAGCAACCACAGTGAAGAGACCATATTCTTTCCCCATACTTGATAATTCCAACAACAAACACAAATACACAAGACAATAGAAGCTCCAGGCTGTGTCTTCCAATGGATTTCCAAAAAACATATATAGCCAGGACAACTTGCACCACTAGATTCAGCAATTGCCTCAACCACAAGTTGTTGTCCTCCATGGAAAAGGCAGTCATGGTATCCTGACCACCAAGATGGAGGAGGAGAAATGGTGCCCAAAAGAAAACTAGTGATTGTGTTACCCCTGTTACGTGCCTTTCAGCGCTGATGTCCTCATGTCGTGAGACAAGGCCTAGGGTATAAACTGCTACAAAGTCTGCCCCAAGATAAGCAGCCCAAATGGAGAGCCTTAGGACCATGCTCGTGCTATGTTGTCGCAGGCTGCCAGTAAAGAACAAGAAAATTTGTAGTGCGAAGCTGAGGAGCACAAGCACCTGGATTTCCCACATGTCGAATAGTTTGAGCAAACCCTCCATTGCAGGCATGAATGCTTTTGTATGTCTCAGATGACCACCTGATGGATAAGTTTTAGAAGTTAAGAGTGTGTTTTGCAAGATAGCATGATCCTCCAAACTCAAATATAGAAGCCGTTTCGATTATGCATTCACGACAGAAAAGTATTCAATGTCTGCAGTTCTGCATTATAGATGAAGGATTATTTTCTACAATGTCAATGCCAGAGTTTTGGTGATGTAGCCCAAAATTACTTTATAAACTAGCCTCTAGGAAGAAAAGGCATATAAAGAGTAAGTGGTCTATCAAATAGACTACTGCATTGAAAAACAACTGGATACATATACAACACGAACACGAGTTCCATACAATTTGAATACATATGAACTAAATTCAGAGATAGGGGTACAAATACGTAACTAGCCCACACATGTAAAAAATTGGTAGCATGTGTATGTACAATTAATTCTGAGAAACCTAATTAAGCGTGTCTTTTCCAATCATACACTAAACATTAGTTGCTGTTCGCATACTATTACTTGACCAATCGGTAAACACATTTATGAAGATGTGATCGACGATGATAGTGTCCTAGAGAATGCAATTGTAGCTAAACACGGATAATTAGGCTAGCAGAGGTTATCTGAAAAATATGGCAGTAGTCAGTTACCTGGAGATCGATGTAAGGCCTGCAGGCTGCAGCTATCTCCTGCGCATGTATTTGATTAGCTAAGCTCTCTCAGACGTTGCCTAGCTAGTCTTCTGAAGCCACATACATATGACAGAGAGGAGAGGGGAGAGGAGAGGGGGTGCGAGTGCCATGTCAACTCCAGCACAGGCCGGGGTTTACCCCCTTTTCGAAAAAAAAAAAAAGATATGCATCCAAATGGTGAACTAGTTTATCGACACTTGACGAGAAAAATGTTCAGTTAATATATACAGCTAGCTGGACGAATCATTTGCATGTAACTGAGTTGACCCTAGACATTCGTATGGATACGAGATGCCAGCAGCATCACCACAGGCAACTAGACAAGGTGATTTTACTGTGTTGGAAAAGAGACAATATGCAACACTGTAATCCCTGGCTCCCTGCTGCAGCTTTATGGCCGGAAGGTGTTACCAAATTTCGAAATGCACTTGTCAAAGAAATTAAACTGTGTTTTGACTACAGGTCGAGAAGGACAAAAATACTCCTCTCCTCAAACGTCGAGCTTGTTTTTACAACTGCTTCTTTGTTTCTTTGTCGCTTAGTAAGCATGACTTGACAAAATCAACATCAAGGGCTAAAAGTCACATGATCATCTCTAACAAGGCAAGGTTTCAGTTCAGCTGGTGTGGTTTGAAGTTTCAACCGAAACGGAGTAACATGCAGAGATTAACTAATTAAGATCCATAATCAACATCACTATCCTTGTATACAATATATGTACATTATTTATTCCATGCTGTCATGCGCGATCGATGCCACTTGCAGGTGACTAACAGCTAGCTTTGTAGGTATTACTTGTTTTCAGCACTAAGATTAGGGACTGCTTTCATAAATTCGAGCTTGATGTTTTTTTCGCATAACGTATTTAGTTGGAAATAAACCCATGATTATACATATACTAAATCTAGCCAGGATTCTTTTTTACTGTTTTTTTGACTTTTTTTCTCTCAGTAAAAACCCGGCCAATGGGAGGCCGTCACGTTAATTACTGGGGGAAACTGCGGTGTACACTTTGAAGTGTATCCAGCGATTGTTGGTTGGATTGGCTCTGTTGACCGGATATACTTTGTCGAGCTGAGGGCATGTACAATGGTTGATAAGGTAGTCTTATCTTAAATCTTGCATGTAATTTAGAGATGACAAAAAAATATGTCTACAATGGGTCATCTCTTAGCCTTATCTTCAATAACTAGTTATTCCTAAAAACATGGTGAGACATATTGTGCTAAGAGATCATCTCTTGCCTTCTCTTAATTAAGAGAAGACAAGCCTTCTCTTATGATTTCTCTCTCCTCCACCTCATCATTTATCCTACATGTCATTGCTAAGCTAGAACCATTGTACATGCCCTGAGTCGGTTGCCGCTTGATTCGTTGTTTCCAGAGTAACCGCTCAAATCGCTTTCTCTAGAAAAAGGCACCGTTAGACATACCTATATAAAGGTTGAGTGTTCCCGTACGGCCTCCTCCAAAGACCTCACTAACTAGAGTGAATTACAGAAAACCATCACATTGAAGCATAGGTTTGCAGAAAACACTCTTTTACGAATTCCTGCCAGAAAACACTGATTTTGAACTTAATTTTTTGCAAAAAACATTGACCCATGGATTTGGGCATTTTAACCTCGATTATGACATGTGGGGTCTGTTTTTTAGACGTGGCGTAACGGTCCAGGCTAGACGTCGTTAGATGTTCTTTTTTGCCAAAAACTCCTTCCTGAACGAACAAAACAACAGCCAACCCACCCTTCTCCCACATGCATGCTCACGCGCCCCGCCGCCGGCCAAGACCACCAGCTGCCGATGGCCGCCCCCCAATCCTCGCCGCCTCACCGGTCTTCAGCGGCCCGCCGCCGGATCTAGCTCCGCCGCCGCCGGAAACTCTCAGATTCGGCGGGCATCATCAACCTCGGGCCGCCCCCGCATCGCCTCATCAGCCGACCTCCGCCCATTACCACCAGCCGCCGCCGGCCTCCACCATCGGCCGAGCCCACCAGCCGTCGCGGGCCTCCACAGTCGGCCAGGACCACCAGCCGCCGCGGGCCGCCGCCAGCACCTCGACCGGTCCCCACGTCTCCTTCTCTAACTCGACAGAAGGGAATAGGTGGAGTGTCCTGCAGCCGGCCGGCATGCTGAATCCCAGCAGCAGGTCCTTGCCGGAGTGCACCGTAGCCAGCCTCCCGACCACGGCTCCTGGTGCCGGATATGGGCGAGGCGACAGCCTCCATGCTTAGGGAGCCCGAGCTCGGGGATGGCCTGCTGCGGGTGGGGTGAGGCGGTTGACAAGGGCCCGATTGCTTTTTCCTATTCTAATTGAAGGGTTCCTATGCAAAAATACCAGGGACTATTTGGTAATTTCATATGACACTTTGTCTAACGCCTTCTCGGACCAAAAGTTACGCCACATCAGCATTTGCAGGCCCCACCTGTCATAATTGAGGTTAAAATGGCCTAAGAGACCGATCAGTGTTTTTTTGCAAAAAATTAAGCTCAAAATCAGTGTTTTCTGGCAAGAATTCGTAAAAGAGTGTTTTCTGCAAACCTCTGCTCCAATGTGGTGGTTTTCTGCAATTCACTCCACTAACTAAGTTCGTCGTCTACTCTACACCGATGCTGAGCTCATCTGTAAGGCGTTCGTCAATTGCCCAAACTGAGCCAGGTCTAGATAGCGAACCAGCGTGGAGCGAGTTTGGCCGCCGAGACCTCCAAAACGGCGCTTGATGTTCGACAACCTCTCGTGTGCAGGCCACCCTGGTTACTGTCGATGGAAACTATGGCGAGCGCCCACGGCATTGGTGCTGACTTTATGGCTGCCCGTAATGGGAGTATAATATGTAGTATCATGCATGCCAACTAAGCAATTTTGATGAGGTGGCATGCAATTAAATGAAGAAAGAGAGGCTTGAGTATCATATCATGATACCGTATCATATTAAATGATGTGCTACTTTGTGTCATGCATGTCAATAAATGTACTACTCTATGATACCAACATATGATAATATGCATTATGGATGTTGTATCATACACTAGTATTATAGCATGATACTAGAATATGATACTCCCCATTACAACCAGCCTAAAGATGAGGAGGCCTCGAGAATACGGAGATGTGGCCTGACCGCTCTGTAAATTAGGTTGGAAGCGTTGAACACTTTGATCTCGGGCCGCATGTATATATATATTGGCAATGCCTTGGAGTACAAGAAGAGTTCAGAGGATCGATCTCAAGGGATTCGGTTTACAGGAGATAGGAATAGAGATAGATAGAGATAGATCTAGATTACAATTTGAATGAACAACTATCTCTATCCTATACATATTCTAACACTCCCCCGCAATCTAAACCTTATGAACTTCGACCAAGGTTGAGATTGTACTTGAACTCATCTAACCTCCTCATAGTGAGAGGTTTTGTGAAACCATCAGCAAATTAATCTCCTGTAGGAATAAACTGAATCTCATAAAGTTTTCTTGCCACTCTTTCTCTGACAAAGTGAAAATCAACTTCAATATGCTTTGTGCGTGCATGAAAGACATGATTAGCTGACAAATAGGTTGCACCAATATTATCACACCATAGTCTGGCAGCTTTTGGAGTCTTAATTCCAAGCTCATAAAGTAGTGTTTGTATCCACATTACTTCAGCCGTGGCATTTGCCAAAGCTTTGTATTCAGCCTCAATACTTGATCTGGAGACTGTAGCCTGCTTTCTTGCACTCCATGACACAAGATTGGATCCCAGAAATACAGCAGATCCACCAGTAGACCTTCTATCATCAATGCATCCTGCCCAGTCTGCATCAGAGTAGGCAGTAACAAGCATAGAAGAAGACTTGGTAATCTGAAGTCCAAGTCCCTCTGAAAACTTAAGATACCTCAAGATTCTTTTAGCTGCAGTCCAATGAGTAATGCTAGGAGCATGTAGATACTGACATACCTTGTTGACAGCATAAGAAATGTCAGGACGTGTGAGTGTTAAATACTGTAAGGCACCCACAACACTCCTGTAATTTGTTGCACCTTCTGATCCAAGTACCTCTCCACTTTCAACAGAAAGTTTTTCTGAGATTGAGATAGGTGTACTCACAGGTTTACATTTTTCCAAGCCTACCCTCCTGAGTATATCAGCTGTGTATTTTTCCTGTGTCAAAAGTATACCATCTCTTATCTGTCTGGCCTCTTTGCCAAGAAAATAATGAAGATCTCCCAAATCCTTGAGGGCAAATTCGAGCTTAAGATCTTTAAGCAGACAAGTGGTGGCACTTGAACTTGAACTAGCAACAATAATATCATCAACATAAACAAGCACAAAAATAGTGACATTTCCTTTACTATAAAAGAACAATCACTAGTAGAGAACGGGCCTATTGTCCCGGTTCGTAAGGGCCTTTTGTCTCGGTTCTTGAACCGGAACTAAAGGGTCGGTACTAATGCCCTAGCCCTTTAGTCCCGGTTCAAACTAGATCCGGGACATATGGGTCTCCGCGTGGCCTATGCGCAGAGCCCAGGCGGGAGGGCCTTTGGTCCCGGTTGGTGGCACCAACCGGGACCAATAGGCATCCACGCGTCAGCATTTCTGTGGCTAGGGTTTTTGTTTTTTTAAGGG
>LR738714.1:869665239-869755131 GCA_902687465.1 Secale cereale | reverse complement strand
TATTTTTTTCCAGTTTTTTTTTTGTTTTCGGCATTATTTATTTTCTTTTGTTTTTTTCTTTATTTTTTAATTCTTTTTTGCTTTTAGGTCAGCAAAATTATAGACTTTCTGTTAGTGCCATTAGTTTTAGAAAAATTGTAAACTTTCTTTTAGTGCCATTAGTTTTCAAATTTGAATAGTTAAAATTTGATTTTTTTAAAAATTTGTGTGAACCACAAGTTTGTGATTAACTTTACTAAAAAAATGAACATAGAAGCGCCTATAGAGAGAATTCAACATAAATTCATAATCAATTTCTATGAATTTCAGAGAAATTCATTATGAATTTAGGTCAAATTCCGTGTATAGGGGCATCTATTTTCACTTTGGGAGGAGCTCAACAAGGCAGAGAGGGACAGGCTTATAAACCGGTGTGGGCGCCCTTCGGTTGGCGAGGTGGGACTATACTCTGAGCGCAACAGGACCAACCCTTTAGTCCCGGTTTGTGGCACAAACCGGGACTAATGGTCATGGGCCAGGGGCGAGCCCTATTTTTTTCCAGATTTTTTGTTTTGTTTTCTGCATTATTTATTTTCTTTTGTTTTTTTCTTTATTGTTTAATTATAAACTTTCTGTTAGTGCCATTAGTTTTAAAATTTGAATAGTTAAAATTTGAATTCTTTGAAATTTGTGTGAATCACAAGTTTGTGGTTAACTTTACTAAAAAATGAACATAGATGCACCTATAGAGAAAATTCGACCTAAATTCATAGTTTTCAAATGAACTCTGAAAAAGTTGGCATAGCATGTGCATGTACAAAACGGACAATGGATCAAACTCGTCTGTTACAAAGTTGGCATGGTATCATCATAATAGTTGCGGAAAAAAGTCTTCACTTTTTCTTGCTTGTGTCATTTGCTTATTGCGCCGTAACCATGGATAATCTTCATCGTTTATCAGGATGCTTTGGTCAGCCTTGACTTTGAAGGGAGGAATTTCATGAAACTTTTCATAATCTTCAGATATGTCTGTCTTGCCCTCCACTCCCAGGATGTCCCTTTTTCCTGAAAGAACTATGTGGCGCTTTGGCTCATCGTATGATGTATTCGCTTCCTTATCTTTTCTTTTTCTCGGTCTGGTAGACATGTCCTTCACATAGATAACATGTGCCACATCATTGGCAAGGACGAATGGTTCGTCAGTGTACCCAAGATTTTTCAGATCCACTATTGTCATTCCGTACTGTGGGTCTACCTGTACCCCGCCTCCTGACAGATTGACCCATTTGCACTTAAACAAAGGGACCTTAAAATCATGTCCGTAGTCAAGTTCCCATGTGTCTACTATGTAACCATAATATGTGTCCTTTCTCCTCTCGGTTGTTGCATCAAAGCGGACACCGCTGTTTTGGTTGGTGCTCTTTTGATCTTGGACAATCGTGTAAAATGTATTCCCATTTATCTCGTATCCTTTGTAAATCAATACAGTCAAAGATGGTCCCCTGGACAACAAGTACATCTCATCACAAACAGTGTTTTCACCTCTGAGACGTGTTTCCAACCAACTGCTGAAAGTCCTGATGTGTTCACATGTAATCCAGTCGTCGCACTGCTCCGGGTGTTTGGAGCGCAGACTGTTCTTGTGTTCATCGACATACGGGGTCACCAAGGTAGAGTTCTGCAGAACTGTGTAGTGTGCTTGAGACCAAGAATATCCGTCCCTGCATATTATTGAGTCCCTTCCAAGCGTGCCTTTTCCAGTCAGTCTTGTAATGCCCAGGATGGGACTATACCTCCTACGTGTCGAGGCACGACTTAAAGGTATAAGCCCATCCTAGAATGATCTCAAGTTTGGTATCTTTGCACGACTCATGTAAAAGAGGGATTAAAATGCAAAAGGAGATAGTTGGCTTACACTCGCCACTTCACACAATACATTACATAAGCAATCATCATTCAAAACATCACAACCCGACTACGGGTGAAGATCCAAAAGAAAGATACCAAAACAACATAAAGCCACAGGTCAGGATCGAATCCTAGTAGAAACCACTACTGATCGTCGAAACAACACAAGCATAAACAGCCAAACTCTTCATCGGACTCCCGGGTGAAGAACTGATCCAACTTCTGCTTCAAACTCGGCTGAACCTGCATCTGGTGTGGTGGAGTAACTGTGAGCCACAGAGGACTCAGCAATCCCGTTCCCGGGTAGCAAGACTATTTAAGCCCTGGGTGAGGACAAGGCTGAAGAAAGAACGAGAGGTGAAGGAACAACAAGAGTCTGCAGCAGCAACTAGCACTAACTTACGTAAAAGAGAGCGAGAAGAGAAGTGACTCGGTCGAGAGATGATCACGAAGTGATCCTAACTATAGCCGGTCAAACATAACCCCACCGTGTTCAACTCCCGAATCCCTATTCGGAAATTGACAGTCACGGTACACACGCTGGTAGTGTATTGAAACATTGTGTCAAGTTATCTACAACCGGAATTAACAAGCTCCCATCTGCCACATAACCGCGGGCACGGCTTTCGAAAGTTCAAACCCTGCAGGGGTGTTCCAACTTGGCCCATCACAAGCCCACGATCCGCGGAGTCGCAACTCCATAGGTGGGAAGACCCGAGTATTCTCGGAATCCCGTGCTCAAGTTAAACCGAACTAAGGTAAGGCTAATCCAGCAAATCCTCCCGGCGTGTCGACACCCTGATAGTAGCCGCGCGTATCTAAGTCTCAGGACACGACCGGATGGGCGATTCTACAGGACCCAAACCTCGAGTTTCCCCGTGGTGGTTCCCGCAGACTCCCCGTTTGGGACCAACACCATCGGCACTGGCCCCCCCTGCTATGTAGAATTAAGAATCCTCGGGTAGCGCTAACTCCCTATGCAATTTAATTAATTAATTAAGTTGTTATTATGAGGCAAATAGTACCAAATGTTGGGACTTGCTGGAAAAGACTTAGCACTTAGCGGTTTATCAAGGGGGTCCCATACACCCCAACCGTGTTAGGAACGCATAATCAAGGAACATAACACTGGTTTATACGGTTCCTAACGGCATGAGTGGAACAAAACACCAAGCAAAAGGCTTAGCCTTCCACCCTGCCAGTATATAGATGATTTCATTTTAAGCATTTATATAGTGTGATATAACCCAACCCAAACTTCAACATGAAGCAAGCATCTTCAATCTTCACCTGCAACTAACAATGCTATAAGAGGGGCTGAGCGAAGCGTACTTAGCCAAGCAACGGTTTGCATAGGTAGGTTGGTTAAACATGGCAATTGGTTACAAGTAGGAGGCTGACAAGAAGATCATGGGCATCGAGGCAAAACTATAGATCGAGACTTCTAGCAAGAGGCAAAAATAGTAATGGTATCCGGGTTCGGTCATCTTGCCTGGGATTCCACAAGGGAGAAGAACGGATCCAAGAAGTAGACGAAGCAACACAGTCGAGAGAATCCTCACAACTCCGGAACGAAACCGAAGCTAACAAGAGAAGCAACCGAAAATAAACAAACAACACGGTAAACACGCAACTCAAACATGGCATACGATGCACAAACAAGTATGATGCATGTCCGGTTTAATTATGCATGGCATGGCAAAGTGCACAAACAACACTACAAGTTAAGTGGAGCTCAATATGCAACGAGTTGCATATTGACGAAACACCACATTATAATTATTTAGTTGACTCTCGTTATTTACAAGACAAGGTTAAATGTT
The DNA here is from genome assembly GCA_902687465.1 of Secale cereale. Lineage (NCBI taxonomy): Eukaryota > Viridiplantae > Streptophyta > Magnoliopsida > Poales > Poaceae > Secale > Secale cereale. The sequence continues at coordinate 869,751,421 of LR738714.1, read as the reverse complement.
TTTAACATGGCAAGAGATGAAGCATAATAAAACTACACTATTAAGACATTTTAAATGAGGCCGAAAAATAACAACAACATATCCGGAAAATCCCCATGAGCATGTTTAATAATTAATAAAGCAACAACAATTAAACATATTAGTGTTGTTAACATGATGCGGATGACATGAACAAGTTTTTATGCAAGTTATTAAAAGGTTGACATGAAGAAGGTATGAAGCATTTGTCACCGTGGTGGAAAGAAAGAGGGTGCCACGGCAACGATCCGAAATGATGCAACGCAACATATCGGTTCCGGTAACTCGTTGAGAGTCCGGTGCAAAGATAGATGGCGGTGTGAACGAGTCAAACGAGATGAAAGGTGGGGCGATCCCGTTACCGGGTTCCCACGAGTCGGCGACGAGGCAACCGAGGAACATGACAAAAGATGGAACGGGCACGAAGCACACACGGGAGACATTACATACAACACAACAAGCATCCACGGGTCACGTCTCGGGGTTATACCTTTGAAGCGTGCGTTTCGGGGTGGTTCGAGATCGTAGAGGGACGTAGTGGAAGTAGGCGTTCCGTCGGCGGTAGTGGAAGTAGTTGTTCACGTCATCGTGTCGTGGTACTTGGCGAATTCCTCGTTTCCGGGCGACGGTAGTGGTACTCGCGGTCGTCGAGCGACGGTAGTGGTACTCGGGGCGACGGTAGACGTTCACGTAGGCGTTTCCGTTTCCGAAGAGGTACTTGTCGCGTCGGCGTTCGTAGTGGTACTTGTGCGTCGATAGATGTACTTGACGGTCCGGTCTCGGTTCTTGTAACGAAGAGGTACACGAGGTAGTCGGTCCGATCCCGGTGTAGTTGTACACGTCGTCGAGGTACTTGTCGTAGGGGGTACTTGGTCGGGTCGCCGTGTACTCGTTCACGTAGTCGTACACGGATGTAGTGGTACTTGTTCCGTAGCCGTTCACGAGCTCGTTTTCCCGTAGATGTTCAAGTCGTCGGTAGTTGTTCACGGGTCTTCGGACTTGCGGCTGCGGTCTTCACATCGAAAGAACAAAAAAACAGCAACACAAAAAAAACACCATCACGGCACGGTCACGGTAAGGAGGCTGCTCGGGACGCTGGAAGGAGCTCGCGGCTGGAGCTAGAGGCGGGGGTCTGGCCTCTGGACGAGGAGAGTGCCTGGACGGAGGGAGCCGCAGGCCCCAGGCTGCTGGGCGTCGGGGCCAGGCGCTGCAGATCCTGGCCAGAGGGAGGTCGGCCGGCGGCGACGCAGGAGAAGGGCGCGTGGAGGAAGGCCTCTCGGCCGCGGCTGCGGACGGGACGCGGCGGCCATGGCGCTCGGGGAGGCGGGGACTCAGACGATGCGGCGACGGGGAAGGAGGGCCCCGAGGCGCGCATAGAGGAGAAGGCCTGAGGAGGAGGCCAGAGGGCCTGGCCGGCGGGGCGGCTCCCCTGGTCGGCGCTGGAGAGGAGGGCGCCTCCTGGCAGGAGGAGATCCGCAGGGATCGGCAGCTCTGTGGTTCGACGCTGGGAGCGCGGCGAGGGAAAAACGGGAGGAGAGTGCGGCGGATCGAGAGGGAAGAGAGGGTCGAGGGAGAGGGGAACGAGCGACAGAGGGGGAAAGTGCGGGCAAGGGAACGAGGAAAACGGGACGAGGGGCTCGGGCATCTTGCGGCGGAGGGATCCAGAGGGAGAGGAGTGAGGGGAAAACTCGGGCTAGGGTTAGCGCTAGGGAGGCCTTGGGCCGGCTGGGAAGTGTGGGCCGGGAGAGAGGCGGTTGGTGGAAGGCCTAGAGGCCTGGAGGCTGATGATGGGCCAGCTGAGGCTGCTGGGCTCTGCAGCTTTTCTTATTTAACTCTTTTCTTTTGCAGAATAAAGAAAAAGAGAGAGTCAAAATTAAATAGAAAGAGGCAAAGAACAAGAATAAAATGATGGACATTTTTGTAAGGCTTTACGGAATAATTCCAACCTCACAAAAATAGTTCCAACAAAAAGGGAAGTGCAAACTAAAATAAATAGCTTGTCTTAAAGGAGTTTAAAAGGAGTCTAGATTTAGAGGAGCCTCTAAAATGAGAAAAGAATATAGGGGAGGTTTAGATGGAGAAACTCGAGGTGAAAAGGCATGAAGAAAATATGCAAGTGTGTTGGGTTAATTCCAACGAATGGAATATTTAATATAGCTCCCTAAATATTGAGAGGCTTTTATATGTTATAAAGAGAAGTCATCCTCCCTCGATTTAAATGGACCGAAGGTCCACACGATTTATTTAGGTTGAGATGCAAAAATAAAAAAATGACATGATGGCATGATGCAATGCAAAAATAAATAACACAAGCTCAAAAGAACACACGGGAGAACCCGGAACATCTGGAATCTTATGGAATCTTCTGGGACGTCGGTCTCGGGCGTCACAACTCTCCCACACTAACAGAGGATCTCGACCCGAGATCCTAGAGATATCACCGGGTAAAAACGGAAAAGGAAGAGGTAAAACAAAGTTGCTTCTTTGACAGACGAGTGAAACCAAAGAACCTTGAGAGGTTGAACAAACTTGAAAGAGAGAATACAACAGAGATGAACGAAGTTAAGAGCACTTCGGTAAAAGGAGGAACATGGAACATTATTAGAACCTTGAAGGTTGAAAGACATGAAACAACAGCTCACGGATGACAAAAGAATATGAAACTGCAACGGTATAGCCAAGGAATAAGAATGACAGAATTTGGGCAGCACTCCGTCTGAAAATGGAAGGAATTAACAAGAACTAGAGGAGAAGGATTGATACTTGATGAAAACAACAACACATTGCCTCCGAAACAATTAAAAGAATGGCACAAGGGGTAAGAAAGACTCAGACAGCACTCCGGTTAAGAAGAGAGGCAAAACTAGATAAGATGACGGAACTAGAATGAAGAATACAACACTCCGGTTAAATGATAAGCAAGGGAAAGAACATGATCTCGATACAAACGAGATGATGGTTTGGAGAGAGCAACATCACAATACCTCCGGAATGAAAGAATAGCATATAATCAATGAAAGAAATGAATGGAGAGAAAAGACAACTTCTCTCAAAATTGAATTTGAAAGAGCATCCTTACGAAGAAGGGTTGAATAGAGTTGATTTTTAAAAAATCAACAACGAAAAACGAATAAGCTTGATGTGGGCTTATGGAAAACATCTCAAAATTAAGAGGTGACAACCAGCCACTAACAGAAACGAATTGGTTGGATTGATATCAACAAGGAGACGATAAACTTAGTTCACCGGAAGGATAAATGAAGAACTTGGGTCATTTACAAGCACCATAATTAGCAACAATCCTTAGGGAAAGCTTTAGGTGAAATATAACCCAAGATAACTCCAATGAATAAATTGAAGGGTTGGAAAGATCTCTTGAACAAAGAAAAATGATGGTTTTAAATATCTCAATCTTGACAACTTGTGAATCATGAAACATGAAGGAATTGTCAAAATGACATAACACCATCTGAAAAGATAAGGTAGAAAGAATTGCAATTGGGAAAACATGATGAAAATGCTTGAGCTCCAACAAGAATCTTGATGAAGACTTCAAGGATGAATTAAATGATGATGAACCACCATGAGAACTCCGGTAACAAAAGGATGAGAAGTGATAAATGAAAAGAATAAGATTCAAGACCTGCGATGAATTAGATGGAGCTTTGAAATGATATAATTGAAATAACTTGGAGCTCCGGAAAATAAGATGAACAACTTAGAACCAAGGATATGATATGATGAACAAGCTCCGAAGGGGGGAATTAATCACCTTGAAGGAATAAGAATAAGAATTATGTCATGCATCTCCTTCACCAATTTAAATTGATGACAACCAAGGATTTGGCATACTACTTATTCTCGTTGGGAAGGAATTAAAGAGAGATCTAGCACAACCTTGGATAAATCTTCAACGAAGCACCGGTAGGATTATGAAAAGAATAAATGAATTAAAACGACAACAAGGAAGAGTGAACTTGAAAGAACCACCGTAAGAATATAGAGACGAACGAAGAGACATCAATGAAGAATATTTGGAGGATGAAGTTGAAAACTGAGAACGAAGAAATCTTCTGAAATGATGGCCTTCGGAGGATCACAAGGAAAAGAATTCAAGAATGCTTCGGATGGGTATAAAAGAATTCCTCACAATCAATCGATAATGAGGATGGCATGAAGCTAGAACCACAACTCTTGAGAGAACGGGCCAAGATTTAAGAGAAACACTTCTCCGGTCTTCAAATGTTGAGAATGAAGACGAGAAATGTCATGAAGAATTGTTGAGCACTCCGAAATGAAGAATTAAAAAGGTTGAACCAACGATGGAAAGAATTGAAAGCGATCTTGGAGAAGACATGTGACTGATGGAAATCATTCTTACGTCACAGTTTGAAAAGAATTTAAGTATAACTTCGGAAAAATTAGAAGAGTCAGGTAAGATCCTGGAAAAAGACCTGTGGGTTAGGGCCCACTCAAAGAAATCACCGTTGGAAAGATTGCTTAAGAGATATTGCACCGGTTGAATTAAATGACTTGAATAAGATGACAATCTCAAAATAGCTTGACAGGATTAAGAATGAAATTATGAATCTTTAGCACTCCGGATATGAATAGCAAGAGGAGAATGATTTATTGGTGCACCGGAATAAGAAAGCATTATGAAATGAGGAAAAAAAAGATAAGATCAACACCGAAATCTTGAATTGCATCCACCGGCAGAATTAGAGAACAACAGAATGATGAGCTTGAAGCTCTTGAGCATCTTCACGATAATTCACCGGATAAGAACATTGAAGGAAAAGAATGAAGAAACATCACATGAATAAAATGGATATTCCATCTGAGAATTTCTGGCTCCAAGAAGAAGAAGGGTGGGAGGGTGGGGAAAACAAAGACAACTTGGTATGAATGAAACAGACAAATCGTCAGATTTCTCAACGACGTCCGTAAGGAATAACTTGAAGAGAAGGCACACCGGTTGAAAAGGATTAACATGACCATCTTGATGATCAAGAAGGATTAGCACTCCCATAGAAATATGAGAACACCGATTAAGAAAGGTATGGAATCAACATTTGTCATCGAAGCAACTCGAATACCAGAATCAAAACAAAACAAAGGATAGATATGCAACATGATCTTCACAATATCATCCGAGCAAAGAATTGAACGAATGAATTCCGCAGGTACATCAACTCGACTTGAAGCCACTTGGAGAGCAAAATGAAAATAAAAAGGAACAAGGAACAGATAGAACAAATACAAGATAGAAGTTTCGTCCGACATCTTCGTGCTGAAAGCTCATGGAGCGTGTTACAAAAGGGTTTTGCAATCCCCGGATCAGCATAGCCAAGGACCCTTTAAGATGCAACTCCCGATCAGAACAAGTCCATAAAACCACTTCACTCAATGTAGAACCCCGAACTTCATATCGAGCATCCGTTGGAAGAATGCCTAGAACTACTAGATGAACCCACCTATAGATTTCCGAAAGATTCCAGTTATGCAATCAGGTGTTGGGGATACACGGGAAGCACCGCGCAATCAACTCTAAACCTACATCCAGGTGTATCCATCCTTCAACACATAACCAGTCTTTCCCGGAAACTGTTTACCTCGGACCTTCGAAAAGCATCCACTATAACAAGCTATGGCAATACTCTCGAACTACCTCCCCAGTACTGGGTGATGTCGGGGTTATCTTGCCACTGGCCGTATAGGAGAGATTTTCGATGTCGGCCGTCTTAAGTATTTAGTACTGCCGCGATATGCTTGTGTCAATGATACCCCGAAGCTCAACTCCTCGGTAACAGGAGGCATCGAGAACAATATCCTTGTCACAAGAACATCGAAACAATCCCAGAATACTCGCGGGATCCTAAAAAAAATTTTGTGCAATTTTGAAGATAGGAGAGACAAGAGTAGACGTCAGGAGTCCTCACCAGAGAGAAAGGAGATGAGAAGCAAAGAAATCCTACTCTCCGATATAATATAGGACTCAAAAAGTTTTCAGTGTGTGCCTAGACTCGACCGTCAACGATTCGATCAATCAGTGGGGGCTTCTAGGTCGGAGAAGGCTCTGAATACCAACTTGTAATGCCCAGGATGGGACTATACCTCCTACGTGTCGAGGCACGACTTAAAGGTATAAGCCCATCCTAGAATGATCTCAAGTTTGGTATCTTTGCACGACTCATGTAAAAGAGGGATTAAAATGCAAAAGGAGATAGTTGGCTTACACTCGCCACTTCACACAATACATTACATAAGCAATCATCATTCAAAACATCACAACCCGACTACGGGTGAAGATCCAAAAGAAAGATACCAAAACAACATAAAGCCACAGGTCAGGATCGAATCCTAGTAGAAACCACTACTGATCGTCGAAACAACACAAGCATAAACAGCCAAACTCTTCATCGGAGTCCCGGGTGAAGAACTGATCCAACTTCTGCTTCAAACTCGGCTGAACCTGCATCTGGTGTGGTGGAGTAACTGTGAGCCACAGAGGACTCAGCAATCCCGTTCCCGGGTAGCAAGACTATTTAAGCCTTGGGTGAGGACAAGGCTGAAGAAAGAACGAGAGGTGAAGGAACAACAAGAGTCTGCAGCAGCAACTAGCACTAACTTACGTAAAAGAGAGCGAGAAGAGAAGTGCCTCGGTCGAGAGATGATCACGAAGTGATCCTAACTAAAGCCGGTCAAACATAACCCCACCGTGTTCAACTCCCGAATCCCTATTCGGAAATTGACAGTCACGGTACACACGCTGGTAGTGTATTGAAACATTGTGTCAAGTTATCTACAACCGGAATTAACAAGCTCCCATCTGCCACATAACCGCGGGCACGGCTTTCGAAAGTTCAAACCCTGCAGGGGTGTTCCAACTTGGCCCATCACAAGCCCACGATCCGCGGAGTCGCAACTCCATAGGTGGGAAGACCCGAGTATTCTCGGAATCCCGTGCTCAAGTTAAACCGAACTAAGGTAAGGCTAATCCAGCAAATCCTCCCGGCGTGTCGACACCCTGATAGTAGCCGCGCGTATCTAAGTCTCAGGACACGACCAGATGGGCGATTCTACAGGACCCAAACCTCGAGTTTCCCCGTGGTGGTTCCCGCAGACTCCCCGTTTGGGACCAACACCATCGGCACTGGCCCCCCCTGCTATGTAGAATTAAGAATCCTCGGGTAGCGCTAACTCCCTATGCAATTTAATTAATTAATTAAGTTGTTATTATGAGGCAAATAGTACCAAATGTTGGGACTTGCTGGAAAAGACTTAGCACTTAGCGGTTTATCAGGGGGGTCCCATACACCCCAACCGTGTTAGGAACGCATAATCAAGGAACATAACACCGGTTTATACGGTTCCTAACGGCATGAGTGGAACAAAACACCAAGCAAAAGGCTTAGCCTTCCACCCTGCCAGTATATAGATGATTTCATTTTAAGCATTTATATAGTGTGATATAACCCAACCCAAACTTCAACATGAAGCAAGCATCTTCAATCTTCACCTGCAACTAACAATGCTATAAGAGGGGCTGAGCGAAGCGTACTTAGCCAAGCAACGGTTTGCATAGGTAGGTTGGTTAAACATGGCAATTGGTTACAAGTAGGAGGCTGACAAGAAGATCATGGGCATCGAGGCAAAACTATAGATCGAGACTTCTAGCAAGAGGCAAAAATAGTAATGGTATCCGGGTTCGGTCATCTTGCCTGGGATTCCACAAGGGAGAAGAACGGATCCAAGAAGTAGACGAAGCAACACAGTCGAGAGAATCCTCACAACTCCGGAACGAAACCGAAGCTAACAAGAGAAGCAACCGAAAATAAACAAACAACACGGTAAACACGCAACTCAAACATGGCATACGATGCACAAACAAGTATGATGCATGTCTGGTTTAATTATGCATGGCATGGCAAAGTGCACAAACAACACTACAAGTTAAGTGGAGCTCAATATGCAACGAGTTGCATATTGACGAAACACCACATTATAATTATTTAGTTGACTCTCGTTATTTACAAGACAAGGTTAAATGTTTTTAACATGGCAAGAGATGAAGCATAATAAAACTACACTATTAAGACATTTTAAATGAGGCCGGAAAATAACAACAACATATCCGGAAAATCCCCATGAGCATGTTTAATAATTAATAAAGCAACAACAATTAAACATATTAGTGTTGTTAACATGATGCGGATGACATGAACAAGTTTTTATGCAAGTTATTAAAAGGTTGACATGAAGAAGGTATGAAGCATTTGTCACCGTGGTGGAAAGAAAGAGGGTGCCACGGCAACGATCCGAAATGATGCAACGCAACATATCGGTTCCGGTAACTCGTTGAGAGTCCGGTGCAAAGATAGATGGCGGTGTGAACGAGTCAAACGAGATGAAAGGTGGGGCGATCCCGTTACCGGGTTCCCACGAGTCGGCGACGAGGCAACCGAGGAACATGACAAAAGATGGAATGGGCACGAAGCACACACGGGAGACATTACATACAACACAACAAGCATCCACGGGTCACGTCTCGGGGTTATACCTTTGAAGCGTGCGTTTCGGGGCGGTTCGAGATCGTAGAGGGACGTAGTGGAAGTAGGCGTTCCGTCGGCGGTAGTGGAAGTAGTTGTTCACGTCATCGTGTCGTGGTACTTGGCGAATTCCTCGTTTCCGAGCGACGATAGTGGTACTCGCGGTCGTCGAGCGACGGTAGTGGTACTCGGGGCGACGGTAGACGTTCACGTAGGCGTTTCCGTTTCCGAAGAGGTACTTGTCGCGTCGGCGTTCGTAGTGGTACTTGTGCGTCGATAGATGTACTTGACGGTCCGGTCTCGGTTCTTGTAACGAAGAGGTACACGAGGTAGTCGGTCCGATCCCGGTGTAGTTGTACACGTCGTCGAGGTACTTGTCGTAGGGGGTACTTGGTCGGGTCGCCGTGTACTCGTTCACGTAGTCGTACACGGATGTAGTGGTACTTGTTCCGTAGCCGTTCACGAGCTCGTTTTCCTGTAGATGTTCAAGTCGTCGGTAGTTGTTCACGGGTCTTCGGACTTGCGGCTGTGGTCTTCACATCAAAAGAACAAAAAAACAGCAACACAAAAAAAACACCATCACGGCACGGTCACGGTAAGGAGGCTGCTCGGGACGCTGGAAGGAGCTCGCGGCTGGAGCTGGAGGCGGGGGTCTGGCCTCTGGACGAGGAGAGTGCCTGGACGGAGGGAGCCGCAGGCCCCAGGCTGCTGGGCGTCGGGGCCAGGCGCTGCAGATCCTGGCCAGAGGGAGGTCGGCCGGCGGCGACGCAGGAGAAGGGCGCGTGGAGGAAGGCCTCTCGGCCGCGGCTGCGGACGGGACGCGGCGGCCATGGCGCTCGGGGAGGCGGGGACTCAGACGATGCGGCGACGGGGAAGGAGGGCCCCGAGGCGCGCACAGAGGAGAAGGCCTGAGGAGGAGGCCAGAGGGCCTGGCCGGCGGGGCGGCTCCCCTGGCCGGCGCTGGAGAGGAGGGCGCCTCCTGGCAGGAGGAGATCCGCAGGGATCGGCAGCTCTGTGGTTCGACGCTGGGAGCGCGGCGAGGGTAAAACGGGAGGAGAGTGCGGCGGATCGAGAGGGAAGAGAGGGTCGAGGGAGAGGGGAACGAGCGACAGAGGGGGAAAGTGCGGGCAAGGGAACGAGGAAAACGGGACGAGGGGCTCGGGCATCTTGCGGCGGACGGATCCAGAGGGAGAGGAGTGAGGGGAAAACTCGGGCTAGGGTTAGCGCTAGGGAGGCCTTGGGCCGGCTGGGAAGTGTGGGCCGGGAGAGAGGCGGTTGGTGGAAGGCCTAGAGGCCTGGAGGCTGATGATGGGCCAGCTGAGGCTGCTGGGCTCTGCAGCTTTTCTTATTTAACTCTTTTCTTTTGCAGAATAAAGAAAAAGAGAGAGTCAAAATTAAATAGAAAGAGGCAAAGAACAAGAATAAAATGATGGACATTTTTGTAAGGCTTTACGGAATAATTCCAACCTCACAAAAATAGTTCCAACAAAAAGGGAAGTGCAAACTAAAATAAATAGCTTGTCTTAAAGGAGTTTAAAAGGAGTCTAGATTTAGAGGAGCCTCGAAAATGAGAAAAGAATATAGGGGAGGTTTAGATGGAGAAACTCGAGGTGAAAAGGCATGAAGAAAATATGCAAGTGTGTTGGGTTAATTCCAACGAATGGAATATTTAATATAGCTCCCTAAATATTGAGAGGCTTTTATATGTTATAAAGAGAAGTCATCCTCCCTCGATTTAAATGGACCGAAGGTCCACACGATTTATTTAGGTTGAGATGCAAAAATAAAAAAAATGACATGATGGCATGATGCAATGCAAAAATAAATAACACAAGCTCAAAAGAACACACGGGAGAACCCGGAACATCTGGAATCTTCTGGAATCTTCTGGGACGTCGGTCTCGGGCGTCACAAGTCTCCCCTCATACCACGATTTAGGGAGACCTATCTTATTAAGGCCAGGAATGAAGTCAACACAAAACCCGATGACATCCTCTATTTGATGGCCCATGGAGATGCTTCCTTCTGGCCTAGCGCGGTTATGGACATATTTCTTTCGCACTCCCATGGACCTCTCAAAGGGGAACATATTGTGTGGAAATACGGGCCCCAGAATGACAATCTCATCGACTAGATGAACTAGGACGTGCGTCATGATATTGAAGAAGGATGGTGGGAACACCAGCTCGAAACAGACAAGACATTGCGCCACATCACTCCTTAGCCTTGGTATGATTTCTGGATCGATCACCTTCTGAGAGATTGCATTGAGGAATGCACATAGCTTCACATGGCTAATCGGACGTTTTCTGGTAGAAACCCCCTCAATGCAACCGGAAGCAGTTGCGTCATAATCACGTGGCAGTCATGATACTTTAGGTATTGGAACTTTTTGTCTGGCATATTTATTATTCCCTTTATATTCGACGAGAAGCCAGCCGGGACCTTCATACTGAGCAGGCATTCAAAGAAGATTTCTTTCTCTTCTTTCGTAAGATAGCTGGGAGGACCTTCATACTATTTCGGAGGCATGCCGTCTTTTTCGTGCAAACGTTGCAGGTCCTCCCGTGCCTCAGGTGTATCTTTTGTCTTTCCATACACGCCCAAGAAGCCTAGAAGGTTCACGCAAGGTTCTTCGTCACGTGCATCACGTCGATTGAAGAGCGGACCTCTAGGTCTTTACACTAGGGTAGGTCCCAAAATATAGATTAATTCTTCCACATGGGTGTGTGTCCCTCAGCGTTGATACGTCCAAAACGTATCTATAATTTCTGCTTGCTCCATGCCTCTTTTGGGTGATATTGCTATGATATTTATACACCTCCATACACTTTTGATCATATTTGGACTAACCTATTAACTCAGTGCACCCCAGTGCCAGTTTCTGTTTTCTGCTGTTTTTGTATTTCAGGTTTTCCCATTACGAGAACTGCCAGAAAAATCCCGGAAAAATTATATAAAAAATCAGCGTTCCAGAAGCTTCCCGGCACCCGAAGTACAGCCGGAGGGGGGCCACCAGGGCTCCAGGCGCCCTGGTGGCGCGGCCCCCCTCTTGGCCGTGCCAGGGGGGCGCCTGGGCCCCCCAGGCCTCCGCTGATGCCCCCCTTTGGCATATATTTATATCGTGTCCCGAAACCGTCGAGACGGGAACCCTTTTTCGCGATCTCATCTCTGTTCCACCGCCGCCGCGCTTCCAAGATCGGGAGCACCAGGAGAACTCTTCCCGGCACCCTGCCGGAGGGGAGGATCACCACCGGGAGCCTCTCCACCACCATGGACGCCTCCCGGATGAGTTGTGAGTAGTCTCCCTTGGACCATGGGTCCATGACCAGGAGCTATGTGATATTCTCCTCGCGTTCTTGTGCTTCACTAATTAGTCCTCGTGAGCTGCCCTACATGATCGAGGCACATATGTAATCTTTATGCTGTTGCTATGATGAGTTTGCCGGGATCCGATGGATTGTGAGATTATGTTCAGATTGTGTTTGAGTAATATATTTGATCTACCTCTTTTGTATTTATATTCGTAAGTAATTCTTGCATGTTCTCCGTTGTTATTTATTGCTTTGGCCAAGTAGTAGGTAGTGACTCCAAGAGGGAACGTTATGCTTGATTGTGGGTTCATGCCCCTCGATGACTAGCTTGAGTGACAGAAACATGAGTCTAGGGGATGTGCTGTTGCCACAAGGGGGAAAACAACGGTGCATGTGCCCGCGGGTGCAAGGATTGTTTACTTTACGCAAAGTTCTTTTAATGCAGTTGTCTGTTGCTTTGAGTTTACACTATGGGTGGGACTCGCAACTTAATACCAGCGAGATGTTCTGGATAGACATCTCAAGGTGGATGATTAGTAGTAGATGCAGATGGATTTCGGTCTACTTGCTTTGGCGTACCGCCCATGCTTTAAACCTCTACCTTTCTTGCAACATAGTTAGCATTGGTTTGCGCACATAATTTTGTCAATTGCCCAGCTGTAATTCGTTTACCTCACATAGCTGTTTTATCGTCTTTTGGGAGAGAGACATCACTAGTGAACATCATGGGACCCCGGTCCATATTACCATCACTGATCACATCCGCTATATACTTTCCGCTTTTACTTACTATTGCAGCATTACCTATCACTATTATCACTTGCGTTTGATCCTTTGTAAACGACAAGGCCGGAGGGATTGACAACCTCTCTGTACTCGTTGGGAGCAAAGTTATTTGTATCTGTGTGCAGGTCCACGTTGATTGCTAATATCTGGCGCCGTTAGCAGTTGACACCTTCTTGTTGAAACTGGGAGTCTCAGGGAAATCGATCCTTGGTATCTTTGCCAAGGGAAAACTTCCGCTACACTGCATCTCAAACCTTCCACTTGGGGTAACCAACGAGGGGCGAGAAGCCATCAAGCAAAGTTTTCTGGCGCCGTTGCCGGGGACTCCACTCTTCAGGATAGGGGAGTTGCACACTATCTTTTACCTTTGCTTTTTAGTCTTGTTAGTTTACCTTTCAGTTTTGCTTTAGTATCTTTTATCGAAAATCACAAAAATCTTGCTTGCTTGCTGCTATGGGTTCCACCGAGAACACCAAGTTGTGTGACTTCACTAGTCACAACAACGATGACTTTATCTGCACACCTATCACTACACCTGCCACTTCAGCACCTTCGTATGAAATTAAACCTGCTTTACTGAACCTAGTTATGAAAGATCAATTCTCCGGTGCTGGAGATGATGCTGCTTTACACTTGAACAACTTTGTTGAACTTTGTGATATGCAAAAGTACCAAGAAATAGATGGTAATATTGTTAAGCTTAAGCTTTTTCCTTTCTCCTTGAGAGGAGGAGCTAAAATTTGGTTTCAGTCTTTGCCTAGAAATAGCATAGATTCATGGGACTAGTGCAAAGATGCTTTTATTGGAAAATACTATCCACCTGCTAAAATTATCCAACTAAGGAGTAACATAATGAATTTTAAACAATTGGATAATGAACACGTTGCCCAAGCTTGGGAACGTATGAAATCTCTTATCAAGAACTGCCCTACTCATGGTTTGACTACTTGGATGGTTATCCAAACTTTTTATGCAGGCATGAACTTTACCTCGCGGAACTTGTTAGATTCGGCCGCGGGAGGAACCTTTATGTCAACTACACTTGGTGCTGCCACGAAGCTTCTCAATGAGATGATGACCAATTATTCCCAATGGCACACCGAACGCGCTCCAACAGGTAGGAAGGTAAACTCTGTCGAGGAGATTTCCTCCCTAAATGAAAAAGCTGACTTGATCATGTCCCTACTTTCCAAGCAATCTTCTATTGATCCTCGTTATGATCCTTTAGATTCTGTGATTGCTCATGCTTATAGGAGTAACTTTGGTAGCAATCCTAGACCGTTCCCCTCTAATTCCTATGGGAACAACAATGCTTATCCTAGCACCAAGAACTCCACCCAAAAAGATAGAGACTTGCCTGGTGATACGTACAAAATGCATCACTATTTTGTATCATAATTTATCCCTATTCATTGATATATTTCACGTTATGATGATGTTCTTATGTTGTTTTGGTCTATTTTACACAGTTTGCAACTTTCCGATGCCGGAACAGCAGACGCAGGATTCAGCAGGAAAAAGTGGATGCTGAGTTGCTGAAGAAGAATACCTCTGAATTACCTGAAAATTGACGGGAGGTATTTTTCAGACGAATCACGAAGACACGCAAAAGGGGAGCCAGAGGGGGGCCACAGGGTGCCCAGGCGGCCTGGGGGCACGCCCCCCTGGCCGCGCCGGGGGGGGGGGGGCGCCTGGAGCCCCTGGCCCACCTCCGGATGCCCCCTTTTGCATATATGCTCTCCGTTATCCAAAAACCCTAGAGACGGGACTTTTTACAGAGTTCCGCCGCCGCTTCGAGGCGGAAACCTACGGAGAAGAAAAGGGCATCTCCGGCGGGCAGATTCCGCCGGGGAGATCACCTCCCGGAAGGGGAGATCGTCGCCATCGTCATCACCATCGTCACGGGCATCATCGAGATCATCATCAACATCATCCCCAACACCAGCACCATCTCCATCTTCATCCAAATCTCATCTTACAATCGCAACTCGTGTCGTAACTCGTACTACCTATCCTCTCTACTCCATCGGTGTTGATTACTACTTTGTGGTGAATGCTATTGAGTTTTGTTGGAGAAATATTATTATGTCCAGATTGTTTATCACATATTTATCCCCACTGATCATGATCTCTTTTATGTCTTGTGAGTAGTTACCTTAGTTCTTGAGGACATGGGGAAAGTCTTGTTGTTAGTAGTCATATGCTGTTGAAGTAATATGTGTTGTTTGATACTTAAGTTGTGTTGTCATTCTACTAGTGGTGTTGTGTGAGTCGAACACTCAACACTTCGCCTTATTAAGGACCTAGGAGAATACATTGTGAATAAAGAATGCTTATGGTGGGTTGCCGGAGTGACAGAAACCTGAACCCCAGTTCGCACGCTTTTGCATAAGGGAATAATGGATCCTCGATCGTATTGCTATGGTTAGGCTTTTGCCTTAAGTTCTATCTTGTATTTGCGGATGCTTACAAGGTGTTTAATCATAAGAGTGCATTCATCTTAGTCTAGAGAGTGCACTAGCATAGATCCACCCACTCAACACTTATCAACACATAACATAGTATCGATACGGAATATGGTGAAAGCACATGACTACCTCTCCCGTGTGTCCTCAAGAACGCTTTAGTCTTTATAAGTTCAGTTGCTAGGCCTCTCCTTTGCTTAGAAAGGATTGGGCCACTTGTTACTATCAGTACCTTTCACATTACTTGCTTTTACTTTCCTGTTGCTTATACCGAGAAAACCCCTAAAGTTATCTTTCAGTGCTTACAGTAATTTCTTGCTCAGAATCGCTTATCAATACCTTCTGCTCCTCGTTGGGTTCGACACTCTTACTTATCGAAAACGCTGCAATAGATCCCTTACGGTTGTGGGTCATCAAGTACCGTTTTCTGGCGCCGTTGCCGGGGGGTGGGGTGCTATTGGTAAAGGGAAACTGGTAAGAAAGTTTTTTATAATTCTGTCTTTATTTTTGCTATTTGCTGCTCCTTGTCCTTATGGACAACCCTATTATTGGATCGTTGCTTGCGGGGAGACGCCCCACACCTGTGGTGGTTGATCCTCCCCCTACTGAAATTGTGCCTTATAAAATACCAGCTGGTATTATCGATTATGTTTTGGCTAATCGTTACGCAGGAGACAGACATCCCGGTGAACACTTGCTATATCTGTCACAACTATGTTCATTATTTAAGTATGCAGGTGTATCGAGGGAGTTTGTCATGAGGAAATTGTTTGTCATATCACTTATAGATACAGCTTCAGATTGGTATGGGCTTCTCGATAACTCACACTTGCTGGACTGGCAGGAGCTTATGTCTCTCTTTTATACTAAGTTTTATCCTCTTCATGAAATTCATCGAGACAGGAATTATATCTATAACTTTAGGTCTCGTGACGGAGAAAGCATTGCTCAAGATTGGGGGGGATTGAAGTCCCTAATGCTCAAATGCCCTATTCATAAGCTTCCCAAGGAAATTATACTTACGAATTTTTATGCCAGGCTTTCTCGTCAGGATAAGGAGATGCTGGATGCCTCCTATAGTGGGGTGTTTCAGAAGAAGAGTGTTGAAGAAAGGTGGGATCTGCTTGAAAGAATCCAGAGGAATACCGTAGATTGGGAAATTGATAAAGGTATTGAACCCGCTATAAATTATGAACATGATTATATTGAGAGCTATGTGAAAACTGATTACTTCAATACTTTTTGCTCTAAGATTGGTCTTGATTCCCATCTAGTGATTGATTTGTGTAAGAATTTTGCCTCTCACATTGATTCTTTTAAAAAGAAGAGAGACCAGCACCATGAACCTTTTAAAGAACCACCTATTGATATTTATGTTGCTGACCCTATTTTGCATGCAGTTATATATGAAAAGCCTCCTTTTCCCACGAGGATAAGGGAGCACTCTCTTGAGACAGGCATAATAAATAAAAGTGAGAGAAGAGTTGATGAGCATGAGGACCAGATCAGGGTCGATCCTCAAGTCGCATTGATTAAAGACCTTGCTACTAATGATGTTTTGGATTCCAATATAAATTTTTGTGCTGTTTCCACTAACCTTGTCACAACCAAGAATAAAAGCCCAATTTCAGGTACTCCAGTGGTATCTGTTAAAATAGGAGATCACAATTATTATGGGCTATGCGATTTGGGATCGAGTGCAAGTGCTATCCCCTATTCACTTTATGAAGAGATCATCAGTGAGATTTCCCCTTGTGAACTTGAAGAAGTTGATGTTACTATTCATCTTGCAAATAGAACAACTATCTCTCCTATCGGAATTGTGAGGGACGTTGAAGTCCTATGTGGAAAGGTAAAATACCCTACCGACTTTCTAGTACTTGGTTCAGAGAGGGACAATTTTTGTCCCATTATTTTTGGTAGACCTTTTCTTAGAACTTGTGGAGCTATAATAGATTGCAAGAAAGGTAAAGTTTCTGTTGAATTCGATGGTGAGCCATATGAATTTAATTTTTCTAAGTTCTCTAAGCAGCCTCGTGGTACTGATTTACCTAGTGATGATAAAATTATTGAAAGTATTGCCTCTATTGCTATTCCCCCTAATGATCCTTTGCAGCAATACATGGAGGACCACGAGAATAATTTGCATATGCAGGAAAGAAATGAACTAGATGAAATATTCTTGAGGCAGCCTGCTATCCTGAAGCACAACCTTCTGGTTGAACCTTTGGGAATTTTATCAAAACCGAAAGAAGACCCGGTGTTCGATCTTAAACCTCTTCCCGATACGCTCAAGTATGCTTATTTAGATGAAAAGAAAGTATATCCTGTTATTATCAATTCTAACCTTTCAGGATATGAAGAGGAGCGATTATTGGAAGTACTTCGTAAACACCGAGGCGCAATTGGCTACACCCTTGATGACCTTAAGGGGATTAGTCCATCTATCTGTCAACATACTATCAACCTTGAGCCTGATGCTAAACCAGTTGTTGATCATCAACGACGGTTGAACCCGAAGATGATGGATGTCGTGAGAACTGAGATTCTCAAGCTTCTAGCCGCAGGTATTATCTACCCTATAGCTGATAGTAAGTGGGTAAGTCCGGTACATTGTGTTCCTAAGAAAGGAGGTACAACTGTGGTTCCTAATGATAAAAATGAATTAATACCTCAGAGAATTATTATTGGATATAGAATGTGTATTGATTACAGAAAGTTGAACAAGGCAACCAGGAAGGATCACTATCCGTTGCCGTTCATCGACCAAATGCTTGAAAGGTTATCCAAAAATACCCACTTTTGTTATCTCGATGGTTATTCTGGCTTCTCTCAAATTCATGTTAACACTGCCGATCAAGAGAAGACCACTTTTACTTGTCCTTTTGGTACTTATGCTTACAGGCGTATGCCTTTTGGTTTATGTAATGCCCCTGCTACTTTTCAAAGGTGTATGCCTGCTATCTTTCATGGTTTCTGCGGGGATATTATGGAAGTCTTCATGGACGATTTCTCCGTCTATGGAACTTCTTTTGACCATTGTCTTCACAACCTTAATAAAGTTTTGCAGAGATGCGAGGAGACAAATTTGGTACTCAACTGGGAAAAGTGCCACTTTATGGTTAATGAAGGAATTGTTCTTGGTCACAACATTTCCGAAAGGGGAATTGAAGTGGACAAGGCTAAGATCGAAGCTATTGAGAGGATGCCCTATCCAAGGGACATCAAAGGTATTCGCAGTTTTCTCGGTCATGCAGGTTTTTATAGAAGATTTATTAAAGACTTTTCTAAAACCTCGAAACCCCTCACTAATTTTCCAGAAGGATGTTCCTTTTGTATTTGATGAAAATTGTAAGGAAGCTTTTGAAGTCCTTAAGAAAGCTTTAATAACTGCTCCTATAGAACAACCACCTGACTGGAATTTACCTTTTGAGATTATGTGTGATGCAAGTGATTTTGCTGTTGGAGCTTGTCGGTGTACTAAGGTAGGGGTACCTCAGTACCCCAACTTGTGCACGGGCAGCTGCAGCTTCCCGTGGCAGGGTTTACCGCGTGCTCGCCGGAGACCTTCCTGCTCCTTATTAAACCATTCAAAAACAAAGTATACAAGAAAGAAGACCGAGACCCCGGCAAGAGGAGCTTGCCGGGAAGGCCGTACTAGGCTCAAGATTACATCGTTCACGCAAGGCCCTGGCAAGAGGAGCTTGCCAGGAAGAATAAAGGATTTCATCATAGAAGACCCGGCGAGGGCCCGGGGAGCGACAAGCATCAGAGCCCGGCAAGCTCCCGGGCCCGGCAAGATCAAGACCCCGGCAAGGTGCTTGCCGGGAAGGTTGCGCTGTGTGCCCGCGCTCCAGCTCACCGGCCCACGTGTCGCCCTGGGACCTATCCAGGGACGCGTGGCGGACGGCTGTGCAGCCTGGGGGACACGGTGGCGCTCCACGGTGGTGGATCCATCGCCGTGGCAGACGGAGACGCAAGGGCGGGAGCTTTTGGGGTCGACGGCGACGGGCATTAAATGCCCTTGTCCCCCACTGTCAAAGTAGGTATAGACCACTGTTCTGCACTGTAGCTCCACTGTTCCCGCACTGTTACAACTACCACCTCTTTTACGTTTTTACCCCTTTCTCCTACGTTGACACCTGTCGGTGACCCCTTGCACTATAAAAGGAGGCCCATGCACAACGTAGAAGAGGTTCGGAGGTTCGGAACCTAGATCACTCTCACGCTCGGTGTAGCTGCTTCTTCAAGCTCCCGAGCACTCAAACTCAATATACAACTAAGCAGGAGTAGGGTTTTACGCGTCTACCGCGGCCCGAACCTGGGTAAAACTGCCCGCGTGCTCGCTACGATCTGCTCTTCGTGCTCCCTCCGCCCTCGTACCACACAGACAAAGGGGCTCCGGTCCCATAGGTGTTCGTGGCGGACAGTTTCTACCGCGGCCCGAACCTGGGTAAAATTGAGCACAAGCTTGCTGTCTGTCCTCATGCGCGGCCCATCAAGCAGAAAGTGAGGAAGCAAGCCGTGGAGCGCCAAGAATTCATCAACGAAGAAATCAAGAAGCTAGAAGCAGCAGGCCTAGTTAGAGGTGTGATCCATCCGACGTGGTTGGCAAACCCAGTCGTCGTGCGCAAGGCCAATGGGAAGTGGAGACTGTGTATAGACTTCACCGATGTGAATAAAGCATGTCCCAAGGATCCATTTCCCTTGCCGCGCATTGACCAGATTGTTGACTCCACTGCCGGATGTGAGCTACTCTGTTTTCTTGATGCATATTCAAGCTATCATCAGATTTTCATGGCCAAAGAGGATGAAGAGAAGACTGCATTTATCACCCCATGTGGCACCTATTGCTTCATACGCATGCCATTTGGACTGAAGAATGCAGGCTCAACCTTTGCAAGGGTAGTATACACTGCTTTTGAGCCACAGATCCACAGAAATGTAGAGGCTTACATGGATGACATCGTGGTGAAGAGCAAGAGCAAGGATACCCTGGTCCAAGATTTGGAGGAAACATTCCAGAACCTGCGCAAGATCCAGCTCAAGTTGAACCCCGAGAAGTGCGTCTTTGGAGTTCCCTCCGGCAAGCTTCTCGGGTTCTTTGTGTCACAGAGGGGGATTGAAGCCAACCCCGACAAGATTAAAGCCATTGAGCAGATAGAAGCCCCGAAGCGCGTCAAGGATGTCAGAAGGCTTGCAGGTTGTGTGGCTGCCCTCAGTAGGTTCATTTCAAAGTCTGCAGAACGCGCCCTACCTTTCTTCAAAATCTTGAAGAAGGCAGGTCCTATGAAGTGGACTCCGGAAGCGGAGGCAGCGCTGCAGGATTTGAAACGGTACCTGTCCTCCACTCCAATACTTGTCGCACCTAGACCACAGGAAAAGTTGTTGCTATACCTAGCGGCAACCAACCAGGTGGTTAGTGCTGCGTTAGTAGCGGAGAGGGAGTCCGACGAGGAGTCAGCACCACCGGCAAGCGAATCCAGCGACAAGCAGGGGGCTGCTCTGGCAAGCTCTGGCTCCGACAAGGATAACTCTGCGCAGGAACAGGATGAGGTGCGGAAGAAGATGGTGCAGCGTCCAGTGTATTTTGTGAGTTCCCTTCTCCAGGGGGCTAGATCAAGATACTCTGGCGTGCAAAAGTTACTTTTCGGTCTCCTCATGGCCTCGAGAAAGCTGCGCCATTACTTCCAAGCTCATGAGATAACAGTGGTCACTCGCTTTCCGCTGAAGAGGATACTGCATAATCCAGAAGCAACAGGCAGGATCGTTGAGTGGGCACTGGAACTGTCAAGCTTTGGACTCAAGTTTGAAAGTACTTCAACTATACAGAGCCGAGCTTTGGCAGAATTCATAGCTGAGTGGACCCCAACGCCCGATGAAGAAACCCAAGAAACAAGTGCACCCGTACAAGAAGCGACAAGTGAATGGGTAATGTATTTCGACGGTGCCTTCTCGCTGCAAGGCGCCGGTGCTGGTGTGGTACTCATCGCGCCCACCGGAGAGCACCTCAAATATGTTATCCAGATGCACTTTCCCAGGGAGCATGCGACAAACAACACCGCAGAATACGAAGGCTTGCTTGCCGGCCTCAGGATTGCGGCCGAACTTGGGATCAGGAAGCTGATTGTGCGGGGAGATTCTCAGTTGGTGGTCCGGCAAGTCAACAAGAGCTATCAGAGCCCTTTGATGGAGGCTTATGTCGATGAAGTAAGGAAGCTTGAGGAGCACTTTGAAGGTTTGCAAATGGAGCACGTCCCGAGAGCTCAGAATGAAATAGCAGATGGCCTTTCAAAGTGTGCTTCGATGAAGTTACCTGTGGAACCAGGGACCTTCTTACTCAAGCTGACTCAACCATCCGTTACACCATCAATTGGGCAGTCCAAGAAGAGAAAGTTGGTCTCCGGCGACTACTTGCCGGCGGATCTTCCTGAAACCGCCGCCAAGGTCCCCAAGATCAACAACCACAACGCTGAGGAACAGTTTGCTCCTGCAGATCTTCGGGTTTGTACAGTTGAAGCAAGTGTTCCCGACAAGCCTCGCCCCGGCGAGCTTGCCGGGGGACCATCAGCTCCGGCAGAACCAGAGGTCCTTGCCGTAGAAGCGGAGGTTCCCGCAGCGGCCCTCGAGCCTTTAGTCCTTGCCGTCGAGCCTCAGGCTCCGGCATGGGCGCAGCAGATCGTCCGTTTTCTGCAAACTGGAGAACTTCCCGACGACCCAGAAGAAATAGAGAAGATAACCAGGCAGTCAAGTATGTACCAGTTCGTGGATAACGAGCTGTACAGAAGAAGACTCAATGGTGTCAGGTTGAAATGCATCTCCAGGGAAGATGGACAGAAGCTGTTGGCAGAAATACACGGAGGCATATGCGGCCACCACATTGGCGCAAGGGCGCTTGCCGGGAAGGCTTTCCGGCAAGGGTTCTTTTGGCAAGAAGCCCTCCAAGATGCAACTGCACTAGTAACCAAGTGTGAAGCGTGCCAGTTCCATGCAAAGCAAATTCATCAGCCAGCTCAAGCTCTCCAAACAATCCCTTTGTCCTGGCCCTTCTCGGTCTGGGGGCTCGATATCCTCGGCCCCTTCCCCCGAGCCGTCGGGGGCTTTGAGTACTTGTACGTTGCAATCGACAAGTTCACAAAGTGGCCAGAAGTGGAGCCGGTGAGAAAGGTGACAGCACAGTCAGCGGTCAGGTTCTTCAGGTCGATTGTTTGCCGTTTCGGGATCCCTAACAGGATCATCACCGACAACGGTACACAATTCACTAGTCGCACCTTCATGCAGTACGTCCAAGACCTTGGCGCCAAGGTCTGTTTCGCTTCTGTTGCTCACCCGAGGAGCAACGGTCAAGCGGAGAGGGCAAATGCTGAAGTGCTGCGCGGGCTCAAGACAAGGACCTTTGACAGGCTGCGCAAGTGCGGAAGAAATTGGATAGAGGAGCTACCGGCGGCTCTTTGGTCAATCAGAACGACACCAAGTCGAGCCACCGGACAGACACCCTTTGCTCTAGTCTATGGAGCAGAGGCAGTTCTCCCCACGGAACTCGTATACGGATCTCCTCGAGTGCTCGCTTATGATGAGCTCGAGCAAGAGCAACTGCGGCAAGATGACGCATTGCTCCTCGAGGAGGGACGTCTCCAGGCTGCTGTACGAGCTGCTCGATACCAGCAAGCTTTGCGCCGCTACCACAGCCGCAAAGTCAAGGCCAGGAGTCTCGAGGAAGGCGACCTTGTTCTTCGGCGTGTTCAGTCCGCCAAGAATTCCAACAAGTTGACGCCGAAGTGGGAAGGCCCTTATCGGGTGAGACAAGTCACGAGGCCCGGCGCTGTCCGCCTCGAGACCGAAGAAGGCTTACCGGTGAGCAACTCCTGGAACATAGAGCATCTTCGCAAGTTTCACCCCTAAGGCGCGGTTGCCGTGATCCGCTCCGGCAACCACCTTTTGTACAAGCTTTGCCGCTGTTGCATGTAACCCTTTGTACAAAGCCGGGCGCAGACCCCGTGCATCAGTAAAGTTTCTGTGTTTTGCGCTATTTGCCTTTTGCATGCTTTTCTTCGCTATTTGCATGTGTTATTTGGCTTCTTGTGCAACACACCCATCCGGTAAGCATTACAACGCCGAAAGGCCATATACTTGTTTCCCTCTCCCTTTTCTTCCCTCTTAAGCAGAAGGAACGTTCCTCACGCACAAGTTTGCCGGGGGGGAAGGAGGTGGAGGAGGAACCAAGTGCTGTTCAAGAAAGAGAAGCCTTATCGGGAAGCAAGCGATTCCGGGAAGCAAGCAGTATACGAAAGCTAAGTTGTTAGAATTTGACCAGTTCAAATTTTAAATTTTTTAGTTGTCTTCCTTGAACAATCACACTTCGTATGGAAAACCTGTGCGCGGAGGAACCTACCCATAGCTTGCCGCACCCTTATCTTGTTTCCGAGTTCGCTCAACGATTTAAGTGAGCTGCGACAAGTGTCGCGCCCTTGCTTCGTTTCCGAGTATGCTCAGCAAGCTAAGTGCGTTGCGACTAGCTACGGCAAGGTTGCTTGCCGGTGAGACCTTGGCCAGCAGGCTGCTCAGAGTCCAGCACTCAGCGCTCGCGGCAAGGGTCCCTTGCCGGCAATCTCCCCGGGAGCGTAGGGTGAAAAACATACAAAGTCAAAGATTAAGACAAGGAAGATAACATTGCACTGATTAATCAAAATGAGATAAATATCTTACAAAGAATAACTTGTCGCAATGGACTAATGAGTTCATAACATAATGTGCAGCAGCAAAAAAGAGATAAAGATAACGGAGCCCTAATCTACGCGGTCGCCCTCCTTCCTGCCGATCTTAGCCACCTTGGCGATGATGTGGGCGACTTGCTCCTTCAGGGCCTCCGTGTTCGCATCGGCCGGCAAGCTGCGAAGAACGTTGGTGAGATTGATCCCCGGGTTGCGGTACACGATCTTCGTCAGCACCCGCTCCAGAGTTCCCGCGCAGAGCAGACGCGACTCCTCGGCCAGCTGCGCGGGGATTTGGTTCCGGAGACCTGCAAGGGCCGGCGCGATCCCTCTGAAGAAGAGGCTGAGCTTGGCGCTGTGCGGGAGATCCGGATCCGGGGAGTAGATGAGGTGTTCGACCTTCAACGCCAGCAGCTCCTGGTCGATATTGGACGCGGAAGAAACCAAGTCTTCGGTCCATACCTCAATGGTCTGGCGGAAGAGCTCGGATGCTTTGTTGACGCTGTCCACCAAGGTCCGCTCCTTGCGGAGCTCCTCCTTCAGCTTGGTCTCCCGGGCCCGGGCAGCGTCGAGCGAATCCTTCAATGTAGTGACCTTCAACTCCAAGTCCTCGATGGAGTCCTTGGCGGCCTTCAACTCGTCGCCCCTTTTAGAAAGGCTCACCTGGAGCTCTGAATTTGTGTGGGCGTCCTTCTCACGCTCCGTGATGAGCGCGGCAACCTTCTCCGCGCTCACCTTCAGCGCCTTCTCCAGCTGCACGACCTTGGCGGCGAGCTCCTTCTTGGCGTTTTCCGCGGCAACCGCGGCGGCTTTCGCCTCCTTCAGTTCCCCGCCAAGGGCCGCCTCGCGAGCGGCAAGGTCCTCCTCATGGGAGTCGAGCTCGACCTTCCGGTGCGCGAGCTCTCCTTCTCGCCGGGACAGCTCCACCCCGGCGAGCCGCTGCTGTTCCTCAGCATCGGCCTTCTCCAGCACCCATTCTTGGTACTCGCCGGCGAGACGCTCGCGCTCTTCCGCCACCTCGCGGCGAGCCGCCTGGTTGGCGGCGCTGAGCTCTGCCGCGCGCTTCTCCATCTCCACGGCGGCCTTGGCGGCAAGGGCTTCCCGGGAAGCGAGCTTCGCCTGCCTGGCCCGGTAAAGGGCCAGGAGCTGGTGGAGCAGCTTCTCCTCCTCGGGCCCTTCGCTCCCGCCGGGCGCCTCGACAATCTTCAGGCCCGCGGAGGCGAGGACTTCTCCGTCAAACGCCTCGCCCTCCGCGGGAGCTCGCGATGAAGACCCCCAAGGCATCTGGATGAAGACGCCGTTGGGGGCCTCAAGGTAGTAGCCCTGCTCCTTGCTGGCGGAGGGGTCGACGGCCGGTGCAGCATCTGATGCTCCCGCCACCTCCGGGTCGGCGGTGCGGTCGCCGTCCCCCTCCCCGGCCGCTGCGTCCGCAGCCGGAGCGGTCTCCTGCGCGGCCGGCTCGGCGGGCTCAGCCATCTCCTCGGTGGCAGGGGCGCCACCGCCGCCGCCCTGCACGCCCTCCTCCTCGTCGATGTTGATGACCTCCGTCTCCATCGGCTCAGGAGGAGGAGGAAGATCTAAGAAGAAGAAGAAAAAGAAGTTCAAGTACAAGCAAAGATCCAAAAAGGGACGAAGCCAAGTAGACAAATCACAAGACATACCTTGGCGGACGTCCTCAGCGGCGGGCTCCCTTGCCGGGGAACTCTGCCTTGGCGGAGTAGCCGCCCTCACCGGGCTGCTCGCCCTTGGCGGGGTACTCTGCCTTGGCGGAGTACCCGCCCTTGGCGGAGCGCTCTCCCTTGCCGGAGAGTTCGGCCTTGGCGCGGACGGCGGGGCCTGCGGCTCCTCGATGACGGTCTCCGGGCGCTCTTCCCGCTGTGGCTCCACCTCTGCACAAATCAAGACAAGAAAACGTCAAGATGAAGAAAGAAGACAAAATCCCTAAGCGCATCCCGACAAGCGGAAGGATGAACCCCAGACTTACGCTGGGGGCTGCGCTGGGGGCTGCTCCTCGGAGCAGCGCTCGGGTCCGGCAGGTTTGGCTCCGGCACGTCCCCCGTTGCCGCGGCGGCCGAGTCTTCCGCGACCTCGACCACAGGCGCCTTGGCCTTCTTCGCCGCGCGCTGAACCAAGGTCCTGAAATCAAAGCAACAGACAAAATCAGCATCAACAATAGCCAAGACAAGACTCGAGAAGGTGTAAGATCCTGGACCCTTACTCCTGATCTTCCTCGTCGTCCTCGCTCAAGGCGGAGAAGTCGTACTCCACCGTGGGCGCGTCGGCGCGAGGAGCGGAAGACGAAGATTCCCTCGCGCGTTTGGTGGTCCCTGGGGCTGGGGGCTGCGAAGACCCAGCCCCTGTGGTAGCCGGCGCCCGAGGAGCGGGCGGAGCCGTTGCTCCGCTCCGAGAAGACCCCTGTCGGCTCGGCGCCGGCCTGCGAGGCGCCTCCGTCGTGGCCCGCGCGCGGGCCGCCTCTGCTGTGGCTGGTGCGCCGGTCGCCTTTGGCGCGGCTTGGCTCCCCCGGGGAGCTGCCCGGCGAGCTGGTTGTTGCCGGGGCGCTTGCGCCCTCTCTCCCGTCGCCGCCTTGCGGAGACGCTTCGGTGGAGACTGCCTTGGGCTTGCCGGAGGCGGGGAGCTCTCCGACGAGGAGAGGTCATCGGCGTAGAGCTCCGTAGATCCGCCGGAGTCCTCGGCCTCCTCCTCCTCCTCTTCCCCGGCCGGCTCGCTAGACCCAGCGCCCTGCGCTGCGGCCTCTTTTCCCTTGACGCCTCCGCTCCCTCCGATGCCTCCGCCCCTCGCGGCGCCCCTGTTCCCTCCGGCGGCACCCTCCATTGCCGCGGCCTCGGCCACAATTCCGTGGATCCCGGAGTGCCTCAGCGAGGGGACCCCGGCGAGTGCGTCGGGAGGGAGTTGCAGCAATCTGCGGATCTCCGCCTCCTCCGCCTGGCTGGACGCATCCGCAACCTCCGCCTCTTCAGGCGTGTACCCAAAATCTCCTGCCGCTGCAGCTGCAGCGGCCTCTTCAGCCCGAGAAGCTATGTAAGCAAGCTCCTGCTCGGTGGTGTCCCGCGTGTGCTCCTTGATGTCATTCTTGTTCTTCGCCACCTCCATGAGGTTGTCGTAGAAGTTGAGGACGTCGATGGGCTTGGGCGCAATCCACGTGCGGTCCACGCCGTGCGAATCGCATGCGGGCATCATGGCGAGGAGACGATCCCGGACTGTGCTGATGCAGAGCGGCACCACTCCCCGGGGAGCTCGGAACCACTCAGGGTGTGCCGGGTCGTACTTGAAGAGTTCCCGGACCATCCCCCTCAGCTCCAGCGTCGTGAAGTTGAAGTTTAGCCCGGGGCGCAGCCTCATTATATCCGCCGGGCCGCCGTACTCCCAGGCCGGCCTTTTCCTGTCTTGGAGAGGGGCGATGCGGCGGCGGAGGAAGTCTGCGCCTACCTCTGCAACGGACAGCTGTGCCACCCGAAGACGAAGAATCCGGACGAGGGCGATGTCGAGCTTGATGTCGTCCGAGTCTAGCTCGCTCCAGTCCCTGCCGCGCACGATGGGCGTTGTGCGCGGCGCGGTGAAGGCCTGCGGCTCGTCCTCAACAACCCAGCACCACTCCGCGCGCCATTCCTCCCACTTGCCGCGGAGCTTCCCCGGCAAGTAGGACCCCTTCTTGTTCAGACGGAAAACCCAAGAAATTCCTCCGGAGAGGGGGGCGTCGGCCTCTGTTCTAGGGGTAAAGAAGTGCCTAAAAAGCGCTACATTTGGGTGTATTCCTATGAAGATTTCGCACATGTGTGCGAAAACCGCCATTGTGAGGATGGCGTTGGGGTGAAGTCAAGAAGATGGAGGCCGTAGGTGTGCATGATATCGCAGAAGAAATCAGAGAAAGGAGGACAAAGACCGCAGTGAAAGAAAGCTGCGAAGAAATAGTACCCGCCGGGGTAGTTGTCCTTGGCGGCGGCCGGATATGCTCGCGTGCGGGGGTGAGCCTTGGTTTCCTTGGCCCAGAACAAGTAGTACTTGTTCCAGAGCTCCCGCGCGCCGAGCTTCGGCGGGAAGACGAGATGCTGCTTCCGATACGCAGCGAGCTTCGCCGCTTGCTCCGACTTCTTGGCCTTCTCCGCCTTCGCCTTGTCGGACTTCGGGGCCATGGCGGGCGCGGAGGAAGAAGAAGGGCGAAGAGCTCAGCGACGCCGGAAATGCAGACGGCGGCGGCAGAGATGTGGAGGCGGAGCGCAAGAGGGATCTCTGGAGGAAGAAGAAGATGCAATGAAAGCGAAGGAGGGGAATCGCTCCTGCTTCCTCTGCTTTTATGGGGAAGTGGGGGGCGTTTCGCCTTTTCCATTAAGAGATCGTGGTCACGTCCCATCCCACGACGCCGCAATCGACGCGTGCCGTTACGGGGGGATGCGGCGGATACGGAAGTGGATTCGGCGCGCCGCGGGCCGCGTGTGCCCGTGCACTGTTTTGGGCCTGGCCCAACAGCGCTCGGCACCGTGTGTGGCCCAGGCCCGGGGGCTCCTATCGGTGTACTAAGGTAGGGGTACCTCAGTACCCCAACTTGTGCACGGGCAGCTGCAGCTTCCCGTGGCAGGGTTTACCGCATGCTCGCCGGAGACCTTCCTGCTCCTTATTAAACCATTCAAAAACAAAGTATACAAGAAAGAAGACCGAGACCCCGGCAAGAGGAGCTTGCCGGGAAGGCCGTACTAGGCTCAAGATTACATCGTTCACGCAAGGCCCTGGCAAGAGGAGCTTGCCAGGAAGAATAAAGGATTTCATCATAGAAGACCCGGCGAGGGGCCGGGGAGCGACAAGCATCAGAGCCCGGCAAGCTCCCGGGCCCGGCAAGATCAAGACCCCGGCAAGGTGCTTGCCGGGAAGGTTGCGCTGTGTGCCCGCGCTCCAGCTCACCGGCCCACGCTTCGCCCTGGGACCTATCCAGGGACGCGTGGCGGACGGCTGTGCAGCCTGGGGGACACGGTGGCGCTCCACGGTGGTGGATCCATCGCCGTGGCAGACGGAGACGCAAGGGCGGGAGCTTTTGGGGTCGACGGCGACGGGCATTAAATGCCCTTGTCCCCCACTGTCAAAGTAGGTATAGACCACTATTCTGCACTGTAGCTCCACTGTTCCCGCACTGTTACAACTACCACCTCTTTTACGTTTTTACCCCTTTCTCCTACGTTGACACCTGTCGGTGACCCCTTGCACTATAAAAGGAGGCCCATGCACAGCGTAGAAGAGGTTCGGAGGTTCGGAACCTAGATCACTCTCACGCTCGGTGTAGCTGCTTCTTCAAGCTCCCGAGCACTCAAACTCAATATACAACTAAGCAGGAGTAGGGTTTTACGCGTCTACCGCGGCCCGAACCTGGGTAAAACTGCCCGCGTGCTCGCTACGATCTGCTCTTCGTGCTCCCTCCGCCCTCGTACCGCACAGACAAAGGGGCTCCGGTCCCATAGGTGTTCGTGGCGGACAGTTTCCCCCGACAGAGCTGTTTTAGGACAAAGAGTTGATAAGAAATTGAATGTTATACATTATGCTAGTAAAACCCTTGATAGTGCTCAAAGAAATTATGCTACTACTGAGAAGGAATTCTTAGCTGTAGTTTTTGCTTGTGATAAGTTTAGGCAGTATATTGTTGATTCCAAAGTTATTATTCATACTGATCATGCTGCCATTAAGTATCTTATGACAAAGAAGGATGCCAAGCCAAGGCTTATCAGATGGGCACTCCTTCTTCAAGAATTTGATTTGCAGATTGTTGATAGGAAAGGGGAAGACAATCCGGTGGCGGACAATCTTTCAAGGATGGAAGATATACCGCACGACCCCATCCCAGTTAACGATAGTTTTCCAGACGAGCAACTTGCCGTTGTAAAAGTACAATCTCTTTCCGATCCTTGGTATGCAGATTATGCTAATTTTATTGTTGCAAAGTATTTGCCTCCAGGTCTAACATTTCAGCAAAGGAAGAAGTTCTTTCATGA
Source organism: Secale cereale (assembly GCA_902687465.1). Lineage (NCBI taxonomy): Eukaryota > Viridiplantae > Streptophyta > Magnoliopsida > Poales > Poaceae > Secale > Secale cereale. The sequence continues at coordinate 869,721,582 of LR738714.1, read as the reverse complement.
TTTGAGGCACTACTTTTGGGATGACCCACATCTTTTCAAAGAAGGTCCCGACGGGATCGTGAGAAGATGCATTCCGGAACATGAGCAGAAGGACATTCTCAGACGGTGTCATGATAGTCCCTATGGAGGACATCATGCCGGTGAGAGGACTGCACATAAGGTTCTTCAATCAGGTTTTTATTGGCCTACTCTCTTTAAAGATGCTAGAAATTATGTTTTAGCCTGTGATAAATGTTAGAGAGTTGGTAACATTAGTAGAAGGAATGAGATGCCTATGAATTACTCACTAGTGATTGAACCTTTCGATTGTTGGGGTTTTGACTTTATGGGTCCTTTTCCTTCTTCGCACAAGTACACTCACATTTTAGTAGCTGTTGATTATGTGACCAAGTGGGTTGAAGCAATCCCCACTGAAAGTGCTGATCACAAAACATCTTTGAAAATGCTTAAAGATGTAATTTTTCCTAGGTTTGGTGTACCAAGGTATCTCATGACTGATGTGGGATCACACTTCACGCACGGAGCTTTTAGAAAAGCTTTGGCTAAATATGATGTTAATCATAGAATTGCTTCACCATATCATCCTCAAACTAGTGGGCAAGTTGAGCTCACCAATAGAGAGATTAAGTTGATCTTGCAGAAAACAGTAAACATAAATAGAAAGGACTGGTCAAATAAGTTAGGAGATGCTTTGTGGGCATATAGAACTGCTTACAAAAACCCAATGGGCATGTCCCCCTATAAGATGGTGTATGGCATGGCTTTCCATTTGCCATTAGAGTTAGAGCACAAAGCCTTCTGGGCTGTTAGAGAGCTTAACGCTGACCCAAAACTAGCTGGTGAGAAGCGTCTCATGAACTTGACTTCTCTAGATGAATGGAGAAGTGAAGCTTACGAGAGCGCTAAAATGTTCAAGGAAAAGGTAAAAAAGTGGCATGATAGGAAGATTCTGAAACGTGAATTTAATGTTGGTGATAAAGTTTTGTTGTTTAGATCCCGTTTCAGGTTTTCTCCAGGTAAACTACTTTCCAGGTCGGAAGGACCATTTCATATTGAAGAAGTTTATCGGTCTGGTGCAATTAAGATTAACAATTTTGAAGGCACCAAACCTCAAGTTGTGAATGGGCAAAGACTTAAACATTACATAGCAGGAGACCCTGTCAATGTTGATGTGAATATAATATACACAACAACTCACGAAGAACATGTTGCAGCCCTGTCTGAGACGCCAGCAGAAGCAGAATAAAGAAAAGGTATGTAGTACGGTAAGGAAACACCGCAAACCATCATAAAAGTTCCGTATTACGAGTTTTTGCAAAATTAGTAAAATTCTGAGCCGAAGTGGAGTCGGAGACGAGCTCCAGGGGGTCCAGGCGCCCCCCTGGCGCGCCCCACCTCCTGGCCGCGCCGCCAGGGCGCCTGGACACCCGAGAGTCCGCCTCCGACCCCGCTTTGGTCCGTTACCTTCCTTTCTGTGCATAAATTTTTCCTATATATTTGCCCGGATTATTCCGGCAACGTATCTTGCGATTTCGCGTGTTTTCTCTTCGGTCTGTTTCTGCCAGGGAATCTTTCAGCTGAATTTAGGTGCCATGGCTTCTCCAAGTTCCCCCAAGGACAAGTTCGTCGTCAACGTCATCAACCCTTACCTCGCTGAGGTGAAGAAGCACCCTCAGGTTGTTCAGATGAAGGACGGCGTCCTTCATCAAGAAGATCTGAAGGGACCCATCAAGGAGGGGAGCATCCAGGCCAGGCTGGAAGAAGTGGAGCAAGAAGTCTTCGAGTACAAGAAGATGATCGAGCGTGGTGTTGAAGCTAACTTTAACATCATCAACGAGCTGAAGAACTACTTCCTGAAGGAGATGAAGGAGATGCGGGAAAGCATCACCGCGTCTGAAGAAAGAATTATAGAGCTCCAAGGGCAAATTAATGATCTACATAACCAGAACTGTGAGTATGAACTAAGGTTTATGCGCATGGGTTTGGGTGCTGAATGCAGGATTCAGGAGACGAGCTTCTCATATGAGACTGGAGAACCCCTTCCATGGAAGAGTTTCGCCAAGAACTACGTGACCAATGCCAACAAGAATGATGAGTGAAATCTCCTGGGGTAATGGCATTCCCTTGGCTTGTTCTAAGCTTGGGGGAGTGCCCGGTATCATTATCTTTACCTTTTGTCTTTTAGAGTCAAGTAGAGTCGTATCATGTCTAGGGAGGTTGTTATATGAGATAGGTGTGTGCATTGAGGTCTATCTCTCCTTCGGTGAAGAATTGTATCCGTGAGTGTGGAGTCGTCCATGATGGAATATTAATGAGGAGTTTATTGGTTCCTTTTGCTGCACTCGGTATTCTCTTCACGCAATCGACCTTATATGATGATTCTTATGGGGAGTATTGACCTTATGTCAGGTATGGCTGTGAAAACTTTATTTAATCTTGGCAAACATAGCTTTCGTCATAACAACAAGCATGATTTTCTTAAAGTATGAACATAGCCAAAACCTTTATGTTATTATGCTTGAAGTGTTATGTTGACAAGGAAGACAACTTGATGTGTTATGCTTATTTAAATGTTCATGCTTTATACTGCTTTGCATCTTAGTCATCATCAGTTGTCTGCTCTCTCAAAACCTTTGCTAGCCTAACTCTGTACTAAGCGGTATTCTGCTTGTGCATCCATACCCTTAAAACCAATACCTTCCACATGAGTCCACCATACCTACCTACTCGTGGTATTCCAATACCACTTCCTAAAGTATATAATTTATGTGTTATCCTTAAATGTTCAAAATATTTTATTTTGTGCCTCTGTTTTAGCTCATGAGGAAGTAATAGCTAATTCATAGTCTTCTTGAGATGGACAAGCTTCACCCCGGGATTGCATGTGTAAGGGCATATTTCTCCCTAAGTAGTTTTGGTGATTGATGACAATGCATTTGCGGACTGATCATGTGCTCTAAGCTCATACAGGTATATCTCCCTTATGGCACAAGACGATTGCTTGCCCCTCGGATTCTATGAAGGACGGTGTTTTCTTTTTGCTCCCTGTCGGTGGCTTTGAGTAATAGGAAAGCCGTACTATTAAGAGGGGGTCCGCGTCGGAAAGGTTTGGGTAGAATCAACACGTACACATCTTTCTCCCACACCACCTTTCCTTGCTTCTCTGGAGGTCCAACCGGTTATCTTTCGTTGTGGCAAATATGTCGCTTCTGTACTGATCAACTGCCTAGCAAGCGGTAGTACCGCTCAACCAAGCGGTAGTATCGCGCAGTTACACGGTAGTACCGCCTGCCGACACGGTAGTACCGCTCCCGCGGTAGTACCGTGTCGACAGCGCGGTAGTACTGTGTATCTGGCCCAGGCGCTGAGTCTAAGTATAGAAGTGGATGCGGAAGTAATTTTTTACTTCCGCATACAACGCGGTAGTACCGCTTAACTTAAGCGGTAGTACCGTGTCGCGTTTTGCTACTTCCGTTTTCCCCTGCGGATGTAGCCACGGATGTAATTTATTTCATCCGTGGTTGTCTATCATGTCGCAATCTTTTGCCTATGCGGTAGTACCGCTTCCCAAGCGGTAGTACCGCTTAGCCAGCGGTAGTACCGCAACTCATGCGCGGTACTACCGCTCTCTGCGGGCTGAAACCTCAAATAACGGTTGGATTTGTCCCCCCACTATATATAGGGGGTCTTCTTCTCCAAGAAGACTTACCTCTTCCCCCACTACTCCATTGTTGCTCCAAAAGCTCCATTTCTGCCCGATCTCTCTCCCTAGCCAATCAAACTTGTTGATTTGCTCGGGATTGCTTGAGGAGGCATCGATCTACACTTCCACCAAGAGATATTTGATTCTCCCCACTAATCCCTTGCGGATCTTGTTACTCTTGGGTGTTTGAGCACCCTAGACGGTTGAGGTCACCTCGAAGCCATATTCCATTGTGGTGAAGCTTCGTGGTTTGTTGGGAGCCTCCAAGTTGTGGAGTTTGCCCCAACCTTGTTTGTAAAGGTTCGGTTGCCGCCTTCAAGGGCACCACTAGTGGAATCACGGCACCTTGCATCGTGTGAGGGCGTGAGGAGAATACGGTGGCCCTAGTGGCTTCTTGGGGAGCATTGTGCCTCCACACCGCTCCAACGGAGACGTACTTCCCCTCAAAGGGAATGAACTTCGGAAACACATCCTCGTCTCCTCCGGTTCCACTTGTGGTTATTTCTTACCTTTACCTTTGCATGCTTTACTTGTTCATCTCCTATAGCATGTATGTGTAGTTGTTGTGCTTCTTTATATTAGTTGTCTTCCTAGTAGAATATCTAGACAACTTATTTTGTCGCTTATTTTTAAGTGGTTAAGAAAAGCTAAAAATTGTTAGTTGCCTATTCACCCCCCCCCCTCTAGTCAACCATATCGATCCTTTCAATTGGTATCAGAGCCTCGTCTCTTTTTAAGGACTTTACCATCCGAAGAGTATGGTTGACAACGTAGTCGAGACGGAGGACCATTCCGGTGGAAATCCGTCCTTGCCTACGTTAGATGGGGGAGCCTCGGTCACTCGTGAGGAGTTCAATGTGGCCTTGACCACATTGAAAGAATCACTAGCGAGCGAGGTCAAAGGCATGTTTGAAGAAATGTTTGAGGGGCTTAAATTATCCACCTCACCGTTGGAAGTGGGTCGTCCCGCTACCAACGTGTCAGAGGCTAATCCCGACAAGGGAGAAGCTAGTAGTGAGCAAGCCCCGGTTGCTAAGCATGGAAGTGGGAAATTTGCCCAATCTCCTCCTCCTACTCACTATGGAGGACCCGTTCCCACACCGCATTTAAATTCTGTCGGGCCCCCTCCCAAGTTCGTTAAAAATACTGATTTTGCTACTTGGGTGTTTCGTTTCAAACGTCATATTAATCATTGTTCCACTAACCTCTGGAGAATCATTGAGCAAGGTTTTTATCCGTATGATCCCGACAACATGACTCCAAGAGAAACCGCCGATCATCAGTTCAACGAGTCCGCACTTTGCATTCTTCAAGACTCCATCCCTCCTGAAGACATTGCTCATCTTCGTCCATTCACTGTGGCCAAGGAAGCATGGGAGCATGTTGGCACAATGTACAAGGGAAGCACAAGTATTCAACGCTCCAACTATGAAGTGGTGCAAGATGAAGCTGATGACTTTGCAATGATCGAAGATGAAGATCCTCGTGAACTTTATCGAAGATTAACTATTCTTGCAGTGTCTCTTCGAGATCATGGCAGTAAGGATACGGATGACAACTGGATCAAGCGCAAGTTCCTCAAGGCCATGATGCCCTATCACAAGGCCATGTCCTCTGTGATTCGTTAGAGACCGGACTTCCACACTTTATCCTCAAACGAAGTGTTGGATGAATTTGTTGCCATGAGGATCCTTGACGTTACCGCCGACAATGCGGTCCTAAGAGCTCAACGATCCAAGAAGCCTAATCTTGCTCTGAAGGCCAAGGCTTGTGTGGAAGAGGAGGAAGTGGAAGATGATGATGAGTGCTGCCCCGAGGACACCAAATACGCTTATCACGAGCACATGGCTCTTGCTTCAAGGCAATTCTGGGGCAAGAAGAACTCAAGGTCCAACTTTAACAGGAACAACTCCAGTGGGAACAAAGGGAAGCAACGAGTAAGGACATGTTTCAACTTTGGAAATGTAAGCCACTTCGTTGTGGATTGTCCATATGAGAAGAGAGAAGACTTTGGAGGCAAGCTTATTCGGAAGGACAAGTCAAAATCCTATCCCAACAAGAACAACTTCATCAAGAATACTCCTCCGAAAGTGTTGGTGGCTCAAGAAGAATATGTGGAGGATGATGACAATGATGAAGACGATGAGGTGACCACTATGGCTACAATTGCAATTGCTACCACTCCGCACTCATCTCTCTTCAACTCACCAAACGAGAACATCACCGCCAAGTGTCTTATGGCCAAGGCCACCAACAAGGTAACCCCGATCATCAATTCTACTATCTCTTCTAACCCCTCATTAACTAATTCTATTGATGAGGGTGAGGGTAGTAAGGAGGGAGAAAATGAATTTGATGTGTTCATAAAGAATCTCAAGGGCAAATCCAAGAAGCATGTTGTTGCTCTCTTGGAACAACTCGGTGAGGCCAATGACATTATTGAGGCTCACGAGGAAACCATCACTAAAATGGAAGGGCATAGTCGAGACTATGCCGATGAGATATCGGATCTCTCTAACGCCCTAGAGGAGGAGCGTGGTCTTCGTTTGGCTCTTGAGGAGTCACACAACGATGATCATGCTAAATTAAAGAAAGATCTTGATCGTGCATTAGTTGTCTCTCGTGTCCTTAACTCTGAGAAGGCAAAACTTGTGGTTGACCATGCTAAACTCAAAGAGGAGTTTGACATACTTGACAAGGCTCACAAGGCCTTGAAAGGAATGCATGCTACTCTCAAGGAGTCTCATGATCAACTCCAAGTTTCGCTAACCAAGGAAAAGGCTATCTTTCCTCGCATGGTTTTAATTGATAATGCAAATGCTACTAACCCATGTTGTGAGCATGTACATCTTGTTGAAGAGAATGCCGAATTAAAGAAGCAACTTGAGAAAGGCCTTGTGACTTGCATACAAGGTGAGAAGAACCTCAACGCCCTTTTGAGCAATCAAAAGGAAGTTGTGGCAAAGGAAGGAATTGGGTTTGCTCCTAAGCCCAAGAAGAAGAAGAATGACAAGACAAAGCAACCACCCCCTCTCCGACAATCCTTTGTCAAAGAAGGAGAGGGCACGTCAACCAAGAAGAAAAGTGGTGGTGTCAAGAAAAACTCCACCACACCTTCAAACATGGCCGGCGATTTTAATCCTTCATATGTTTTATGCCGTGCTAGTGATGGCCATGTGTTTGCTAAATTTGTTGGTTCTTCTTATGAGTACATTGAATGGTCCATTTGGGTTCCTAAGACCCTTGTCACTAACCTCAAAGGACCCATTACGAAATGGGTACCTAAATCCAAGCATTGATCTATTGTAGGGGTTTGCTTCCGGTGGGGGATCATGGTTGCTCGATAGCGGAGCCACAAATCATATGACCGGAAGCAAAGACTTGGTGGTGGACGTGCATCTCGGTTCATCTATGGCCACCAACGTCGAATGGGGTGATGCTTCATCTTCTAAGGTATTGGGACTTGGCAAGGTTGTTGTCTCTCATGATCTCACGATCGAGAAAGTCATGCTTGTTGAGTCCCTTGCATACAATTTACTTTCTGTTCGTCAACTCGCACTCATGGGCTTTCCTACATTCTTTGATATTGATTCTGTGGCCCTCTTGTGGAGCAAGACTCTTAAAGTAGCCTATGTTGGGCATGTCGAGAACGGTCTTTATGTGGTTAACTTCTCGAAGCAACCCACTAAGGTCGCGACATGCCTAATGGCTAAAGTTGATGTGGGATGGCTTTGGCATCGCCGTTTGGCCCACGTCAATATGAGATCTTTGCAAAGTCTTCTCAAGGGGGAGCATGTCCGAGGACTAACAAATGTTAGCTTTGCCAAAGATCGTGCTTGCAGGGCGTGCATTGAAGGAAAATTACATGAGAAGGCTCACCCTCCCACGACTATCATCTATTCAAAGAGACCTCTAGAGCTCCTCCACATGGATCTCTTTGGGCCTCCCACTTTTGATATTCTTGGGGGTAGGAAATATTGCTTGGTGATTGTGGATGATTACTCAAGATATACCTGGGTATACTTCTTCAAGAAGAAGAGTGAGACCCAACAAACCGTCATCAACTTTGCAAATGAAGCTCAACGACAACATGAAGCAAAGATTTTGATGATCAGAAGTGACAATGGCACCGAGTTCAAGAACTTCACCTTGGATGAGTTTCTTGGTGATGAGGGGATCAAACATCAATATGCCGCCCCGTATAACCCTCAGCAAAACGGTGTTGCAGAGAGAAAGAACCGAACCTTGATAGATGCTGCAAGAACCATGATGGCTGAATTCAACTCCCCATACAACTTTTGGGCCGAAGCCATCAACATCGCTTGCCATGCGTCAAATAGTCTCTATCTCCGCAAAGGCTTGAACAAAACTCCATATGAGATTCTTACCGGTAACAAGCCCAATCTCAAGTAATTCCGGGTGTTCGGGTGTAAGTGTTTCATTCTCAAGAAAGGTGTTCGTTTGTCTAAATTTGAATCTAGAGCTCATGAGGGCATATTTGTTGGTTATGCTACAAACTCTCATGCTTACCGTGTCCTCAACAAGTCCACTGGACTCATAGAGGAGACGAGTAACGTAGAGTTTGATGAAAATAACGGCTCCCAAGTGGAGCAAAGTGGTACTTGTGATGCAGGTGATGAAATTCCTCCTCAAGCCATAAGAAGAATGGGTGTTGGATATATCCTACCCGTTGAGGAACCCCTTGTGGCCGAAGGAGAAGGACAATGTTCCACTCAAGTGGAACCATCACCAACCCAAGACCCACACGCTTCCGAAGAACAAAGTGAAGGCCCTCAGCCTGATGAACAAGGCCAAGTGCAAGATCAACCTCAAGTTGGTGAAGAACCATCAATTGATGCACAAGGCCAAGTTCAATTCCCCGAGCAAGATCAAGGTCAAGAGGAAGCTCAAGATCAAGATCTTGCTCATGTTGACGCTCAAGATGATCAACTCAATGCTCCTCAGTTATCACTTGAAGAGCAATTAGAGCGTCGTGCTGCAAAAGTTGCCTCCAGGCTTGCTTCCAACGAGCATCACATCGAGAACATTTTAGGAAGCATCAAAAGGGGGGTAAGCACTCGTAGACAATTAGCAAACTATTGTGCTCATCAAGCTTTTGTCTCCTTTGTTGAACCTAAGAAGGTCCATGAGGCGCTCGAAGACCCTGACTGGCTCAATGCCATGCATGAAGAACTCAATAACTTCGAGCGCAACAAAGTGTGGCGTCTGGTGCCAAGACCGAAGGAGAACCATAATGTCATTGGAACCAAATGGATCTTTAAGAACAAGCAAGATGCCCATGGCATTGTCATCCGCAACAAGGCACGTCTGGTGGCTCAAGGCTACTCCCAAGTTGAGGGTATCGACTACGGTGAAACCTTTGCCCCCGTTGCTCGTCTTGAATCCATTCGTTTGTTGCTTGCCTATGCTTCCCATCATAACTTTAAATTGCAACAAATGGATGTGAAAAGTGCATTCCTTAATGGTCCCATTAATGAGTTGGTGTATGTTAAACAACCCCCGGGGTTCGAGGATCCTAAGTTCCCCAATCATGTGTATCAACTTGATAAGGCACTCTATGGCCTTAAACAAGCCCCACGAGCGTGGTATGAGCACCTTACCGAGTTGTTACAAGATCGTGGGTTTGAAATTGGGAAAATCGACCCCACTCTTTTTACTAAGAAGGTCAAAGGGGAGTTGTTTGTATGCCAACTATATGTAGATGATATTATCTTTGGCTCTCCTAACAAAGCTTTCAATGATGAGTTCGCCGCACTCATGACCACACATTTTGAGATGTCCATGATGGGAGAGTTGAAGTACTTCCTTGGATTTGAGATCAAACAACGAAGAGAAGGCATCTTCATCAAACAATCCAAGTATACTCAAGACATGCTCAAGAGGTTCAACCTTAGTGATGTCAAGCCGGCTACTACTCCAATGCCAACCAAATGCCAACTTGACATTGATCCCAATGGTAAAGCGGTGGATCAAAAGGTATATCGCTCTATGATCGGATCCTTGCTTTACCTTTGTGCATCTCGACCGGATATTATGTTGAGTGTGGGAATTTGTGCACGGTTTCAAGCCTCACCTAAGGAAAGTCACTTTGTGGCTGTCAAGCGAATCTTTCGATATTTGGCTCATACCCCAAACTTTGGCTTATGGTACCCAAGAGGAGAAAATTTCAACCTTGTTGGTTTCTCTGATTCTGACTGGGCGGGAGACAAAGTGGATAGGAAGTCCACCTCGGGAGGGTGCCAATTTCTTGGTTGTTCTCTTGTTAGTTGGTCTTCCAAAAAGCAAAGTTGTGTATCTCTCTCGTCCACTGAAGCAGAATATGTGGCCGCTGGCAGTTGCTGTGCTCAACTCTTATGGATGAGGCAAACTTTGAAGGATTACGGTGTCACTTGTAACAAAGTGCCTCTTTGGTGTGACAATGAAAGTGCCATCAAGATTTCTCTCAACCCGGTGCTTCACTTCAAAACGAAGCATATTGAGATTCGGTATCACTTCATCCGGGATCACATAAGGCAAGGAGAAATTGAGCTTCACTACGTCAACACTCATGATAACCTTGCAGATATCTTCACGAAGCCTCTGGACGAATCAAGATTTCGCGAGTTAAGGCATGAGCTAAATATCATCGATTTGAGCAATGTGGTTTGAATCTGTGCACACACTCCTCACTCGTCATAGCTATCTTGTCTAGATGTAGGCATGGACTTAGGGGGAGTATTGTTCTCTCAATGAACTATTCCTCCCCTTATTATGCATAAACTAACCAAATCTTCATCATTTGCCATACATAGTTGGCTTAAATGCTTCAAGTCGAGTTTGGATCATGGGCCCAAGGATAATTCTTCGCGGTGCCATATCTATAAAACTCAAACATAGGTGGCCTCGGCCACCGCCCTCTTATGAGGAATTTGTGTTACGTGTTTTGCTTATGCACATGGTGTTTTTTTTTACTTACTCTCTCTAGTGCTTAAAACCTCTTTCTTTTCGTGCATTTTCTTGGGAGAGCGGTACTACCGTGATCGGTTACGGTACTACCGCGGAGGACATGCGGTACTACCGTACCTCCAGCATGGCAGTAATTTTTTACTGCCGTTGGTAGGGCGGTACTACCGCCCGGCGAGCGGTACTACCGCGCAAGCGGTACTACCGCGATGACCGCGGTACTACCGCACATATCAGAATGTGTGGGGGTTATAAGCAGGCAGGGGGAGTTCCATCTCCCCCATACCCATTCACTCCTAACCCCCACGTCGTCCCTGTCTCTCTCTCTCTCAAGAACGCCGCCGGAGGACCTCGCCGGATCTCCTCCCTCGGCCACTCTTCTCGCTTTTCGTCCGGTGGGATCGTTCCCCACCACGTCCTCTTCCCATGGATGCAGGTTTATCCCCTTTTCCCTTCTTCTTATTGCCTTGCCTGAGTTTTTAGGGTTAGGGGAGATGCTTAGTGCTTTCTTGTGTTCTTCGTGATCTTATCCATGGATGCTTAGGTTGTTTGAGAGTGTTTGTGCTCTAGAAATATGCTTAGAGTTGTTGTTACGAAGTTACTATGATCAGCCGTAGTACCGTGTGTCGATCTCATTGGTAGTTTCTAGATCTGTTCTTCTCAGATCTGTCTCGTGCGGTACTACCGCTGGAGAACCGCGGTACTACCGCACGATGTAATCCAGATCTGATCTGACCTGAGTGGTACTACCGCTGTCCTCAGCGGTACTACCGCTCGGGCGGAAGTAAAATTTTAGTACTGCTTGCCGAGCGGTACTACCGCGTCCCGATGCGGTACTACCGCTCCGCATGCAGCACTAATATTTTAGTTCCGCCCCCTCGGGCGGAAGTACAATTTTAGTACTGCTTGCCGAGCGGTACTACCGCGTCCCGATGCGGTACTACCGCTCCGCATGCAGCACTAATATTTTAGTTCCGCCCCCTCGGGCGGAAGTAAAATTTTAGTACTGCTTGCCGAGCGGTACTACCGCGACCCAATGCGGTACTACCGCTCCGCATGCAGTACTAATGTTTTAGTTCCGCCTCTTCTTGCGGAAGTAAATTTTTACTACCGCAGCGTATGCGGTACTACCGCATGTGACATGCGGTACTACCGCTTACCCTGCGGTACTAATTTTTTACTTCCGCAAGGGTCAGCAGTACTACCACTTGTCTCATACTTTCTTCGTAGCATGTTCTCTTTTCTATTTCCCTTGGTTTCTTGTGTCTTTCGAGGCTTTGGCATTGATTCTTCTTGTATTTGTGTTGTTGTGGTCTTGTGTTTGTGTTTCTAGGTGGTGGCTCAGGTTTTGAGGGTCGTCGTACCAACCCAGTTCGTGACACCGGTTCCAAGCGCCTGCGTACCCCGAGTGATGTGCCAGAGGGCCCCACTCCCCAGCGCCGGTACAAGACCTCAGCCAACAAGCGCAAGGAATCATCAATGTCTATGGAAGAAATGCCGGCTGCTGAGTTCATGTCTAGAAGGAAGATCAACCCATATGGAGAACCCCGTGAGCACTTTCCTGGCGATGATATCTTCTGGACCAAGCAACAGTTTCACATCTATCATGAGGTGCTCAAGACCAAGGCCAACCTGTATGTGGATGCTCACTGGGTGGATGTGGAGCACATGAGGAAGGATAAGAACCGGGCATACTTTGCAGAAGCCCTTGATTTGATCGAGCAGCTGGGTCTGGAGCACATCATGACGTTCCAGAACGACTTTGATCCAGAGCTAATTGCGCAGTTCTATGCCTCGGTCAACTTTCAGGCCAAGGAGGATCGTCCCATGACTTGGATGACCCATGGTCACAAGATGACCGCTACTTGGAAGGAGTTCATGGATCTTCTTCAGCTTCCTGATGAGGGTCTCCATATCCCAATTGGTTTTCGGCCTCACGCCAATCCTGAATCAGCTAACAAGGACAAACTACTTCCATTTTATGAGGCAAAGACCCTTGCTAGTGGCAAAACAACTTGGGTGTTGAATCCCTTTCTGGACATCATGTATCGGATTTTTCGCAACACGCTGTTCCCTCGTGTTAGCGACAAGGACAAGGTCCATGCCTATCTGGTTGATATGCTTCTGATGTGTCAAGAGGCTCGCTCCGCCCAGGCTGCACCACTTGACATTTCCCACATCATGTGGAATGAGCTCCGGTTTGCCATCTACACTCGCAAGGTACCTATCTATGGTCCATTCTTATTTCTGCTCATCTCCAAGACTTGGGCGAAATTGTATCCAGAGGAGGAGTTCGAGGCCGACTGCTACCGCCATGATCCTATCAAGCTTCGCGTCAAGACTCGTTGGGCCAACACCACTACTCGTGCTCAGGCTGCTGCTGCCCAGATGGGCACTGAGGATGAGCCTGTGGAGGAGACTGCCGATGTCCGCTCTGGCAGATTTGCCCCCTCTTCTTCCTCTGCAGTGGAGAAGCCTTCGTGGGCTAAGAGGCTACAGCAGAAGATGAAGGCCCTCTTCTGCATGCAGGCTCAAGGGCAATACCGTGCTCATGTGACTGACAAGAAGACGCGTCAGCGGGACAAGAAGATTCTGTCTTTGTATGGAGAGGAGGTTTCCAATGGATCGGAGGACAACATCACTCCTGAGGCTACCTGGATGGCTCGCCAGGGATACAAGTGGTCAGATTCTGATGAGGAGTATCAGCCAGAGCAGCAGGGATCTGATGATGAGTATTAGGAGGAGCAGCAGCAGGGGTTTGATGACGAGTATGACGACTGAGCTTCTCCCGGGCTGCCACCCGTCTTCGTATCCTCTTTTCCCATTTGTGGTGTCTCGATGACAAAGGGGGAGAGTGATTTGCCGTCTTGTGTCTTGCGTGTCGTGTTCGTGTGTTTATCGTTGAACTTGGTTTATTTTGCGTGTTTCTGTGAGACTATCATATGGTGTAAGACATATGCCCCGTTATCGTTAAACTTATTATCATGTCTTTAATGTTTATCCTGTGCAGTTAATGTCATATAGAGTATCTCGTGTGTAGAGTATAAGGAAGCACTATACCTAGTATGTGTGCTGTGCAGTCCAAAGCACAACCATATGAAGGCACACATCCAGGGGGAGCTCACTTATACTCTGGGGCTTATATTGCATACTCTATTACTTCTTTTCTGTGCAAATCTCGTGTTGTCATCAATACACCAAAAAGGGGGAGATTGTAAGGGCATATTTCTCCCTAAGTAGTTTTGGTGATTGATGACAATGCATTTGCGGACTGATCATGTGCTCTAAGCTCATACAGGTATATCTCCCTTATGGCACAAGACGATTGCTTGCCCCTCGGATTCTATGAAGGACGGTGTTTTCTTTTTGCTCCCTGTCGGTGGCTTTGAGTAATAGGAAAGCCGTACTATTAAGAGGGGGTCCGCGTCGGAAAGGTTTGGGTAGAATCAACACGTACACATCTTTCTCCCACACCACCTTTCCTTGCTTCTCTGGAGGTCCAACCGGTTATCTTTCGTTGTGGCAAATCTGTGGCTTTTGTACTGATCAACTGCCTAGCAAGCGGTAGTACCGCTCAACCAAGCGGTAGTACCGCGCAGTTACACGGTAGTACCGCCTGCCGACACGGTAGTACCGCTCCCGCGGTAGTACCGCGTCCACAGCGCGGTAGTACCGTGTATCTGGCCCAGGCGCTGAGTCTAAGTATAGAAGTGGATGCGGAAGTAATTTTTTACTTCCGCATACAACGCGGTAGTACCGCTTAACTTAAGCGGTAGTACCGTGTCGCGTTTTGCTACTTCCGTTTTCCCCTGCGGATGTAGCCACGAATGTAATTTATTTCATCCGTGGTTGTCTATCATGTCGCAATCTTTTGCCTATGCGGTAGTACCGCTTCCCAAGCGGTTGTACCGCTTAGCCAGCGGTAGTACCGCAACTCATGCGCGGTACTACCGCTCTCTGCGGGCTGAAACCTCAAATAATGGTTGGATTTTTTCCCCCACTATATATAGGGGGTCTTCTTCTCCAAGAAGACTTACCTCTTCCCCCACTACTCCATTGTTGCTCCAAAAGCTCCATTTCCGCCCGATCTCTCTCCCTAGCCAATCAAACTTGTTGATTTGCTCGGGATTGCTTGAGGAGGCATCGATCTACACTTCCACCAAGAGATATTTGATTCTCCCCACTAATCCCTTGTGGATCTTGTTACTCTTGGGTGTTTGAGCACCATAGATGGTTGAGGTCACCTCGAAGCCATATTCCATTGTGGTGAAGCTTCGTCGTTTGTTGGGAGCCTCCAAGTTGTGGAGTTTGCCCCAACCTTGTTTGTAAAGGTTCGGTTGCCGCCTTCAAGGGCACCACTAGTGGAATCACGACACCTTGCATCGTGTGAGGGCGTGAGGAGAATACGGTGGCCCTAGTGGCTTCTTGGGGAGCATTGTGCCTCCACACCGCTCCAACGGAGACGTACTTCCCCTCAAAGGGAAGGAACTTCGGAAACACATCCTCGTCTCCTCCGGTTCCACTTGTGGTTATTTCTTACCTTTACCTTTGCATGCTTTACTTGTTCATCTCCTATAGCATGTATGTGTAGTTGTTGTGCTTCTTTATATTAGTTGTCTTCCTAGTAGAATATCTAGACAACTTATTTTGTCGCTTATTTTTAAGTGGTTAAGAAAAGCTAAAAATTGTTAGTTGCCTATTCACCCCCCCTCTAGTCAACCATATCGATCCTTTCAGCATGTCTAATGTGCAAACCCATAATACGAGAAGGAACTGGCAAAGAGTGCGCCCGGCTTAAAAATAATATAACAAACAAACCCTCCTTCGTGCTTTGTTCATGAGAAATCAGAAAACTTTGGCAGCGATAAATAAAGAAGAATAAGAGGATGTTATCATCCTCGTGCGGGAGCCGTTCCTCGAAACTTGTCCAGTTCAAGAAGCAATTGAGTTATCTATTAGCATTCGTTGACAAATCATGCACCTCTCAAAACTTGTTTTCATTCTGTTTGATTTGAGGATAGCACATGAGTTTTCCCTACTACCCTAGAGTAGGGCCTATCTTTTAATTTTAAGTTGAGTCAGTTATTTCTACTTCCTTCTATTTCTCAAAGAGAGCAGACGTTTGATGTTGATAAGGATTCATTCATATAAAGCTGCATTAAGATTTGTCATATCATATCCTTATTGACATTATCATTCGATAAGTAAGTTGTTTGTCATGCCCAGCTAAGGCAAATATCTTCCTTTGTGTTAACACTTTCACTTCTTGCCTATTAACATGTTATTTCAAAAAGCTTCAATTAATCCCATCAAAATATAAGAGCAAAAGTTAAAACTATTTGTTGTTCTTTGACCAAAGGACATGTTTGCCATGATATAATGAGTTTCCTTAGCCCTACTTTGGAATATAAGTGTTATCACTCTTTTATAAGGGATTTATGAATTGAAGATTGCTGTTGAGGATATTTGAGTTGGTAAAGAAACTATGATGCTTCTTGTCCGTATTCTATTTATCGACACTTCACTCTCTAAACTTGTGGACAGGTTTACCGAGTTCATATTCGCTTGGGGACAAGCGAGGTCTAAGCTTGGGGGTGTTGATACGTCCAAAATGCATCACTATTTTGTATCATAATTTATCCCTATTCATTGATATATTTCACGTTATGATGATGTTCTTATGTTGTTTTTCTCTATTTTACACAGTTTGCAACTTTCCGATGCCGGAACAGCAGACGCAGGATTCAACAGGAAAAAGTGGATGCTGAGTTGCTGAAGGAGAATCCTCCAAATTACCTGAAAATTGACGGGAGGTATTTTTCAGACGAATCACGAAGACACGCAAAAGGGGAGCCAGAGGGGGGCCACAGGGTGCCCAGGCGGCCTGGGGGCGCCCCCCCCCCCCCCCGGCCGCGCCGGGGAGGCGCCTGGAGCCCCTGGCCCACCTCCGGATGCCTCCTTTTGCATATATGCTCTCCGTTATCCAAAAACCCTAGAGGCGGGACTTTTTACGGAGTTCCGCCGCCGCTTCGAGGCGGAAACCTACGGAGAAGAAAAGGGCATCTCCGGCGGGCAGATTCCGCCGAGGAGATCACCTCCCGGAAGGGGAGATCGTCGCCATCGTCATCACCATCCTCACGGGCATCATCGAGATCATCATCAACATCATCCCCAACACCAGCACCATCTCCATCTTCATCCAAATCTCATCTTACAATCGCAACTCGTGTCGTAACTCGTACTACCTATCCTCTCTACTCCATCGGTGTTGATTACTACTTTGTGGTGAATGCTATTGAGTTTTGTTGGAGAAATATTATTATGTCCAGATTGTTTATCACATATTTATCCCCACTGATCATGATCTCTTTTATGTCTTGTGAGTAGTTACCTTAGTTCTTGAGGACATGGGGAAAGTCTTGTTGTTAGTAGTCATCTGCTATTGAAGTAATATGTGTTGTTTGATACTTAAGTTGTGTTGTCATTCTACTAGTTGTGTTGTGTGAGTCGAACACTCAACACTTCGCCTTATTAAGGACCTAGGAGAATACATTGTGTATAAAGAATGCTTATGGTGGGTTGCCGGAGTGACAGAAACCTGAACCCCAGTTCGCACGCTTTTGCATAAGGGAATAATGGATCCTCGATCGTATTGCTATGGTTAGGCTTTTGCCTTAAATTATATCTTGTATTTGCGGATGCTTACAAGGTGTTTAATCATAAGAGTGCATTCATCTTAGTCTAGAGAGTGCACTAGCATAGATCCACCCACTCAACACTTATCAACACATAACATAGTATCGATACGGAATATGGTGAAAGCACATGACTACCTCTCCCGTGTGTCCTCAAGAACGCTTTAGTCTTTATAAGTTCAGTTGCTAGGCCTCTCCTTTGCTTAGAAAGGATTGGGCCACTTGTTACTATCAGTAACTTTCACATTACTTGCTTTTACTTTCCTGTTGCTTATACCGAGAAAACCCCTAAAAGTTATCTTTCAGTGCTTGCAGTAATTTCTTGCTCAGAATCGCTTATCAATACCTTCTGCTCCTCGTTGGGTTCGACACTCTTACTTATCGAAAACGCTGCAATAGATCCCTTACGGTTCTGGGTCATCACCTGGCTATGAGAAACTTCTAGAAATAGAGAAGGCCACTAAGAATTACATGCACACCCAATATGAACAAAACAAAACCTTCTCGAGGCAATTAAATGAGCATACTGCTATCTTGCAAGACATTAGTAGACAATTAGAGAGCCTAAATATTGAGATTTCTAACCTCCAGACTAGGCTCACTATCACTGAGACCCAAGTTTCCAATATGTCCCACACACAAGCCACTTTGATAAACCAAATGGCAGCTAAACCCGAAGTGGTTGCACCCCTAAGGGAGGAAGAGGATAGAATTAAGAACCTTCCTACCCACCACACTGTTGCTACTATCCAAGTTGTTGAGGATATCCAAACTCTTAGCACCCAATGCACTCCTGGTCCCATTGGACCTATTAATGGTGATGCTATGACTATAGAAACTACCAAACAAGTGAACCTAAAGGACACCACTACCACCTTACTTGATAGTAGTGACCTTGATTTTGATAATTGCACTCTTACCGAAGTTGTTGATATCTTTCACAAGATGTCTAGAGATCCCCGCACTAGCACGATTAACCTTGCCTTCACAGAGCATATCACTAACGCTCTTATCAAAGCTAGGGAGGAGAAACTTAGAGTAGAAGCCTCCATACCTAGAAAGCTAGAAGATGGTTGGGATCCTATGATTAAAATTAAGATAAATAACTTCTCTTGCTATGCTTTATGTGATGTTGGTGCTAGTACCTCTGTTATGCCCAAAAGAATATATGATATGCTTAAATTGAAACCTTTTGATTTTTGTTCTTTTGGTGTTCGTCTCGTTGATTCTTCCATAAAGAAACCTTTGGGGAGGATCGACGATGTTCTTATCATTGTCAATGACAATTATGTTCCCGTTGATTTTACTATTATGGATATTGAATGTGAACCTTCGTGTCCAATTATTTTGGGACGTCCTTTTCTACGCACCGTTGGTGCTATCATTGACATGAAAGAGGGGAATATAAAATTCCAATTTCCTCTCAAGAAAGGGATGGAACACTTCCCTCGAAAAAAGATTAAGTTACCTTTTGAGTCCGTCATACGGGCTAGATATTCTTTTACTCTTGATAAAACTTGATCTCTATGCATTATGCCTAGCTTAAAGGCATAAAAGAAAGCGCTTTTGGGAGGCAGCCCACATGAATAAATTTTATTTTGCTTTTGTTGTGTCTTGATGTTGTTACTACAGTAGCATCATCATTGTATCTTTACTTTTCAATTTTGTGCCAAGTGTAGCCTCTGATTGCAAGAAAGTTCAAAAGTTGTGACGTGCTGTCCAGGAAACAGATTCTGTCCTTGGATAGAAAAATTCGTATAAAATCACCAGATCATCTTTTTGGTCTGAATTTTTTCGACAGCGTGCTCTATACAATTTTCTTTCGTGCGTCTGTTCTGAGTTTTTTTATTAGAGTTGCAGAAGTGCCCCGAAAAAATCATTTACTACCTGCTGTTCTGTTTTTCACAGATTCTGTCATGTTTTGCCTTTCCTTTATTTTGCAAACCTAGAGCTTGCTTTTTCTTTGCAAAAACCTTTTGGCAATCTTGAGAAACAGTAGACCTTCAAGAATATCTTTATTTCCAGCAAGGAACAATTATTTTATTATGGGTACTAACCTCGCTAATCAGATTATGATGAGTTATGTATGAAGGGAGTTTTCAAGTGTGCGAGGGAAGATGATAAAAAGATTCAGTAGTGTCAAACGCTCAAGCTTGGGGATGCCCCCATGCACCCCCAAGAAATATTCAAGGAGACTCAAGCGTCTAAGCTTGGGGATGCCCCCGTGCATCCCCTTCTCCATCAACATTATCAGTTCGTCCTTCGTTCCACTATATTTTTATCACTTCATGTGTTATGTGCTATGCTTGGAGCATCTTGCTTTTAGTTTTCCTTTTTAGTTTTCTTTAGCTTTTCATAACGAGTCGAAACTCAGCTTTCTTTATGTGGGAGAGAATCACGCTCCACTTCTACCTAGAACATAACATAGAATTTTCATGTCTATCTTTGCTGTGTGTGTTCTTTGTCTTTTAATAGCTACTATCATGTTCAGCTCTTAGTTTTCATGCTTATCTTTTTAAAGAGCTTTTGTTTAGTTGGTTGCTTGAACTCTCTTTAGTTATCATGCTTATCTTATTAAGAGAGTTTGCTTCTATTGCATTGGTTGATATGTCTACGATAAAGATGCTACGTGCATAATGGTGCTTAGTAGTTCATGTTTTCTTATGGTTAGTCTCAAATAGCTGGGGGGGGGTTCCCAATGTGTTATTGGAGTACCAACATGATTTGTTTGCCTATGATGTGGTATGGTTTAGTAATATCTTCCTTCAAGAATTTATTTTGATTGACTTGGCGTATGCTCACGCATATTTAAGACTGTAAAGAAAGTCTGTCAAGCCTTGATGATCTTTTGTTTCTGAGTAGCGATATAACTTCCATGCCTGATTCAATGTTGCTTTGTCGCTCTGCATGATTATGACCGTCATTGCTCTTTTAGTTGGTCGCTCCCAGTCTTTTGCTAACCTCCACCTGTACTAAGCGGACTGACTGCTTGTGCATCCAAATTCTTTTAAACCAGTTATGCCATATGAGTCCACCATACCTTCCTACATGGTATTTACCTGCCATTCCTAACGGAGACTTGCATGCACCATCTCGAAATTATTCAAAAAAAATGCATTCCTATTTTGTGCCTCTGTTTTAAGTTCATGAGGAAGTAGTAGTTAATTCATGATCTTTTTAAGTTGGACAAGCTTCACCCCGGGATTGCATGTATAATGTGCAAACCCATAATACGAGAAGGAAATGGCATTGAGTGCGCGCGGCTTAAAAATAATATAACAAACAAACCCTCCTTCACGCTTTGTTCATGAGAAATCAGAAAACTATGGCAGTGATAAACAAAGGAGATTAAGAGGATGTGATCGTCCTCATTCGGGAGCCGTTCCTCGAAACTTGTCCATCTCAAGAAGTGATTGAGTTGTCTGCTAGCATTCGTTGACGGAACATGCATAATCTAAAAATAATAATTATTACCTCTGTTTTTAAAACCAAGAGCTCCGGTACATGTTTTGTCTTTGTTTCCGACTACGGGTTTTCAACCTTGCCAACAAAAGCCACGGTTCGAGAGTCTCCACCTTCTTTTAAAGCACCAACTACTGAGAGCATGATTGTCATTCTGAGTGTAATGTGCATTGTCCCAAAGTAGCATTGTCTTTTGCATGATTGAGATATCGTTTATTCTGAAATCATTGTATCATATTTGCATTTATGTTTTGCTTCACTAAAGGGGGCAAGCGAGATATCACTTTATCATATTTGCACACCATGCTCATTACAAATCTATTTGATGTTTCAGTATCATATTGTAAAACTTTCAGTTCTTTGTGATTTTCTCATGAGGCAACTTAATTACTACAGATTCATTGTCTCAGTAAGCTTTTGTCATGTGACTATGAAAAGTCCTATATGGTTAATAGCAT
This sequence comes from Secale cereale, assembly GCA_902687465.1. Taxonomy (NCBI): domain Eukaryota; kingdom Viridiplantae; phylum Streptophyta; class Magnoliopsida; order Poales; family Poaceae; genus Secale; species Secale cereale. The sequence goes on along the minus strand of LR738714.1, from coordinate 869,700,301 downwards.
GTCACCACAGAAATTATTCTTGTTATCATTTACCTACTCGAGGACGAGCAGGAATTAAGCTTGGGGATGTTGATACGTCCAAAACGTAGCTATAATTTCTGCTTGCTCCATGCCTCTTTTGGGTGATATTGCTATGATATTTATACACTTCCATACACTTTTGATCATATTTGGACTAACCTATTAACTCAGTGCACCCCAGTGCCAGTTTCTGTTTTCTGTTGTTTTTGTATTTCAGGTTTTCCCATTACGAGAACTGCCAGAAAAATCCCGGAAAAAATATATAAAAAATCAGCGTTCCAGAAGCTTCCCGGCATCCGAAGTACAGCCGGAGGGGGGCCACCAGGGCTCCAGGCGCCCTGGTGGCGCGGCCCCCCTCCTGGCCGCGCCGGGGGGGCGCCTGGGCCCCCCAGGCCTCCGCTGATGCCCCCCTTTGGCATATATTTATATCGTGTCCCGAAACCATCGAGACGGGAACCCTTTTTCGCGATCTCATCTCTGTTCCGCCGCCGCCGCGCTTCTGATACGTCCAAAACGTATCTATAATTTATGCTTGCTCCATGCCACTTTTGGGTGATATTGCTATGATATTCATACACTTCCATACACTTTTGATCATATTTGGACTAACTTACTAATCCAGTGCACCCCAGTGCCAGTTTCTGTTTTCGGCTGTTTTTGTATTTCAGGTTTTCACGTTTCGAGAACTGCCCAGAAAAATCCAGAAAAATTATATAAAAAATCAGCGTTCCGGAAACAACACTGCGTCCGAAGGGCAACCTGGGGGGGGGGGCACCAGGGCTCCAGGCGCCCTGGCGGCGCCCCCCCCCCTAGGCCGCGCCGGGGGGCGCCTGGGCCCCCCGAAGCCCGTCCGGTGCCCCCCTTTGGCATATATTTAGAGCGTCCTCCGAAACCCTCAGAGGAGGAACTCTTTTCGCGATCCCATCTCTGTTCCGCCGCCGCCGCCGCTTCCAAGATCGGGAGCACCAGGAGAACTCTTCCCGGCACCCTGCCGGAGAGGAGGATCACCACCGGGAGCTTCTCCACCACCATGGACGCCTCCCGGATGACTCGTGAGTAGTCTACCTTGGACCATGAGTCCATGACCAGTAGCTATGTGATGTTCTCCTCCCGTTCTTGTGCTTCACTAATTAGTCCTCGTGAGCTGCCCTACATGATCGAGGCACCTATGTAATCCTTATGCTGTTGCTAAGTTGAGTTTGCTGGGATCCGATGGATTATGAGATTATGTTCAGATTGATCTTGAGTAATATATTTGATTCACCTCTTTTATATTTATGTTCATAAGTAATTCTTGCATGTTCTCCGTTGTTATTTATTGCTTTGGCCGAGTAGTAGGTAGTGACTCCAAGAGGGAACGTTATGCTTGATTGTGGGTTCATGCCCCTCGATGACTAGCTTGTGTGACAGAAACATGAGTCTAGGGGATGTGCTGTTGCCACAAGGGGGAAAACAACGGTGCTTGTGCCCGCGGGTGCAAGGATTGTTTACTTTACGCAAAGTTCTTTTAATGCAGTTGTCTGTTGCATTGAGTTTACACTATGGGTGGGACTCGCAACTTAATACCAGCGAGATGTTCTGGATAGATATCTCAAGGTGGATGATTAGTAGTAGGCATTGATGGATTTCAGTCTACTTACTTTGGCATACCGCCCATGCTTTGAACCTCAACCTTTCTTGCAATGTAGTCAGCATTGGTTTGCGTTCGTGGTCCTATCAATTGCCCAGCTGTAATTTGTTTACCTCACATAGCTGTTCTATCGTCTTTTGGGAGAGAGACATCACTAGTGAACATCATGAGACTCCGGTCCTTATTACCATCATTGATCACACCCGCTATTTCATGTTCGTTATTATTTACTATTGCAAAAACACTATCTATCACTACTATCATTGCTTTTAACCCTTTGTGAACTACAAGGCCGGAGGGATTGACAACCTCTCTGTACTCGTTGGGAGCAAAGTTATTTGTATCTGTGTGCAGGTCCACGTTGATTGCTAATTGCGCCGTTAGCAGTTGACACGTACTTGTTGAACCTAGGTGTCTCTGGGGATTCGATCCTTGGCATCTTTGCTAAGGGAAAACACTTCTACTTACTGCATCTTACACCTTCCACTTGGGGTAACCAACGAGGGGTTCGAGGCCCATCAAGGAGTATTTTCTGGCGCCGTTGCCGGGGACTCCACTCTTCAAGATAGGGGAGTTGCATGCTATCTTTTACCTTTGCTTTTTAGTCTTGTTAGTTTACCTTTCAGTTTTAGCTTTAGTACCTTTTTATCGAAAATCATAAAAAATTATTTACCTTTCTGTTAGTAGTCCTTTCTGTTTAGCCAAACATGTTAGGATTTGGTGCTTTGAGGGAATCAGAAGTTCTAGATTTCCATCAAAGGGATGGAGAAAATATGAAGAAGGCATGGGACAGAATTTCTGATGCACATAGGAGAATTATGCCTTGGATACCTATAAAAATTGTGCTTAGAAATTTTTACCTTGGTCTTTTTAAATGGTGTAAACACTCCCTTGACATTATAGCTGAGGGAGATTTCCTAGAATGTGATGAAGCTAGAGCTCTTGAAATTATACATGGTCTATCTAGTTACTTTGTTTATGATCATAACTTTGATACTGTCATAGATAGACTTGCTACTATTGAAAAGAGAATGGATGCTCTAGACTTAATGAAGGTAGATAAACCCAAACCCAATAAGAGAGATATTTTGGAAATAGATAATGACTGGGAACCTTTTATTAGGATTAGCATCTCTAATCAAGACTTCCTTGCTTATTGTGATATTGGATCTATGGTTTCTACTATGCCAAAAATTGTTCATGATTCTTTAAAATTTAACATGGATAGATTATCATCTCATCATGAACACACTAATGGAGATATTTCTGAAATCCAGGGAAGAATAAAAGACGTTCCAGTTAAATTCCTTAAAGGGATTGCAATGATTGATTTCTTCATCGTGGAGCCAAACCAAGGAAATATAGTGCTTGGAAGGGACTTCCTCCGAGCAGTTAAAGGCTTCATTGATATAGGTAAGGGACAAATCCGCTTACGCGGGAAGGCAAAAGGTGTGTACCCCTTTCCTAGAAGAAACAAGAATGAACTAGTTGAGGAACCATTTGAAGCAATTTACAACTCCGATTATTACGATGGTTATTGATTTCTCTATGCATTATGCCTAGCTTAAAGGCATAAAAGAAAGCGCTTTTGGGAGGCAGCCCACATGAATTTTTTTTTTCCTTTTGTTGTGTCTTGATGTTGTTTACTGCTGTAGCATCATCATTGTATCTTTGCTTTTCATATTTGTGCCAAGTATAGCCTCTGATTGCTAGAAAGTTCAAAAGTTGTGAGGTGCTGTCCAGGAAACAGATTCTGTCCTTGGATAGAAAAATTTGTATAAAATCACCAGATCATCTTTTTGGTCTGAATTTTTTCGACAGCGTTCTCTATATAATTGTCTTTCGTGCATCTGTTCTGAGTTTTTTGATTTGAGTTGCAGAAGTATCCCGAACAGATCAATTACTACCCGTTGTTCTGTTTTTCACAGATTCTGTCCTGTTTTGCCTTTCCTTCACTTTGCAAATCAAGAACTTGCTTTTTCTTTGCAAAAAACCTTTTTGCAATCTTGAGAAACAGTAGAATTTCAAGAATATCCTTATTTCCAGCAAGGTATAATTATTTTATTAAGGGTACTAACCTCGCTAATCAGATTATAATGAGATATGTATGAAGGGAGTTTTCAAGTGTGCGAGGGAAGATGATAAAAAAGATTCAGGAGTGTCAAGCGCTCAAGCTTGGGGATGCCCCCATGCACCCCCAAGAAATATTCAAGGAGACTCAAGCGTCTAAGCTTGGGGATGCCCCCGTGCATCCCCTTCTCCATCAACATTATCAGTTCGTCTTTCGTTCCGCTATATTTTTATCACTTCATGTGTTATGTGCTATGCTTGGAGCGTCTTGCTTTTAGTTTTCTTTTTAGTTTTTCATAACGAGTCGGAACTCAGCATTCCTTTATGTGGGAGAGAAACACGCTCCACCTCTACCTAGAACATAACATAGAATTTTCATGTCTATCTATGCTGTGTGTGTTCTTTGTCTTTTAATAGCTACTATCATGCTCTGCTCTTAGTATCCCTGCTTATCTTTTCAAAGAGCTTTTGTTTAGTTGGTTGCTTGAACTCTCTTTAATTATCATGCTCACCTTATTAAGAGAGTTTGCTTCCGTTGCATTGGTTAATGTGTCTATGATAAAGATGCTACTTGCATAATGGTGCTTAGTAGTTCAGGTTTTCTTATGGTTAATCTCAAATAGCTGGGGGGGTTCCCAATGTGTTATTGGAGTACCAACTTGATTTGTTTGCCTATGATATGGTATGGTTTAGTAATATCTTCCTTCGAGAATTTATTTTGATTGACTTGGCGTATGCTCACGCATATTTAAGACTGTAAAGAAAGTCTGTCAAGCCTTGATGATCTTTTATTTCTGAGTAGCGATATAACTACCATGCCTGATTCAATGTTGCTTTGTCGCTCTGCATGATTATGACCGTCATTGCTCTCTTAGTTGGTCGCTCCCAGTCTTTTTGCTAACCTCCACCTGTACTAAGCAAACTAACTTTGCAATGCATAGCTCATGGGAAAGTAGCTTAAAAACTATTGTGGTAAAGAATATGTTGCCTATGTATCTTATTTCTTATAAGTTGCTTGCTGAGCGGTAACCATGTTTCTGGGGACGCCATCAACTGTCACACTTTTGTTGAATATCATGTGAGTTGCTATGCATGTTCGTCTTGTCTGAAGTAAGGGTGATTTACCGTGGGTTGAATGAATATGCATATTGTTAGAGAAGAACATTGGGCCGCCAACCAAAGCCATGTATCATGGTGGAAGTTTTAGCTTGGACGTTGATCCTCAATCTCTTATGAGAACATGCTTATGCATTAAAGAGGAGTCCATCATCTATTTTCTATGTTGTCCCGGTATGGATGTCCTCAAGTTGAGATCTATCAAAAACGAGAAATCAAATGCGATTTATCTCCTTGGACCCTTGTACATGTGGCATAGAGGTACCCCTTTGTGACACTTGGTTGAAACATATGTAATGCAATGATAACCCATGGAAATCTGAGCTAATTAGGACAAGGTGCGAGCACTATTGGTATTCGATGCATGAGGCTTGCAACTTATAGGATGTCTTATGCATGACACATATGAAGTACTACTACCGTTGACAAAATTGCTTCCATGTTTTCAAAATAAAAAGCTCTAGCACTTAACCATTCTTCTACTTTTATGTTAAAGCACCAACTACTGAGAGCATGATTGTCATTCTGAGTGTAATGTGCATTGTCCCAAAGTAGCATTGTCTTTTGCATGATTGTGATATAGTTTATTCTGAAATCATTGTATCTAGTCATCACTTAAACCTTGAAGGTGCCCCTGCATTTATGTTTTGCATCACTAAAGGGGGCAAGCTAGATATTACTTTATCATATTTGCACATCATGTTCATTGCAAATCTTTTTGATGTTTCAGTTTCATGTTGTAAAACTTTCAGTCATTTGTGATTTTCTCATGAGGCAACTTAATTACTATAGATTCATTGTCTGAGTAAGCTTTTGTCACATGACTATAAAAAGTCCTATATGGTTAATTGCATGTCACCACAGAAATTATTCTTGTTATCATTTACCTAATCGAGGACGAGCAGGAATTAAGCTTGGGGATGTTGATACGTCCAAAACGTATCTATAATTTCTGCTTGCTCCATGCCACTTTTGGGTGATATTGCTATGATATTCATACACTTCCATACACTTTTGATCATATTTGGACTAACTTACTAATCCAGTGCACCCCAGTGCCAGTTTCTGTTTTCGGCGGTTTTTGTATTTCAGGTTTTCACGTTTCGAGAACTGCCCAGAAAAATTATATAAAAAATCAGCATTCCGGAAACAACACTGCGTCCGAAGGGCAGCCTGGGGGGGCCACCAGGGCTCCAGGCGCCCTGGCGGCGCGCCCCCCTGGGCCGCGCTGGGGGGCGCTTGGGCCCCCCGAAGCCCGTCCGGTGCCCCCCTTTGGCATATATTTAGAGGGTCCTCCGAAACCCTCAGAGGAGGAACTCTTTTCGCGATCGCATCTCTGTTCCGCTGCCGCCGCCGCTTGCAAGATCGGGAGCACCAGGAGAACTCTTCCCGGCACCCTGCCGGAGGGGAGGATCACCACCGGGAGCTTCTCCACCACCATGGACGCCTCCCGGATGACTCGTGAGTAGTCTTCCTTGGACCATGAGTCCATGACCAGTAGCTATGTGATGTTCTCCTCCCGTTCTTGTGCTTCACTAATTAGTCCTCGTGAGCTGCCCTACATGATCGAGGCACCTATGTAATCCTTATGCTGTTGCTATGTTGAGTTTGCTGGGATCCGATGGATTATGAGATTATGTTCAGATTGATCTTGAGTAATATATTTGATTCACCTCTTTTATATTTATGTTCATAAGTAATTCTTGCATGTTCTCCGTTGTTATTTATTGCTTTGGCCGAGTAGTAGGTAGTGACTCCAAGAGGGAACATTATGCTTGATTGTGGGTTCATGCCCCTCGATGACTAGCTTGAGTGACAGAAACATGAGTCTAGGGGATGTGCTGTTGCCACAAGGGGGAAAACAACGGTGCTTGTGCCCGCGGGTGCAAGGATTGTTTACTTTACGCAAAGTTCTTTTAATGCAGTTGTCTGTTGCATTGAGTTTACACTATGGGTGGGACTCGCAACTTAATACCAGCGAGATGTTCTGGATAGATATCTCAAGATGGATGATTAGTAGTAGGCATTTATGGATTTCGGTCTACTTACTTTGGCGTACCGCCCATGCTTTGAACCTCAACCTTTCTTGCAATGTAGTCAGCATTGGTTTGCGTTCGTGGTCCTGTCAATTGCCCAGCTGTAATTTGTTTACCGCACATAGCTGTTTTATCGTCTTTTGGGAGAGAGACATCACTAGTGAACATCATGAGACTCCGGTCCTTATTACCATCATTGATCACACCCGCTATTTACTTTTGGTTATTATTTACTATTGCAAAAACACTATCTATCACTACTATCATTGCTTTTAACCCTTTGTGAACTACAAGGCCGGAGGGATTGACAACCTCTCTGTACTCGTTGGGAGCAAAGTTATTTGTATCTGTGTGCAGGTCCACGTTGATTGCTAATTGCGCCGTTAGCAGTTGACACCTACTTGTTGAACCTAGGAGTCTCTAGGGATTCGATCCTTGGCATCTTTGCTAAGGGAAAACACTTCTACTTACTGCATCTTACACCTTCCACTTGGGGTAACCAACGAGGGGTTCGAGGCCCATCAGCTTCCAAGACCGGGAGCACCAGGAGAACTCTTCCCGGCACCCTGCCGGAGGGGACGATCACCACCGGGAGCCTCTCCACCACCATGGACGCCTCCCGGATGAGTTGTGAGTAGTCTCCCTTGGACCATGGGTCCATGACCAGTAGCTTTGTGATGTTCTCCTCCCGTTCTTGTGCTTCACTAATTAGTCCTCGTGAGCTGCCCTACATGATCGAGGCACATATGTAATCCTTATGCTGTTGCTATGATGAGTTTGCTGGGATCCGATGGATTGTGAGATTATGTTCAGATTGTGTTTGAGTAATATATTTGATCTATCTCTTTTATATTTATGTTCGTAAGTAATTCTTGCATGTTCTCCGTTGTTATTTATTGCTTTGGCCAAGTAGTAGGTAGTGACTCCAAGAGGGAACGTTATGCTTGATTGTGGGTTCATGCCCCTCGATGACTAGCTTGAGTGACAGAAACATGAGTCTAGGGGATGTGCTGTTGCCACAAGGGGGAAAACAACGGTGCTTGTGCCCGCGGGTGCAAGGATTGTTTACTTTACGCAAAGTTCTTTTAATGCAGTTGTCTGTTGCTTTGAGTTTACACTATGGGTGGGACTCGCAACTTAATACCAGCGAGTTGTTCTGGATAGACATCTCAAGGTGGATGATTAGTAGTAGATGCAGATGGATTTCGGTCTACTTGCCTTGGCGTACCGCCCATGCTTTAAACCTCTACCTTTCTTGCAACATAGTTAGCATTGGTTTGCGCACATAATTTTTTCAATTGCCCAGCTGTAATTCGTTTACCTCACATAGCTGTTTTATCGTCTTTTGGGAGAGAGACATCACTAGTGAACATCATGGGACCCCGGTCCGTATTACCATCACTGATCACATCCGCTATTTAGTTTCCGCTTTTACTTACTATTGCAACATTACCTATCACTATTATCACTTGCGTTTGATCCTTTGTAAACGACAAGGCCGGAGGGATTGACAACCTCTCTGTACTCGTTGGGAGCAAAGTTATTTGTATCTGTGTGCAGGTCCACGTTTATTGCTAATATCTGGCGCCGTTAGTAGTTGACACCTTCTTGTTGAAACTGGGAGTCTCAGGGAAATCGATCCTTGGTATCTTTGCCAAGGGAAAACTTCCGCTACACTGCATCTCAAACCTTCCACTTGGGGTAACCAACGAGGGGCGAGAAGCCATCAAGCGTCATTCGGAACAGCTAGTGCGCCGGGACCCTTTCCAAAGATTACATGTAAATCATTGATGATAGCAAGTACGTGATCACCGGTATGCATGGCGGGCTTCTTCCGGTGATCTGCCTCGCCTTTGAAATGCTTGCCTTTCTTTCGACATTGATGGTTGGTCGGAAGAAATCGATGATGGCCCAGGTACACATTCTTCCTGCATTTGTCCAGGTATATACTTTCAGTGTCATCTAAACAGTGCGTGCATGCGTGGTATCCTTTGTTTGTCTGTCCTGAAAGGTTACTAAGAGCAGGTCAATCGTTGATGGTCACGAACAGCAACGCCTTTAGGTTAAATTCCTCCTGTCTGTGCTCATCCCACGCACGTACACTGTTTCCATTCCACAGCTGTAAAAGTTCTTCAACTAATGGCCTTAGGTACACATCAATGTCGTTGCCGGGTTTCTTAGGGCCTTGGATGAGAACTGGCATCATAATGAACTTCCGCTTCATGCACATCCAAGGAGGAAGGTTATACATACATAGAGTCACGGGCCATGTGCTGTGATTGCTGCTCTGCTCCCCGAAAGAATTAGTGCCATCCGCACTTAAAGCAAACCATACGTTCCTTGGGTCCTTTGCGAACTCCTCCCAGTACTTTCTCTCGATTTTTCTCCACTGCGACCCGTCAGCGGGTGCTCTCAACTTCCCGTCTTTCTTAGGGTCCTCACTGTGCCATCGCATCAACTTGGCATTCTCTCCGTTTCTGAACAGACATTTCAACCGTGGTATTATAGGAGCATACCACATCACCTTCGCAGGAACCCTCTTCCTGGCGGGCTCGCCGTCAACATCACCAGGGTCATCTCGTCTCATCTTATACCGCAATGCACCGCATACCGAGCATGCGTTCAGATCCTTGTATGCACCGCGGTAGAGGATGCAGACATTAGGGCATGCATGTATCTTCTGCACCTCCAATCCTAGAGGGCATACGACCTTCTTTGCTGCGTATGTACTGTCGGGCAATTCGTTATCCTTTGGAAGCTTCTTCTTCAATATTTTCAGTAGCTTCTCAAATACTTTGTCAGCCACAGCATTCTCTGCCTTCCACTGCAGCAACTCCAGTACGGTACCAAGCTTTTTGTTGCCATCTTCGCAATTGGGGTACAACCCTTTTTTGTGATCCTCTAACATGCGATCGAACTTCAGCTTCTCCTTTTGACTTTCGCATTGCGTCCTTGCATCGACAATGATCCGGCGGAGATCATCATCATCGGGCACATCGTCTGGTTCCTCTTGATCCACAGCAGCTTCACCCATTCCAGCATCATTGGGCACATCATCTGGTTCCTCTTGATCTTCACAAGCTCCCCCCCATTGCAGAATCACCGTATTCAAGGGGCACATAGTTGTCATCATACTCTTCTTCTTCGCCGTCTTCCATCATAACCCCTATTTCTCCGTGCCTCGTCCAACATTATAGTGTGGCATGAAACCCTTGTAAAGCAGGTGGGAGTGAAGTATTTTATGGTTAGAGTAAGACATCGTATTCCCACATTTAGTGCATGGACAACACATAAAACCATTCTGCTTGTTTGCCTCAGCCGCATTGAGAAACTCATGCACGCCCTTAATGTACTCGGAGGTGTGTCGGTCACCCTACATCCATTGCCGGTTCATCTGCGTGCATTATATATAATTAAGTGTGTCAAAAACCATTATAGAACATCATAAATAGATAATTAAGTGACCAAATTAATAGAAGTTCATCATCACATTAAAACCAAAGTACATACATTGTTCTCATCTAACAACATATAGCTCTCCAGAACATCTAATTAATTTTCACCATACATTGAAACTATGTAAAACATTTCAATGCGAAAAGAAATGCGATCATAATCGAAACCAAGGTAACAATTGATCCAACGGCATAATGATACCAAGCCTCGGTACGAATGGCATATTTTCTAATCTTCAACCGCATTGCATCCATCTTGATCTTGTGATCATCGACGACATCCGCAACATGCATCTCCAATATCATCTTCTCGTCCTCAATTTTTTTTATTTTTTCCTTCAAGAAATTGTTTTCTTCTTCAATTAAATTTAACCTCTCGACAATAGGGTCCATCTTGATCTTGTGATCATCGACGACTTCCGCAACATGCAACTCCAATTCCATCTTCTCCTCTCTGTTTTTTCCAAAAAAGAATTCAAGGGAAAACATTTCCTCTTCAACTAAATTTAACCTCTCCACAAGAGGGTCGGTTGGAATTTCCGGTTCAACTACCTCCTAGACATATAAAAACATCTATGCATGTCAGGTTTGTCGGCATAATTGTCATAAACACTAAAACAAATAGTTATAAATTAAAGATAATATACCACATCCGAATCGTAGAAAGGACGAGGGCCCACGTGGGCGGATATCAAAACCATCGCACTATATAATAACAAGCAATAATAAACATAAGAAAATTAGACAAATATCTATCTAAAGCAATAATAACAAGCAATAATAAAAGTAAGAAAAGCATGGACATAACAAGAGGCTCACCATGGTGGTGCCGGTGACGAGATCGGCGGGGGCGATCGACGGCGGCGAAGACGAGGACGGGACGTGACGGACCGCTAAACCTAGACAAATCTCGGAGAAAATGGAGCTTGGAGTTCGAACTTCGAGAGGAGAAAAACTTAACTAGTTGTGTGCATAGGAGGTGATACGTCCAAAACGTATCTATAATTTCTGCTTGCTCCATGCCACTTTTGGGTGATATTGCTATGATATTCATACACTTCCATACACTTTTGATCATATTTGGACTAACCTACTAATCCAGTGCACCCCAGTGCCAGTTTCTGTTTTCGGCTGTTTTTGTATTTCAGGTTTTCACGTTACGAGAACTGCCAGGAAAAATCCAAAAAAATTATATAAAAAATCAGCGTTCCAGAACCTACCTTGCGGCCGAAGGACAACCGGGGGGGGGGGCACTAGGGCTCCAGGCGCCCTGGCAGCGCGCCCCCCCTGGGCCGCGCCGGGGGGGCGCCTGGGCCCCCCGAGTCCCATCTGGTGCCCCCCTTTGGCATATATTTAGAGCGTCCTTCGAAACCCTCGGGACGGGAACTCTTTTTCGCGATCTCATCTCTGTTCCGCCGCTTCCAAGATCGGGAGCACCAGGAGAACTCTTCCCGGCACCCTGCCGGAGGGGAGGATCACCACCGGGAGCTTCTCCACCACCATGGACGCCTCCCGGATGAGTTGTGAGTAGTCTCCCTTGGACCATGAGTCCATGACCAGTAGCTATGTGATGTTCTCCTCCCGTTCTTGTGCTTCCCTAATTAGTCCTCGTGAGCTGCCCTACATGATCGAGGCACATATGTAATCCCTATCCTGTTGCTATGATGAGTTTGCCGGGATCCGATGGATTATGAGATTATGTTCAGATTGTGATGAGTAATATATTTGATCTACCTCTTTTATATTTATGTTCATAAGTAATTCTTGCATGTTCTCTGTTGTTATTTATTGCTTTGGCCAAGTAATACGTAGTGACTCCAAGAGGGAACGTTATGCTTGATTGTGGGTTCATGCCCCTCGATGACTAGCTAGTTTGAGTGACAGAAACATGAGTCTAGGGGATGTGCTGTTGCCACAAGGAGGAAAACAACGGTGCTTGTGCCCGCGGGTGCAAGGATTGTTTACTTTACGCAAAGTTCTTTTAATGCAGTTGTCTGTTGCTTTGAGTTTACACTATGGGTGGGGCTGGCAACTTAATACCTGCGAGATGTTCTGGATAGATATCTCAAGGTGGATGATTAGTAGTAGATATTGATGGATTTCGGTCTACTTACTTTTGCGTACCGCCCATGCTTTGAACCTCAACCTTTCTTGCAATGTAGTCAGCATTGGTTTGCGTTCGTGGTCCTGTCAATTGCCCAGCTGTAATTCGTTTACCTCACATAGCTGTTTTACCGTCTTTTGGGAGAGAGACATCACTATTGAACATCATGAGACTCCGGTCCATATTACCATCATTGATCACATCCGCTATTTACTTTTCGCTATTATTTACTATTGCATACATTATCTATCACTACTATCATTTGCGTTTAATCCTTTGTGAACTACAAGGCCGGAGGGATTGACAACCTCTCTGTACTCGTTGGGAGCAAAGTTATTTGTATCTGTGTGCAGGTCCACGTTGATTGCTAATATCTGGCGCCGTTAGCAGTTGACACCTACTTGTTGAACCTAGGAGTCTCTGGGGATTCGATCCTTGGCATCTTTGCTAAGGGAAAAACTTCCACAACACTGCATCTCACACCTTCCACTTGGGGTAACCAACGAGGGGTTAGAGGCCCATCAAGGAGTTTTTCTTGCGCCGTTGCCGGGGACTCCACTCTTCAGGATAGGGGAGTTGCATGCTATCTTTTACCTTTGCTTTTAGTCTTGTTAGTTTACCTTTCAGTTTTTGCTTTAGTACCTTTTTATCGAAAATCTCAAAAATAGTTATCTTTTTCTTTAGTTGTCATTATGTCGGGTCCTTTTGCCTTTGACGAGGCAGAAGTTCTCACCTTTAAACAAAGAGGTGGGGAAAGTTTGAAAGATGCTTGGTATAGAATTAATGATTCACAAAAAAGAGCCACCAAGAAGCAACCTACTACTATCTTGCTTAGAAATTTTTATGTTGGAATTACTTCTTGGAATAGGTTTATTCTAGATACTGCTATCAATGGGAATTTCCTGGAGGCCCCAGTTTGGGAGTCTCTTAGTATTATTGAAAATCTTGTTGGGAATCTCCCTGTTGTTAGCATTCAAGAGGACATCACCCTAGCTCACATTATGAAAAAACTTGAAAAAATAGAGCTAGAGATGCGAAGCATTAATAAGATAAATGAGTTGGATCGTAAGATCCAAGGGAATTTGAATATGCTTGATAGCTCCATGCATAAAATTTTCAAAACTTTGGAGACCGTCAAATTCCATGACTTGGACTCTTCTAGGATAGACAGGATTGAGGAAATCTTTGATACTCTAGGAACTACTTTCTCCTCAATCAAAACCAAAAAGGTAGAAACTCCGGCAAAGAGGGAGCCTAAGTTCGCTCACGTTCCAAAGGCTCCCCGTTCTAAAAGTAATCCACCTATTGCCAAAGGGGTTGAAACTGTAAAGACTTTGGAAGAAACACCTGTCTTTGATGAATTTATAAATGAATCTTCCCTTGACTTTTATCCTTTTGGTCTTCTACCTAGAAGTATCTCTATGAGGCCTTTATTTGAAAGTCCTCTTAAGACTAGTTGTATTATTGAAGAGCTTTTTGATGATCTTGATGATGGTTCAATTGATACAACTTGATCTCTATGCATTATGCCTAGCTCAAAGGCATAAAAGAAAGCGCTCTTGGGAGGCAGCCCAATGAATAAATTTATTTTGCTTTTGTTGTTTCATGATGTTGTTTACTACAGTAGCATCATCATTGTATCTTTGCTTTTCAATTTTGTGCCAAGTATAGCCTCTGATTGCTAGAAAGTTCAAAAGTTGTGAGGTGCTGTCCAGGAAACAGATTCTGTCCTTGGATAGAAAAATTCGTATAAAATCACCAGATCATCTTTTTGGTCTGAATTGTTTCGACAGCGTTCTCTATATAATTTTCTTTCGTGCGTCTGTTCTGAGTTTTTTGATTTGAGTTGCAGAAGTGCGCCGAACTAATCAATTACTACCTGCTGTTCTGTTTTTCACAGATTCTGTCCTGTTTTGCCTTTCCTTTATTTTGCAAACCAAGAGCTTGCTTTTTCTTTGCAAAAACCTTTTGGCAATCTTGAGAAACAGTAGAACTTCAAGAATATCTTTATTTCCAGCAAGGTATAATTATTTTATTACGGGTACTAACCTCGCTAATCAGATTATGATGAGTTATGTATGAAGGGAGTTTTCAAGTGTGCGAGGGAAGATGATAAAAAGATTCAGGAGTGTCAAGCGCTCAAGCTTGGGGATGCCCCCGTGCACCCCCAAGAAATATTCAAGGAGACTCAAGCGTCTAAGCTTGGGGATGCCCCCGTGCATCCCCTTCTCCATCAACATTATCAGTTCGTCTTTCGTTCCGCTATATTTTTATCACTTCATGTGTTATGTGTTATGCTTGGAGCATCTTGCTTTTAGTTTTCTTATTAGTTTTTCATAACGAGTCGGAACTCAGCGTTCTTTATGTGGGAGAGAAACACGCTCCACTTCTACCTAGAACATAACATAGAATTTTCATGTCTATCTTTGATGTGTGTGTTCTTTGTCTTTTAATAGCTACTATGATGTTGTGCTCTTAGTATTCATGCTTATCCTTTCAAAGAGCTTTTGTTTATTTGGTTGCTTGAACTCTCTTTAATTACCATGCTTATCTTATTAAGAGAGTTTGCTTCCGTTGCATTGGTTGATATGTCTATGATAAAGATGCTACTTGCATAATGGTGCTTAGTAATTCAGGTTTTCTTATGGTTAATCTCAAATAGCTGGGGGATTCCCAATGTGTTATTGGAGTACCAACTTGATTTGTTTGCCTATGATGTGGTATGGTTTAGTAATATCTTCCTTCAAGAATTTATTTTGATTGACTTGGCGTATGCTCACGCATATTTAAGACTGTAAAGAAAGTCTGTCAAGCCTTGATGATCTTTTATTTCTGAGTAGCGATATAACTTCCATACCTGATTCAATGTTGCTTTGTCACTCTGCATGATTATGACCGTCATTGCTCTCTTAGTTGGTCGCTCCCAGTCTTTTGCTAACCTCCACCTGTACTAAGCAGACTAACTTTGTAATACATAGCTCATGGGAAAGTAGCTTAAAAACTATTGTGGTAAAGAATATGTTGCTTATGTATCTTATTTCTTATAAGTTGCTTGCTGAGCGGTAACCATGTTTCTGGGGACGCCATCAACTGTCACACTTTTATTGAATATCATGTGAGTTGCTATGCATGTTCGTCTTGTCTGAAGTAAGGGTGATTTGCCATGGGTTGAATGAGTATGCATATTGTTAGAGAAGAACATTGGGCCGCCAACCAAAGCCATGTATCATGGTGGAAGTTTTAGCTTGGACATTAATCCTCAATCTCTTATGAGAATATGCTTATGCATTAAAGAGGAGTCCATTATCTATTTTCTATGTTGTCCCGGTATGGATGTCCTCAAGTTGAGATCTATCAAAAACGAGAAATCAAATGCGATTTATCTCCTTGGACCTTTGTACAGGTGGCATAGAGGTACCCCTTTGTGACACTTGGTTGAAACATATGTAATGCAATGATAACCCATGGAAATCCGAGCTAATTAGGACAAGGTGCGAGCACTATTGGTATTCGATGCATGAGGCTTGCAACTTATAGGATGTCTTATGCATGACACATATGAAGTACTACTACCGTTGACAAAATTGCTTTTATGTTTTCAAAATAAAAAAAATAAAAAGCTCTAGCACATAACCATTCTTTTACTTTTATGTTGAGTCTCCACCTTCTTTCTTCAAGCACCAACTACTGAGAGCATGATTGTCATTCTGAGTGTAATGTGCATTGTCCCAAAGTAGCATTGTCTTTTGCATGATTGTGATATCGTTTATTTTGAAATCATTGTATCTAGTCATCACTTAAACCTTGGAGGTGCCCCTGCATTTATGTTTTGCTTCACTAAAGGGGGCAAGCTAGATATCACTTTATCATATTTGCACATCATGTTCATTGCAAATCTTTTTGATGTTTCAGTTTCATGTCGTAAAACTTTCAGTGATTTGTGATTTTCTCATGAGGCAACCTAATTACTATAGAATCATTGTCTCAGTAAGCTTTTGTCATATGACTATAAAAAGTCCTATATGGTTAATAGCATGTCACCACAGAAATTATTCTTGTTATCATTTACCTACTCGAGGACGAGCAGCAATTAAGCTTGGGGATGTTGATACGTCCAAAACGTATCTATAATTTCTGCTTGCTCCATGCCACTTTTGGGTGATATTGCTATGATATTCATACACTTCCATACACTTTTGATCATATTTGGACTAACCTACTAATCCAGTGCACCCCAGTGCCAGTTTCTGTTTTCGGCTGTTTTTGTATTTCAGGTTTTCACGTTACGAGAACTGCCAGGAAAAATCCAGAAAAATTATATAAAAAATCAGTGTTCCAGAACCTACCTTGCGCCCGAAGGACAGCCGGGGGGGGGCACCAGGGCTCCAGGCGCCCTGGCGGCGCCCCCCCCCCCCTGGGACGCGCCGGGGGGGCGCCTGGGCCCCCCGAGCCCCGTCTGGTGCCCCCTTTGGCATATATTTAGAGCGTCCTTCGAAACCCTCGGGCCGGAAACTCTTTTTCGCGATCTCATCTCTGTTCCGCCGCCGCCGCCGCTTCCAAGATCGGGAGCACCAGGAGAACTCTTCCCGGCACCCTGCCGGAGGGGAGGATCACCACCGGGAGCTTCTCCACGACCATGGACGCCTCCCGGATGAGTTGTGAGTAGTCTCCCTTGGACCATGAGTCCATGACCAGTAGCTATGTGATGTTCTCCTCCCGTTCTTGTGCTTCACTAATTAGTCCTCGTGAGCTGCCCTACATGATCGAGGCACATATGTAATCCTTATGCTGTTGCTATGATGAGTTTGCTGGGATCCGATGGATTATGAGATTATGTTCAGATTGTGATTGAGTAATATATTTGATCTACCTCTTTTATATTTATGTTCATAAGTAATTCTTGCATGTTCTCCGTTGTTATTTATTGCTTTGGCCAAGTAATACGTAGTGACTCCAAGAGGGAACGTTATGCTCGATTGTGGGTTCATGCCCCTCGGTGACTAGTTTGAGTGACAGAAACATGAGTCTAGGGGATGTGCTGTTGCCACAAGGGGGAAAACAACGGTGCTTGTGCCCACGGGTGCAAGGATTGTTTACTTTACGCAAAGTTCTTTTAATGCAGTTGTCTGTTGCTTTGAGTTTACACTATGGGTGGGGCTCGCAACTTAATACCAGCGAGATGTTCTGGATAGATATCTCAAGGTGGATGATTAGTAGTATATATTGATGGATTTCGGTCTACTTACTTTGGCGTACGGACCATGCTTTGAACCTCAACCTTTCTTGCAATGTAGTCAGCATTGGTTTGCGTTCGTGGTCTTGTCAATTGCCCAGCTGTAATTCGTTTACCTCACATAGCTGTTTTATCGTCTTTTGGGAGAGAGACATCACTAGTGAACATCATGAGACTCCGGTCCATATTACCATCATTGATCACATCCGCTATTTACTTTTCGCTATTATTTACTATTGCAAACATTATCTATCACTACTATCATTTGCGTTTAATCCTTTGTGAACTACAAGGCCGGAGGGATTGACAACCTCTCTGTACTCGTTGGGAGCAAAGTTATTTGTATCTGTGTGCAGGTCCACGTTGATTGCTAATATCTGGCGCCGTTAGCAGTTGACACCTACTTGTTGAACCTAGGAGTCTCTGGGATTCGATCCTTGGCATCTTTGCTAAGGGAAAAACTTCCACAACACTGCATCTCACACCTTCCACTTGGGGTAACCAACGAGGGGTTAGAGGCCCATCAGGAGGTGAGCTAGAGCACCACCAAGCCCTCTCCCCCTCGGCCAGAAAAAACAGAGCAGTGTGCTCTGCTCTTATGCGAGGGGGTATATATAGGCACCTCATTGGTCCCGGTTGGTGACATGAACCGGGACTAAAGGGGAGCCTTTGGTCCCGGTTCAAGTCACCAACCGGGACCAATGGTGGTGGGCCAGGAGCAAGACCCATTGGTCCCGGTTCGTCGCACCAACCGGGACCAAGAGGTCCAGACGAACTGGGGCCAATGGCCCACGTGGCCTGGCCGGCCCCCTGGGCACACGAACCGGGTCCAATGCCCCCATTGGTCCCGGTTCTGGACTGAACCGGGACTAATGGGCTGGACCATTGCCCCATTTTCTACTAGTGAATGAGGTATCTGCCTTGGATGGTGTGAATCCAAGTTGCTGTAGCTGCATGCTCAATCGTGAATACCAAGCTCTTGGGGCCTGTTTTAAACCATATAAAGCTTTATACAACTTACAGACATAATGTGGTGTGCTTCGATTTTCATAGCCTGGTGGCTGCCACATGAACACCTCTTCCTCAAGAACACCATGAAGAAACGCGTTCTGAACATCTAGCTATCTTAAGCTCCAACCTCTGGAAACAACAATAGATAAGACAAGTCGAATAGTAGCTGATTTAACAACTGGACTAAAGGTATCCTCATAGTCAATGCCAAACCTTTGTTTAAAGCCCTTAGCAACTAGTCTAGCCTTGTATCTGTCTATACTTCCATCAGATCTTTTTTTAATTTTGTACACCCTTTTACAGTCAATGCCATTCATGCCACCTTTTGGTGGTACTAGGTGCCACGTTTTATTTTTCATAAGAGCGTCATACTCACTATTCATGGCTTCTTTCCAATCTTTGTGAGCAAGAGCATCAACTAGATTAACTGGTTCACCAGTAGTGGTGAGGAAAGCACGTTTTTTATCATACCTGATGGTACCATCTATGTATATCTTTTCCTTAGTAATACCTGACTGGGACCTTGTGTGACGTCGAGTAATTATGGGTGCAGCAAGACCTGCCACAGAAGATCCGGTGGGCTGATCAGATTCATCTGTCACAGAAGATCCAGCAGGTCGAGATGCAGGCGTCACGGGATCCCGCACCAGATCGCTTGCTGTCGAGATCCGCCTGGGGATCGAGGCGCTACGCGTGTCGCCCGCTGACTCCGCGCGAGTGGTCGTGCGCGTCGGGCCCCTTGGGCTGGGCCCAGCCGCAGTCTCCTGGTCGGGGGGCTGGTCGACCACTGCCTCGGCCCGTGGACTCGTGGCAAGCGGAGAGGCGCCCCCGCCCCTGCCTGGACTGGTGGGCTCCATGCTGTCGGCCACCGGGTCGTCAGGCGCCTGCATGGCGGAAGGATCCCCCTGGAATTGCGCGCCAATGATTGCGCCAGTGATTGGACTGGCGAGATCCTCCTCGAAATCAGCGACGGCTGCGTTGGCTGTTTCTGTACACATAAAATCATGAGCTGCACCTGCACATACATCATTAGAAGTGCAATTTTCTGTTGATTTGTTCGCATGGTCAGCTTTAGATAATTCACCCTCGCGATCCGATATTGTGTCAGAGTCTGAAAGAAGTGATATTACAGCACGAAGAAGTGTGCCTGCATTGTAATGAAGATTGGCAAACGGAAAGATAGTTTCATCAAAAACTACATCTCGAGAAATATATATACGTCCGGTTGCAATTTCTAGGCACTTGTATCCCTTATGAAGATTACTATAGCCAAGAAAGACACATTGAGTTGAACGGAACTCAAGCTTATGACGATTATATGGATGTAAATTGGGGTAGCAAGCACACCCAAAGGTTTTGAGAGAGTTGTAGTCTGGTTTTTGATGATAGAGACGTTCCAAAGGAGTGAAGTTGCCAATGACTTTACTAGGAAGTCTATTGCTGAGATATGTTACTGTAATAAAAGCTTCATCCCCATACTTAAGCGGCATAGACGCATGAGCAAGTAATGAAAGACCAACTTCAACTATGTGGCGGTGTTTGCGCTCGGCAGAACCATTCTGTTGATGGGCATGTGGGCAAGAAACATGATGTTGAATGCCTATGCTACGGAAGAAAGAGTTGAGTTTTTCATACTCCCCTCCCCAGTCACTCTGGACTGTCAGGATCTTATTGTTAAAGTGTCTTTCAACGAGTTTCTGAAATTCTTGGAAGATAGAGAAGACCTCAGATTTATATTTGGGTAAATAAATCCATGTAAACTTGCTATAGTCGTCAATGAAACAAACATAATATTTGTTTCTTCCAAAAGAATCTCTTGCATGACCCCATACATCACTGAAAATAAGCTCTAAAGGAGCATGAGACACACTGTTTGACTTGGGATAAGGAAGTTGGTGGCTCTTGGCACACTGACAAGCTTCACAAAATGACTCACTATTTTGACTATGTGACAAAGAAAGTTTGTCTTTATTGACTACTTGCTTAACTATGATCAATGACGGGTGTCCTAATCTTTGATGCCACCTTGCCACGGAAGGTTTGGTGGCAGAATAAACTTGACGACGCTTGGGAGTAAGTGCTCTGGATGAGATGGGGTAGAGCCCTCCAATGCATCTACCGTGATGAAGAAGTTCCCTCGTTGCCCGGCCCTTTATAAAAAAGTAACGAGGGTGAGTTTCAAAGAAGACATTATTATTAGTGGCTAG
The DNA here is from genome assembly GCA_902687465.1 of Secale cereale. Classification (NCBI taxonomy): domain Eukaryota; kingdom Viridiplantae; phylum Streptophyta; class Magnoliopsida; order Poales; family Poaceae; genus Secale; species Secale cereale. Next base: position 869,679,418 of record LR738714.1, on the reverse strand, counting down.
TTGAGACATAGATGCAAGGTTTTTATCAGCTTGTGGGACATGAAGGACGTCTTTAAGAACTAGATCACGTTTGAGATTGGGTGAATTAATGAAAGCTTGGCCAATGTGACAAATATCCATACCTCCACCGCTTGCTGCGGTGTGAATTTGGTCCTTGCCGTGGTATCTCTTACGAAGCATGAGTTGCTCTAGCTCGCTGGTGACGTGATCTGTTGCACCAGAGTCCACGTGCCAGACTCCATCTCCTCCTCCTTCTTCACGGATGGCTGCATCAACATGATGAGCGTCGGTGACGTAATCTTCATTATACCTGTGCCAGAAGTCCATGGCCTCATGGCCTGACTTCTTGCCCACCTGGCAGCGAGGACGGCGAGTTGAGGAGGCGCGACGGCTGTTGTTGTTGTTGAAGACGCCACCGCCTGTGTTATTGTTGTTGAAGCCGCCACCTCCTTGGTTGCCGCCACCACCAGACCGAGCGCCCTCGCCCTCGTAGTTTCCGCGACCACGACCGCCGCCGTTGGTGTTGCGACTCTGTCCCAGGTGACCGCGCCCATGGCCGCGGCCGCGAGACGCCGAGTTGACGGAGGACTGCCTGATGTTGTTGCCGTGAAGAAGAGCCAGGCGAGCATCAAAGCTCAAGAGCTGGCTGTACAGCTCCTGAACCGAGACTAGATCGACCCTAGCAGTCAGGACGGACATGACTGGATTGTAATCCAGATCGAGACCAGCCATGATCTTGGAGACGATCTCGGGATTAGGAAGAGGGACTCCGGTGCAGCATGTGATTTCATTTGTGAGAGTTTTGATTTTGCCAAGATATTCTGCCATTGACATGTTACATTTTTTCAGGTTTGTGAGCTCGATGCGGGTGTTGATGGCCTGGCTTTGGCTCTGAGCGGCGAACATGGCATTGATGGCGCTCCATACTTCGGCCGGTGTCTGGAGTGTGGCAACTTGGGCAAGGATATCGCGGGAGAGGGATATCATCAGATACCCCTGAAGCTGTTGTTGCTGTGCGTACCAGAGAGTTCGGGCGAAGTTGGCAACCTTTTCTTCCTTGCCGTCTTTGGTGATGGTGAGGGTGGCCGGTGGTTCCGGACTCTTCCCGTCGAGGTGGTGTTCCATCTGTGCGCCTTTAATTTGTGGGAGCACGATGGCCTTCCATAGGAGGAAGTTTCCCCTCGTTAGCTTCTCCTGTAGTGGCTGTCCGAGAGTAACCGAGCTGCTGCTGGATGAGGATGCGACGGTGGAGGCCGTGGAGGTGGAAAGCGCGCTCGTGGTGGAAGATAGGGCTGCGGAGGAAGACATTATCTCGGCCGCGGGAAGGTAGCTAGATGCGATCTTCGATCTAAGAGGAAGATGCTCTGATTACCATGTAAATTAGGTTGGAAGCATTGAACCCTTTAGTGTCGGGCCGCATGTATATATATTGGCAATGCCTTGGAGTACAAGAAGAGATCAAAGGATCGATCTCAAGGGATTCGGTTTACAGGAGATATGAATAGACATAGATAAAGATAGAGCTAGATTACAATTTGAATGAACAACTATCTCTAGCCTATACATATTCTAACACGCTCGAGCTTGCTGCTGCTTCTCCAGGAACCACCAGCTTAAGTCTTCACCTATGGTCTGATTGTATATTTTTAGTTACATACAAATTTTGCAAATCTTTGTGAATCATCCCATCTCACGAGCACCTCGATGTTCTCTCGCAGGTCCAACACCTTAACAGCCTGTGGCAGTTTTCTCGCTGAAAACTTCCTGCAAAATATTATTATGCAAATGGAGTTGAATTTGTGACAAAGCCTTACGATCCCTTCTTTTCTCATCATCAGTCCAATCCTGAATCTTTTGTTTCCCAAAACTATCCAGTGCTTCATCATAGTCGGACTGTGCCAACAAAGCTCGCATCTTGACTTGCCATAGGGTAAACCTTGTGTCACAGTCCAGCAGCGGAAGATCGTACTTCATGAAAGCCATGAGTAGATTAATCTGTATACACAAAGTAGTACAAGCCGGTAGAAAATTCTTGGCAGAATTTAATTTATGCGGATCAAATAGAAGAAAATAAATAGCACCTGGTAGATTTCTCCTGTGGACGTAGCAATTGATGATGGAAAACAAATCTGATCTACTAGTAACTAGTACTAGTCTTCACGAGCGGATGGATATCTCCACGTCTTGTACTGTAGCAGTACTAGAACTCCGATCTGATGATCTGATGCTTGACACGAATACTAGTGGGGCTGCCTCGGAACTTGATGTTGTATGTAGAGCAGTACGTGGAGTGGCCTCCCAATTGCCTCGGGACATGAACAAGTAGCAGCAACAACTCGGCGGCTTGTGGTCCGTGATTTGACAGCAGCGGCAACATGGCGGAACTGATGTTGGACTGTGGAACGAAGCGAAGCGGAAATCAATCCGATTCGACGGATCGCGGAAGACGGCTGCGGCGACGCCCAACCCTAACTCTCCTCTTCAAATCTCGTATAACCTCAGCTCTGATACCACTTGTTAGATAATAACGAGAATAAACGAGACACGAGAGACACGGATTTAACATTGAAACCCTTGCGGGAGAAAACCACGGAACGCACTAAGGCGCAATCACTATGAGGAGTATTACAAACACGAGACGACAGACCGTCTTAGGTGCGACTACATGAGGTATATAAAAGGGCAATACATGAGAGTCCTTGAAGGACAAGTAAACGAGTTGTACTCGTACACGTCGACGTCAACGGAAAAGCCCACACCGTATGTACTACGTCTAGTCCAATACGGTATAATTTGGATCACAATTTAACAGAATCTAAGGCAAAAAATTTGGGAGTGAGCAGGCCTGCTTCAAACAGCATGACACTGAGCTAAAACAGTCGACTGATCTTTTTTGCAGCTAACTCTGAACCGTGTACGAGAGCTCGCCGGTCGCTACTCTACAGGGGTTTTGATCGACTCGGTTGAATGCCTAAAGCTCGCCCAGGTCGTCAAGTTCATGTGTGCATGTGCGTCTGCTACTCTAGATCAATTAAGGTGCGTACCTGCCTTTTTGCCACTTGGCTATTGTAGATCAATTAAGTTGTTTGTCTGCCTGCTTGCAAGTTGGCTTCGTACCCAAGCATATACTACCGCGATTTCTGGTGTTGCGCGAGCGCTCGACATGTTTGGCCAGCGAGTTGCGCCGGTGTAGCATTTATATGCGTGCATTCACGAAGTCTAAGAGCATCTCCAGCCGCGTCTCAGGAAGGCCTTCCCAGGCGTTTTTTCGCGCCGGCGCTGAAAAAACGGCCCAGTCGTGCCCTAGGAGCCCGATTTTCATCGGCCTGGGCCGAAAACAGCGCCGGCGGACCCAGGCCGAACCCGGCGCGCTAGGGGCGCCCGGGGCGCCGGGGTGAACTGTTTTAGCGCGAAAAAGCCGCGGACCAGCCGCGTCAGCGATACGGCGGCTCCTCTTCCCCGGCCCCAACTGCCTCGGTTCCCGCGGGGAATCATTGGCAAGGCTGCCGCCGGTCAGCCTTGCCATTGATTCCTCACGGGCGGCGCGTCACGGGACGGCGCGCCGACGCCTCCCCTCTCTCGCACGAGTACACACGGGCGCGGAGCGGCTATATAGCCGGTGGCCTCACTTGCCTGTGCCCACAACAGCCTCGCCCCTCGCCGTCGCCCAGCCCCTCCCTCTCCCTCTACCTCTCCCGAGCTCCGCCGCCCAGCCCCTCGCTCTCCCTCTCTACCGCTCCCGAGCCCGTCGCCGTGGCAGAGAGTTTCCCCGGCGACGAGGCGGCGGCCAACGGCTTCGGCCGCCGTTCGCTCCGCGAACAGGAGTCCTGGCTCCTGTTCCAGGCGAACATCCCGGCGCCGCCGGACATGCGCGCCGGGCAGACGGGGTGGAGACTCAGCGACGGGGGAGTGCCCATTCCCCCGTTGCCCGACGACGTGGCGAAGCCCAAATACTTCGCCGTGGAGGTCGAGGTCGTGCGCGCCTCCCTCACTGACGCCGAGCTCTCCCTCCCCCAGTACGCCGCCGACAACCACGCGGCATGGCGGCGTACTTCGAGCACCGCCAGCAGCAGCGCTTGGCGTCCACCTACGGCGCGCTGGTGGTCGGCGGCGTGAAGAACAGCGAGGGGCGCCACCTGTGGTGGGGCGTCCCTGGCCGCACGCTCGAGGGCGTGCTGACGTACCTCGACGGCGGCAACGACCCGCCGTTGGCGTACCCGGCGAGGGTGGCCGCCCCGGCGCAGCACCGACGCGCCGGGCTATGGGTCCTCCTCGCGATCTTCATCGCACTCCTCCGGCACTCCGGCCGTGGTCGGCGTCAAGGCCGAGCCCGCGGCGGAGACGCCGCTCGGCCGGCGCACTCGCAGCGCCGACATCGTCATCAACGAGGGCGGCCGGCGCGCCTCCTCGTCGGCTCCTCCTCCGCGCTTCGTCAAGCCAAAAACGGATCCGGGGCTCGCGTCGGGGAAGACGGTGCCGGGGCTAGCGTCGGTTAAGGAGCCGGCCGCGCCGGTGAAGACGGAGATCGACGACGACGCGGCCCTGGAATGGGCGCGCAGGGACTCCATAGCGATGGAGAAGGAGTGGCGGGAGAAGGAGAAGGAGCGCCAGTGCGCCGCCCTGCGCCGCTTCGCGGAGCGCCGACGCGGCCGCGACGAAGGCGGAGTCGTCGTCATCTACGAGAGCGATGGCGACGACGCGCCGCCACCAGTTCGCCACGGCGATGCCGGGAAGGGGTCCAGCAGGGGTGCCCGCGTCAAGGAGGAGAAGGCCGACGACGACGATGACGACGACGACTTCAGCCAGTTTTTTTAGATTAGTTTAATAAAAATCCGCGAACTTCGCCGAAATTTATTGTGTTTGACCGAAATTTAACGTGTATTTAGCCGAACTTCGCCGAACTGTGCTATACTTTTTTTTAAACGCGCTTGGGGGCGGCCCTGGGGCCGGCGGCTGGGGACCAACTCGTCCCCAGGCCCAATTTTTGCGCCGGCTCACCCCCAGGCGGCGCTTTTAGGCGCCCCCTGGGGGGCCAACGGCTGGAGATGCTCTAAGCCACATGGCCTCTTAATCCAACGCACACGCGGCGAGTGACCAAAATTTAGTCGGATCGACTAGCCCCTAACGCTTGCCATAAAAAATTACTTGAAGTTTCTCTAGAAAAATTACTGGTCCATCTCTAAGAATCACTCACAAGGTAGTCTCCAACACTAGGCATAACTGTCGTGTCCTATTGTCACCACAGGTTTGAGGAATACTTGACACAGGACAGTGCAAGTGACTCGAATAGACAGCACAACGACAAGATGCATCTCTGATGTAAAGATTAATGAAGATATGAGTATCACCTCCAAATCCAATGCAAGCCGATGCTAGAACTGTTTTCCAATGAAAATTGCCTGCAAGGGCTAAACCTTGGTAGGTCTGTTCTGTTTTCTTCTTAGGTGACAATGGAGCATATTACAGTTGGAGGAGTTTAGAAAGGTCTCAGAGTGATAATGTCAGCGATTTGGACGGCATGAAACAATCCATGATGGTGTTTTCCATAGCCGGGCCCACAACACTATCACCCAAAGCGATGAAAGTTGACACCCCACAAACAGACGATGGTTTTCGGAGCCGAACTTCCGAGATCCTCTGCAACACAATAAAACAGCTGCAAGGCTGCACACCAGACAGCCCTACGAATATGCCGGCAAACGACCCGAGCAGACACCATACTCACCACACCAGCCCCGAGTGTCATAAGGTTACAAAAAATTTGGCTAGCTCTTACACCGCTTCCAAACCCATCCCAAGCTGCATGCATTGTCCTGCACATGAAAAGATCGATGAAGATGCTGGTGACACAAAGCTTCAAGATCATGCAACAAAACTGCAACATGTTGAGATATGGGGATATTGAGGTAACTTGTTAACCACAAAACTGCAAGAGCTTCAGCAAATATACGCATTAATACGAGAGTTTGCAGTTTTTAGGAATCCTACATCGTGCAGAGGACGGCAGACAAAGAATACATGCCTAAACACCAATCGTGCATTGGTGAAAACAATCTGAGGGCATAACAATTTTTGCTAGCAAGCTATAGGAAAAACAATGAATCACATATCGCAGGAAGAGGATACATCATAGATCGGTGAACCTCCTGCAACTCAGTCGAATTACAAGAGCAATAATCTCACACCAGAAGACCCTCATCCAGCAGGCGGTGGTAGTACTGCTCGTCATCCGAACCATCCGAATCATCGTTGGTGTATTCCCCTGCCCTCGGTAGTCCTACCCGTACTTGATGTTAGGGAAGCGTACCTCCTCGTCCTTGATAAAGGCGTCCCACTGTGCTACAATCCTGGCCATCAACGTCTCCGGGTCTTCGTCCAAGTCGTCGTCGCTATTGCACAACTTCTCGTAACACACATCGTCCTCGCCGGAGCCGCAACAGCAGTTAGCCTTGATGATTCTCTCCTCCTTTGCCGCCTCAACTCGAGGCACCTGCCCTGTTGAAGGAGTCAACAAATGCAGATATGAAAGGAGACGTGGAAGCTGCCAAACGCCTTCGCACCAAGGCAATCGACCAAGTGATGATATTGCTCGTGTGACAGCTCAACTTAAGCCTGGTGATAACGAAGCAGACCCTGGTAAGAGTATGCCTATTGAGAATTTGGATCCAGACATTAGGGATCTTGCTAGAAGGGAGTATATTATTAAGGGTCCATGCCAGCCAACTAATCATGTATATGAACGAAAATGGGTAGGAAAAGGGGTTTAGAAGTTTTCATGATTCTTGTTACAAAAATCATCATGGCTGGTTGGAACATAACGTTCATAGAAAAATGCAGCCTTTTGCTTTTATTGCTTTCTATTTAAGCAACCAAGAGCTAAAAATTATGGTGTTCAAGAATTCACTAAGAATGGGTTTAAAAATTGGAAGGACTTGCTTTCTATATACTGACTTGCATAATAAATTTTATACTTGAAGGTGGATCATCTGAGAATATTGTCTTTAGTTATGTGTTACATTATTTATCCTTTATATTGTCTTTAGTTATGTGTTACATTATCAGATGAATCACTATTAAATATTGTATGCAAATGAGCGTTACTTTTGGTATGCCTTAAAACTGGGGTAGTTTATGATAACTTTGTTGGCCCGGGGCGTCAGCCAATCCGCTACGCCGTTGGGTATAGTTCATAGGTGTTGGAGTTGTAATCCCCAAACGCAAGTCCTACAGCTCAGTAGCACCTGTACGTCCAATTGCCTTCCCATTCATTCACATTCACCCTCCAATTCATCCATGCATTGATTCATCACCTGACATAAACATCCAGCGTGGAACAAAACAGAATAACTAACTTGTTGCTCTCAGAAAGGGAGTCCCTACTTTATGTACGGTTCACCAGTCACCACACTATCAGAAAGCGCCACCTTCAGTTGATACTGCATACCACTATATGTACGGCTACCAATGCATGTTCATACTTCATGCTGCTGTTATGTACTCCCTCCGTTCCAAAATAAGTGACTCAACTACAAAGTCGAGTCACTTATTTTGTGACTTAAGGGAGTATAACATATAGGGTGCTAAGGGACAGAAGACACCTTTATACAAGCAAACTGGCATTTTCAAAGAAATAAACACAATATAGTCTAGCTGGACATCAATCATTGCATTTCACATAGAGCACAATGACCAGGTGAAGCTGGGTAGCATACCTAGCTAGCTAGCTAGGGGAAACATTTTCATGGCTCGTAACCGAGATGGAAGGTCGATCTCCAAGAGCAGGGACGAGGGATCTGAGTAGTAGTCCAAATGTTCCATGGACATCTTCTTAGTCTCCAAGTCAAGGACGATGGACACAGTACAAGAAGTTGTGCCCCAATTAGGAAAATGCATGTAAGTTATATCCAGCAACACTGCATTGCTCCCCTCACTGGACCATTTGATGATTGAAAGCACATGAAAGTCGGGAGGGATGTCCAGGTACAGACTCCGGAATTTCTCCTTCATGTCAATCATGTTCTCTTGACCCCAATCACCGCTTGGCTGTTGATGCCACATGGATAGTCGGAAACCATCGGTGGCTAGCATCCTTAATAGCTTGTGTCCGTCCGGCAAGGAGTAAGAACCCATGTGGAGTTGCTCTGCTTTGAAGTTTCTAGTACTGGCTGGGAGCTGCACCATGCCTGGCTCTGCTGTGTGAACGTTGTAGGTAATGATCTCGCTGCCATGTTGCACCAGCCAGTGGATGGTGCCGCCATAAAGAATGACTGCAGTGGCGTCCCGACTTGTTTCACACCACCGCTGTAAGAAAAAACCACCATGGGTCGAGACAGGCCCCCAAGAGCCGGTGGATGACACGAAGATCTGAATTTTGATGGAGCGTGTAGTGTCTCCATTGGAGCCAGTTGATCTGTCGATATAGCCTAAAAATAGCAAGAAGGAGCAACCGATACCGTCGGCGGCAGTAAGCAAGACATACTTTGGTAAGCATCCGATATGCTTGGGGATGCATGGCGGCTCACAGAGGAAGGTGCGGTGACAAGCGATTGGGTCGTACACGCACAGGATATAGCTACCAGGACCAGCACCAAGGAGAAGAAGGCCTCCACGGGATGTCTTGATCACGGGATAGTAGTCTCCCAGGAGGTCGTCCAGGTAGCGCGATACCAAGGGACAGGGAGACATGAGATATGGATGAAGGACATGGTAGTGGGCGTGATCGGGTATAACATAGACAGGCCCCCCGACGCGATCTCCTCCTGGTCCTCGGTATGGAGGAACGCGAGTATGCAAGGAAGTATGATACCATCTTCTTGGGTGACGCGGCCGATGAAGGAGGGTTCGAGGATGCGATGGCGGAGGATCTTGCCTGTGGCGGCGCAGCGGACCAAGGTGATGGTGTCCGAGCGCGCGATGATCTCCAGCAGGAGATCCGCTGGGACGGTCGATGGTGTTGGGGAGGCCAGCCTGCATGGGTTGTTTCGGCGGCGTTTCCTGGGCGCCATGGCTCCTGATGCGGTAGATGTATAATGTGCGCCGGCCAATGCAAGGGAAGGCGATAGAGTTCAAAGGAGTCCTCCTCACGCACGTATGTTTTTCTTTTCTAATTTCCGTGAATCTCAATCACGTACGCGAGTTGTGGTTGTCCGTGAGCTAAACTTTAAACTTACCGAGGCGTGCTTACCTTCTTATCTGCTCATCTCTCGCCAAGATCACAGCCAACTTGCAATCTATTCATCAACTATCAAGACAGTACAAAGAACTGCGGACGTAAAAAATACAACTAGGTCCATAGACCACCTCGCGACGACTATAAGCACTGGAGCGAGCCTGCTGCCGTCATCCCCCCCACCTCATCGGACCCGGGCAAACCTTGTTATAGTAGACAATCGAAGAGTCATCAGGCTAACGCCTCATAGGTCCAGCGCAGCAGGACAACAACCGCCGCTGATGGAGAGAAGCGTGGATCAGAAGTACCCAACCAGTAGACACACGAACATAGATGAACGAAGACCGGATCCACGTGGTTCCACCGAAGACAAACGCCGACCGAATACCATGAGATCCGCCGGAAGCAGCCCTCCACACGCCCTCCGACGACGCTAGAAGCACCATCGAAATGGGAGCTAGGCACGGAGGACCTTATTCCATCTGCAGAGAGCCGTCTCCACCTCGTATCTCTGAGTAGGACAAAAATCATAACAAAACTCAAAAATGTATCAGAAAACCCACCACGCCTCTATGGTCCTAAGACTAGACCGGCGACAACGCCGACGGGAGGCAGAAGAAACCATAGCACAAGGTGCAGGGTGCGAGCGGCCGCCCACCGCCGTGTGTGGTGCCTTGGTTATTTCCCACAACCATGTTGATTTGTTACTTAACGATGTCTACATTGTTATAAACAATATACAATTTTATCATTAATTTAATTCCTCTAATTTGTACATACGCTAGTAAGCTTGCACGTGTGCTCTGAAAAATATTTTTTTTTGAAACATATATAATTTAAATCGATGCACAATGTTTGTGATGTCACCACCTGACACATATGGTATGCTATCCAAACAATTCCAAAAAAATGTTTGTGATGTCACTTGGGCGTTGCAAGACTCAGAATTACAATATTATTTGAGAACATATATAACTAGTCAACCGCTCGTGCCTTGCAACGAGCTGTATTGACGAATCCTTTTTTATCGTTAAAGCGCTGTACATTTCTTCCTTTCTTTCCGCTCCTAACTAAATATATTTTTCACAGGGATATGTGAATGGATAAATTAACAACCGTACTAAATAATTAAGAGCTAACAACATACATATCAAAGTTCTACAACACATTCACCATGAAAGTCATATTAAGAGCTAAAAACATATATATCAATGGTGACTTACCACCAAATCATATTTGTATTTCGGAACATGGTTGTCCTACCAATGTGTACCTCACATACCTCTCTCCCCTTCCTCCCTCCCTCCCTTGATCTCTTTGTTGTCTCTCCCATCTCTCTTTCTCACTCTCTTGATTTCGAGTGTGTTGCCTTCTCAGGAAGGCTCCGACGCTCTAGTAGCCGTCTCATGAGCTGGTCGTCATCGTTGACGATGATGGTTGCAGCCGCGATGTGGAAAATAGAAATCACTTAAATGTCTGAAAAAGGTTAAATGACCACTAGAATTTTCCAAATTTTTGTATGACGCTACAGGAATCAGCTAGTTTGCCGTCTGGTGAGTCAGACGGCAAAGAGCGAAATACAGATGGCAAAGAGGATGGGTGCAAAGGCTGCTTTGCTGTCAGCTTTTCATCGGGCAGACGGCAAACAATTTGCTGACAACCAACTACAGATTTGCCGTCTTCCGTAAAAACTACAGACGGCAAAGAAAAGTGTCATTTCCGTCAGCAAAATCTTTCTTTGCGGTCATCCTCACAAATTACAGACGGCAAAGAATTTCGTTTATTAAAATAATCCGAACCCATAGTCCAAGTGCAGAGGACAACAATTAACACCACACCACAGTATACATCAACACTTCATTCAAAGAAACTACAACGAATGACAGATTTCACAATACAAGACTACACAGAATACATCATGACTTGCTGATCCAAGGCAAAACTGCTCTATTCATTAGATGAACGGATTACACATGAAAATATTACAAAACAGCAGTGATTATTATAGCAGCCCGAGATCCAGCATGCACAGCCATCTTGAGTTCGATCTGCACACCTGTGCCAACCTGCAACCACCCCTTGTGCCCGTGCTCGCCGGAGCAGCCGCACCACTCTTCCTTCCCCTTCCGTTCGCCAAGGACAGAGCACACTGATGCCCGAGGAGCTGTCGCCGCTCCTCGAGGTGGGAGGCGGTGCAGCATCGAAGGATGGGGTCGAGGCCAGCGGAGGCACGCGGGGGCGACCTCGCCGGGGCCGGCAGAAGCCGGCTAGGGGCGACGGGGTCGGCGCCGCCATGGGTGAAGCGGAGGCCGGTTTGTACCAAAAAGCGAATTATCCTATCTCGGACTCCGTTCCAGAACAACTTTGAAGAGATTCGTACCATCGTCAAGCGCCTGTTACTTTCGCCTAATGATGAAGACATGGTTTTTTTGAATCCTTTGACACTAGGCAAACGTGACTTGAGGGCGTCGAGGGTCGGGAACTAGGGTAGAGGGTCGTGGATCACCGAGCGTGCATGAGAGAGGCGTTGCCGAGGCCACCCCAAACCCTAGAGAAGCGTCAAGGCCACTAATATGGTTCCTTGTTGTGATTAGCTAGCTAGGTCTACATTTGCCACTAACATATCCATCTATCATGTTTGTATAATAATTGCCATGTCGTAATATTTGCAGAAACTATGGAGATAGAACGAGACTAGGTAACTGAACAGGTGTTGGGGGACATAATCGCAGCCGGAGCTGATGTCGAGTTGTATCTCAACGTTGACTATGATGGTCTGGAAGGATAGGGTGAAGAAGCAGGCTACGGTCATACAATGGAGGAGAAAACACATGATTATGATGGCTCCGGTGACCGAATACCGATGGAAGAAGGACACCGCGATGACGGCTCCGGTGACCGAACGGAGTTCGGCCAGGTATATATATATATATATATAAAGCATGTGCTAACTATAGCTAATTGATGCATTGATTGTTTTGGTATGTACACGTATTAACTCTCTTCTTTTTTCTTTTCTAGCCCTCCTGATCGAGGCAAAGTTCGGTAAGGAGACGAGGCTCGAAGAAAATGTTGCGCCAGGAAGAAAAGTTCATCATCGAAGAGCGCGCGATGGCCTACCGATTAAACCCATCAAGGCCAAGGACGCATTTTCTGCTCAGTGCGGGGTTCTTGTTAGGGACATGATCCCGATTAGCAATCACCTATGATACAACCCTCAGAACGAAGACCCTCAGGTGTCTTATGTCAATGATATGCAGAAAAATGATCTTTGGACCGCGTTGAAGGCCAATTTCACCCTACCACCAGAGGAGGATCCGGAGAAGCCACCAGTTGTAGAGCCATTGGTCAAGGAGGCCGCTCTTAAGAAGATGGGGGGACTATTCAAGAGGTGGAAGAATGAGCTGAAAGCAAAGTTTGTCGACAAAGACAAGACTCCCGAATGCACCGGCCGGTTTGAGAAGATCAGAGATCACTGGGACGCATTTGTGGCCCACAAGAAATCGGAAAAGAGTAAGAAGATGTCAGCGACAAACAAGATAAATGATGCGAAGAAGAAGCATCACCATCGCACGGGGTCAGGTGGCTACCTCAAAGCGACAATGACTTGGTTCTTCGGGGTTGGGGGAACCTTGGACCCTGAAACAGGGAAGTGCGTTTGGACGGACGAGCAACTAAAAATACCAATCACACAGCTTCAGCACTATATCGAAGCAGCGCAGGAATGGACGTTCGTTCCCGACAGAGGGAACGACGAGTTCACAATGGCCCTCGAGAATCCTGAGCACCCTGGACGGACACGAGGCACGCTTGGCTCCGTTTCGTGGAAGGTTGGGTTTCCCGACGCAGACGGTTACAAATGCCGGGAGAGGAAGAAGAAAGAGGATCAAACCAGACTACAGGCGCTGCACACAAGGGTAAAAGCGCTAGAGGACGAACGAGAAGAAGTTTGCAGCAAGCGACCTGCCGAAGCTACCCCACCATCTCAGCGGAGAAGCAGCGTGGCTTCCACCGAGCTGCCTCTGGAGCCTGTCTTCATGGCTCCTGCTAGCTACCCCGTGGATGCTATCACGGAGTCTCAACATTGCCACCTTATGACGCAATGGCAGCTATTCAAAGCCAAGGCGGCTGTTGGCTCTGTTTTACCTCCTGAACCCGGTGCAACTTTTCACTGCCATCCGATTCCAGAAGGATATGCTAGGGTGATGGTGGATCAAATAACGGAGGGATTTGAGGAGCTCGAGCTTGACCATCCTACCGGTGAAGGGGAGACTCGGCTGGGTTCTTTTCTGAAGACTTCATGCCTATGGCGGAAGGACCTCATCAACCTTCCGAACTGGACGCCTCTGCCTCCTCCGGCATGTCAGTGCACTCCGCCCCCTCCTCCGCCTCCTCCTCCGGCAAGGGATCAGGGCACTCCGCCTCGTTCTCCGGGTGCTCAGGCGCGTGGCGGCACTTCGCCTCCATCTCCGGCTGCTTCGGCATGTCCGAGCAGCCCGCCTCCTCCTCCGCCTCATAAGCAAGGCGGGAAGAGAGACGCCGCCTATCCGGCTGCTCCGGCGCGTGGTAGCACTCCGCCTCGTTCTCCGCCTCGTAAGCAACAAAAGAAGGTAGCCGCAGTCGCTCCGTCTGCTCCGACATGTAGCAGTACGACCAGAGGCAGGAGGCAATACAAATACCGTCCATCTCTCAAGCCTTTAGAGAAGTTAGCATACGAGAGGATCGACGAGGAAAACGCGGAGATCTCTAAAGCCGAAGTGAAGGACTTTGTTGCAAAGAAACCTCCACCTCCAAAGGAGAAGATAGATCCGATGAGAGCGAAGCGCACTATTGATGCCCTGAAGAAACCACCACCGTCTTCGTCGAAAACCAACTATGAGCGCATTATTGAAAAGTCATATGTCGAAGCGGAGCGGTCGGGAAGTACTTGTAGTGATCGAAGGTTAGCACAACGAAAAAGTGAGAAAAAAATTCCCCAGCTCGGCAAACAAGAGAACCAATCGTGCCCCC
>LR738714.1:869635047-869655722 GCA_902687465.1 Secale cereale | reverse complement strand
CGCCGCCAGCCACCTGCTGGCCCGTGGTGGCGGCGAAGCCTCCCCCGCCTCCTTCTGCCCACCCCTGCTCTCACCGCTCCCAAAGGTACCTCTCCATTCGCGATCTCGTCGGCATCTGTTGCGGCTCGTTGATCCTCTTTCCTGGGCGACGGCTGGTCTGGTCAGTCATGGTGGCATCGCTCCTCCCGTCGTGCTGGGCACCGGCAGTCGTGGGCGTAGGTGCCGGCCCATCCACAGATGTTCTACTAGTCTTCCCTTAGATATGGGCTAGCTTCGGTTGTTCACTGTGCTAGCTATAGCTATGCAGCCGGATCGATGGAAAGCACCGGCCGTACAGAAGTGAAGGCAACTCGTGGGATGTGATGTGATGTACATGGTGGGCACCGGATTCCTACTTTGTCACCACAGAGTTTTTTGGAACCAAGGCTCAAGGAGAGCCTGGCTTTGAATTAACAAAGCCATCAACCGGCCAGGGATTACACAAGGCTATCGTTACAACCACTAAACAACTGGGAACAGCCGATAAACAAGAATAGAGAAGAAAAAACAGCTAATACATAGTGTTGTCGAAGCAGCTTACAAGCACCAAAGAATACAAGCCCCATAGAGATAAGCAAACTAAGCACTAGCTAGAAGTCGATGGAGTCCTCCAGGTGAAGTAGATCAAGATGAGCACACAGAGGGGTTCTTCATACGGAGACAAAGTGCAGCGATGGTCGCGCCCTCATCTACACCGAAAGGTGACACCTTGTTCGATCCGCTCCTCTTCAAATCCAGAGGGACCCCTTCCCCTCGCCTTGCCTCGAAAGGCACTGGACTGCTGGAAATGGAAAAGCTCGCCATAGAGCAAGGATTGAACACGAAACCGGGCACCATGGGAGATTCTCAGCCCGACACAGCGCTGCACGAGGATAACCAGATGAATTGCCACACCGCAGGTCACTGCTACTACCACCAAGAGGAAAAACTGCAGAAGGCCACTGGCACTTAACAAACGAACAACGAGAAAGATGAAACAACCTTACTGGAAGCAGATCAAGCCCGAATGGATAGGCTCCGTGCCCAAGCCACCGCATCAAGTTGCTGCTAGCAAAAGAGAGGAACCCTATCCCCTCCCTGCCCAAGAATGGCGCCAAATCCGGCAAGCAAGCAAAACAAGGATCCGGCGAGCAAGCCAAAGTGGAACATCACTGCTACAAAAACAAAGCACCAAGCTTCACCTCCCTGCTGATGACGCAGCCAACCCGACAACCACCTCACAACACTCTGCACTCTCTTACCATGCCCAAGACGACACCTTCAAGAAGGTGGCTACCCACATCGCGCCGTTGCCGTCCAGTCTTGATAAGACAAGGGTTTTCACCGGGTCATGGAGCGGGAGGGAGAGGAAACGAACCTCGACGAAACCTCCGAGGAGCGAAACGGCACCTGCGTGTGTCGCCAACGCCGTGACCAGAGAACCAGCCAAGGATTTTTCCCGGTCCTGTTCCGCAGCTCCAGGCATCCCCACGAACAACGGATCCAGTGTCTAGAGGCCGTCGACGAACAGATTCGGCGAGGAGGAGTGCTCCGAGGCGAAGTGGCCACCTTCAGATCCAGACGCGAACAAGGAGGCCGCGCCCCCGCTGCGACCGGTGCCAGCACCCGCCGTGACTCGCCGCCCTCGCGACCAAGGAGACGGGGGACAACAACCACGACGCCGCCGCCGCAGAAATGGCGCAACCGCACCACCCGAGGCCGCCGCCTCGGCACCCTAAGCCGTCCGCAAGGAGCGAAGCAACCAGATCCTCGCTGCTGCTGTCCTGGGCGACCATGCGGGCTTCGCCCGAGGCCTCCTTGGGTGGCGACGAGGGGGAGAAGGGGGGCCGGTGGCTAGGGTTTTCGTCGCCTCCCGTGTCACCCCGATCGGAGCCACGCGGGGGCCTGGAGTGGGGGTGGGCATCCAGCATCCCCTTGTGATGACAGACTAGCTTTGTTACTCCTCTGGATGCTGGATAGTGGTTACCTTTTGACTTTTACTCCGTTATTATCTTAATTATGGAATCGTTGCTGGCCGGCGGTCGCTTGGAAAAGGGTTACTCCACCAGACAAATGACGGAAAAGACGCCCCCAGGAAAATGAAATAAAAACGCACAAGCGATCAAACCAGACTACCAGAGACTTGTTCAGTTCTACACAGGTCTCGTACACCATTCCTTCCTCCTTTCCCCAAATTCGGATGTAAAACCACCCTCCTCTGGCTCTCCTCTCCCCACCTCCTATGGTCTTGATCGAAACATGTACCGCCGCCACACCAAGCGCCGCTGCGACCCAGCTGATCATGCCCTGCCGTCCTCCAAGCAGCTCGTGACGATAACCACGACCCAGTTCTTTGTTCGCGCAACCAACTCCAAGACCATCGTGATGCACGCGGAACCGGACCATACTTATCGTCTACTCGACAGCTCATGACGGGCTTGGACCCTGCGTCCTTACCGCCTACTGTAATGCTGGTGACGGCGCCCATGCTGCTCGAATTCTGCCGCTTGCTTTCTCTAGCCGTGGGAAATGAGGATTCCCTTTACAAGTCGTGCCGTTTCACACTTTTTCAGCACCCGGGTGCCTAGGCACCCGGTTATCCCAACCATTCGTCCAGGAAACAGCTACTCGAGATATGGACTAGACCGGGCATCACTGCACGAATCTTTAAAAGGCTGGACGCGCTGGGATAAGAGGGTGCTGGGGCTCCCGGGTGTCATCACGCCTTTCCGATCAGTACTCTGCTTGCCCTTCTCCGTGCTCACTTTCTCAAAATCGCCTACCAGGGTGATTGAGCAGGTCCTCCCGTTTGCCAGAGGAGAGTTTTTACGGTACCCTATACCGCTGGCAGGTGAGAGAGCGGTATACTAAAATCCGGCCACTCATTTTCGGAGGGTAGGATAGACATAGATTTGTTGTCATAGTAACCTTAGCTACGTCGTCAAACAGCAGATAATGGCGACTGGAAATAGACTTGTTGTCCCATGACTCATCAACGGTGTCCTTTGACCTCCTGCTCCGGTAGCTGGAGGCTGGACGGAGGCGTCCCTCGAGTGGTCGTCCTCGACCACGACCTCCGCCTCCAGCTCTTCTTCTTCGTCGCGCACCCGAGGACCACCGCTGGCATCTGCGTGCTCCCTCGCCGTCTCCACTGCGACCCCGGCCATCTCGTCGCGTCTATCGAGCCAGTTGCGAGCTGCCGCTCATCCCCGCCTCCTTTCCCGTAGTTTTCGTCCACCGTAGCATCGTTTCAGCTCTTCTTCTTCGTCGCGCACCCGAGGACCATCGCTGTCATCTGCGTGCTCCCTCGCCGTCTCCACTGCGACCCCCGCCATCTCGTCGCGTCTATCGAGCCAGTTGCGAGCTGCCGCTCATCCCCGCCTCCTTTCCCATAGTTTTCGTCCACCGTAGCATCGTCTCATTCAAACCGGCACCGTATCCGCCATGAACGACTCCCTGGAGCTCGTCCCACACGCACACACCCAAGACCAGCCACGTACGTGCGCGCCAGTTCGCGCTCCATGCCCGCAGCAACAACTACATCGCACTCGCCACAACCCCGCAGTGACCACTCCCCGCCTCTGCACGCAAGCAGCCCCGCAGCCTCGGGTCGCATCTCCGCCGTCAACGGTCAGCGTCTTGCCTGCCCGGCACGGCCGGCCGCTGTTGCGGACGAGCAGCGTGCGCCGGGAGGCATCGGATGTCGGAAGACGTCGCCGTCGGTTCCAAGGCGCCTGTGGATACGTAGACGAGGAAAGGACTAGTCACAGCCTCGCGGTGGAGCAACGGTGTCGGCGTGGCGGGTCCTCCTCCGACGGACGCCTAGCGGCAGGAGGAAAATAAGGAGGGTGGAGGGACGACGGGAGAGAGCAGCGGGGCGTTGATGGCGAGGAAGATGTCCTAGCAAGACAAACGTCCTGCTTCGCCATAAAAGGCCAGGCGCACACCAGCGGCGGCTGGAACTCACGTGGGCGCTGCCGGGAACGGGAAGGGAGGGCCGGTGGGGTGGGCTGATTTTTTTTTTTACTTCCCAAAATACTCTCAGGACTTGTATACTGGAGGAAGGGAGGGAAGCGGTGCATGCTATACCGCTCGCGACTCCATTGCCAAATTGGAGCAGTATAAATCGGTCGCCATCATCAGATTTCACAGATCGACGGTCAATATTTGTCCCCGGGTACCATAAAAGAGCTCCAGAGGAGAGGTAGTTGAAGTGGTCCTGAATGGACTTGCATCAGAGTCCATGATGGTGGCGAGTACGGACCTTAAAGGGCTCTCAAACTTCTTTAGAGTGCTGTGCCCATGGATGCCCGACGGGATAATGCCAAATAATATGTACATCATCTCTCATAAGCGTGGTGACACATGGATATGGGAGTTGCACGAAATGCCTATGAACCTGTTGAAAATGCTGGATGAGTGTCTCAAGAGGCTGGAGATGGATCTTTCATCATTGTCATCCGAGAGTAGGGGTTTCATAGAAAGTCAACCAATCTCTGGGCCAATCGATTACATTTTTCCGAAATAGGGTTTCCCCCCACCAATCGATTACATATCCTTGCCATATTGGGACAACTGAATTTCATCTGCTCGATATTCGAGGATGTGGCGCACAACCTACGGTTCGTGTTGCTGGTACACAAAGCATCTCTCAATGCACTCGTGCGTTCTTCCAAGAAGAACGAGCATCTTCACTGGCTCGTGAAGCATAAGGATCTGCTTTGCTTCGAAGCAAGAAGGAACTGTTGGTCTTAATGTTGTTTCCTGAGGAGGGGGATGACTACGGGGTGCTGCATGAGATGTTGATCGACCGGTCACGTTTACTAGATGAATCCTTTGAGTATATCACATGGGCAAATCTCAGTGAGCTTCACAGTGGTCTTGTCATTTTTGTACCCAAAGGTTCGTGACCTTGCTTCTCAGAACGCCAGTCTGCTACTGAAGATGCTCCACCGCCTGCATGCCTCCCCGGCATCGCGCTGGGCCTCTTGGGTTTGGGGTGGCGCGGACGGGCTATCACTCTTGGCTCGTCGCGAGCTGATGCTGGGTGAGCATCGGTGCTCTCTGGCTAAGCTTCTTCCTCTCTACCGTCAGCTCACCACGGTGGAGGTGGGGGATGGGCGGACCTGCTCATTCTGGTGGGATCGCTGGCTCCCCTGCGGGGCGCTCGCGGTGGCGTTCCCCGCCCTCTTCTCTCACGCCACCGCGCCGGAGGTCACGGTTCTCCGGGTGCGCGCACGAGGCATCGCGGCCTTCCTGGTCCCCCGGCTCACCGGGGAGGGCGCGCGCGAGCTCGCGGCCGTTTCGGCCCTCCTGGACGCATTCCCCGTCAGGGGCGGCCCTGACCACCGGGTGCTGGCTCGCCTCGTCGTGGGCCCCCGGGGCGCTATGTCGTCGAGCTCCTCGTACAAGCTCCTCCGCTTCGGTGGCGTGGAGGCTCGCTTTGCATCCATGGCGTGGGAGTCGCGTGCCCCCCACGCGTGCGGTTCTTCTGTTGGCTCTTGGTTCAGCGCCGTATCCATACACGGGATGTCCTGCTGCGCAAAGGCATCGTCGCCGCGGGGGATGCCGGCTGCCCCGTCTGCTCCGCTCCGCTGGAAACCGCTGACCATTTGCTCTTCTCCTACCCCTTCGCCCTTGAATTTTGGAGGACGGTGGGGATCTCTGTCGAAGGCGTCTCCGTGAACAACCTTGCAGCGTTGACCGCTGCTGCTGCCATCGTGGTCGAGTCAGAGGGGGAGTTCTCCCTCCTGTGCTGTTGGCAGCTCTGGAAGCACAGGAACTCTGTGGTGTTTCAACGGCAGCATGCGTCCGTGGCGCGTGTGCTCGCTTGCTGTCGAGAAGACGCGGCGCTGTGGCGAGGGCGACTCAAAGAAATCTGTCGGCCGCATGTGGCCTCATGGCTCCGAGCGCTCTATCCTACGTAGTTGGGTGTGTGTTGATGTTGGTCATTCCCCTGTCCCCCCTCGATGTAAATCCTCTGTAACAAACAACTGGGGTCTGGTGATCCTGTTTCGGTTCAATATATTCAGGTGGGGGAAGCTCTTCCCCCCCGTTGAAAATTCAAAAAAAAAAAATTGTACCAAATATACTTACATTCTACTCCCTCCTTCCTAAAATTCTTGTCTTCAATTTGTTTTAGTGTTAGATACTTTTCTATCTAGATGAATCTAAGGCAAAAAAATTGGGAGTGAGCAGGACTGCTTCAAACAGCATGACACTGACCTAAAACCGTCGAGTGGATTTTTTTGCAGCTAACTCTGAACCGTGTATGAGAGCTCGCCGGTCGCTACTCTACAGGGGTTTTGATCGACTCGGTTGAATGCTTAAAGCTCGCCCAGGTCGTCAAGTTCATGTGTGCATGTGCGTCTGCTACTCTAGATCAATTAAGGTGCGTACCTGCCTTTTTGCCAGTTGGCTATTGTAGATCAATTAAGCTGTTTGTCTGCCTGCTTGCAAGTTAGCTTCGTACCCAAGCATATACTACGGCGATTTCTGGTGTTGCGCGAGCGCTCGACATGTTTGGCCAGCGAGTTGCGCCGGTGTAGCATGTATATGCGTGCATGCACGAAGTCTAACGAGTAACGACACATGGCCTCTTAATCCAACGCACACGTGGCGGGCGACCAAAATTTAGGCCTGTCGACTAGCCCCTAACGCTTGCCATAGAAAATCACTTGAAGTTTCCCTAGAAAAATTACTGGTCTATTTCTAAGAATCACTCACATGGTAGTCTCCAACACTAGGCATAACTGTCGTGTTCTATTGTCACCACTCACCACAGGCATGATGAATACTTGACTCAGGCCAGTACAAGTGATTCGAATAGACAGGACAACGACAAGATGCATCTCCGATGTAAAGATTAATGAACATATGAGTATCACCTCCAAATCCAGTGCAAGGCGATGGTAGAACTGTTTTCCAATCAAAATTGCCTGCAATGGCTAGACGGTAGGTCTGTTCTGTTTTCTTTTTAGGTGACAATAGAGCATCTTAAAGTTGGAGGAGTTCAGAAAGGTCTCGGTGACAGTCTGAGCGATTTGGATGGCACGGAACAATCTATGATGGTGTTTTCCCAAGCCGGGCCGACAACTCTATCACCCAAAGCGATCAAAGTTGACACCCAACAAACAGACGATGGTTTTCGACACTGACCTTCTGATATCTTAGCCTCTGCAACACACAGAACAGCTCCAAGGCTGCACACCAGACAGCCTTACGGATATGCCAACAAAACTACCCAGCAGACACCATGTTAGAAGGGATAGAGAAGGATTGGTGGAATAGTTGTTTTTATTGTTTAAGCCTCGTGGGCATATATATATAGGAGTACATGGTCAACTTGGAGTATAAGACAAGCCGAAACATATTCTAGTCTATCTCATATTTCCTAACTAAACATAATACTCAACATCCCCGCAGTCACAACGGTAGCGACGCAGATGGTGAGACAGGAGAAGAATCTGACGGCAAGCCGACGAACACCCCCCACAGTCATAACGGTCGATGGATCGCGAAAGTCGTGGCTGCAGTGGAACCCGACGAGGTTGCCCAAGCAAGGCGGTAGCTCTTTGTGCCGTTTGTCGATGTAGCCGAGAGCGTGGGTGGTGTATCCGTGGTCGAAGGTAGCCGTGCGAAAAATGTCGTGGTCGATATCTAGTCGGGGTAGCCGGTGTCGAGGAAGTAGCCGTGGAGCGGCCGGCGCAAGGAAGCGCCGAGTTAGCATGCGCGCAGTGGTGCGCCGGAAAGAAGATGTTGTTGACAACGCGTCGCGGCGGGTTTGCCAAGCCCGGAGACAAATCGTGGACGAAAGCACGCACCGGTGTTGCCAGCATCGGGCATGCTTAGATGGACGAAGACGAAGTTGAACAACCGCCGCTCCAGGCTTGCCAGGCCCGGGGACACGTCATGGACGAAGGCACGCATTGGTGTTGCCAGCACCGGACATGCGTAGACTGGGACCTGCACGAGTTGTACGCCATGTCGAAGTAGACGGAGAGGCCAGTAGAGAAGGACTCGACAACGGTTGCGGTGCCAATCGGTGCGGGGCCGATGTCGCCCGTGGTTGTCGGAGTAAACGAAATGGTCGGGTAGATGACGGCGATGCTGTCAACGGGCTGGTGCTGAATGAAGACGAAGGAGGTGGATGTGCGGCGGCGGCGGCCGAAGAAGTCACCGCAGACACATGTTTCATCATCTACTTAAACTATGATATACGAGATACCAGCGATCACGATAGATGGATTAACTATTCCTAACCAGGGAAAATAAGTTTCGGCTCCATCAGTTAAATGGATTAATTATTGTACAACACCTTTTCCCAAGCTTTCAATGACATATGGTAGAGCAACCTTTAAAAAGAGGTCTCACTCTTTCAACTGTAGCAGTATGGTACTAAACGTCCCACCACTTATAATGAATTTAAATGGGCCTTAGAGATTAATCAGGGATTATTGTATTATATGGGCCTAAGCCCATCTATAATCCAACATCTTGCACCTCTAGTTATAGCGTTTCACCACCAAATACTCAGAATTCGCGCTTGCAAAAACCAACAAAACATAGGAATACCATAAGAAAATATTTCTCAATGAACAACTTTGCCCTCCATGGTTTTTTTTCTTCTTCAAACCAGTTCATGTTGGCATTTCTGTTCCCATCATACGGGCCCAACCAACAATACTAATATGCGTGGAAATATAATTATCCACTAGTGCTTTTCCAGATTCCATCACGAGAAACCACAAATCTCCATCACGAGAAACCCTCGCCTCCCCTCGGGGCAGAGGCACTTAAGCGGCACTGACCTGGTGATGGTGTATGCCCTCTCTGTGCGATACCAGAGACCGGGACACATGTTCTCTTCACGTGTACCGCGGCGAACGTTTGTCCGCGAGGCATTGGGGCCTGAATGAGAGGCCCTAAATCTCGCTGAGTTTCTCCAAGTTAGAGCTTTACAACCGTCACGTCATTGTCGTCTATTTTGGCTAATTTTTGGGGCGATCACGTGGGCTCTTTGAACGACTGGGAATAAGATGGTGATAGAGAAGGTTTTCCCGAGGAAGGCGTCTGACTCCCTCTTCAAATTCTTTGCTTTCCTACAGCACTGGTACCCGCTCTCAAGGCAGCGTGATCGTGGCCGACTTGGATTGATGATGGATGTGCTTCAGGCTTCGACGCGCCGACTATCATCCTCATAGTACCGTTATGCGGATGCCACTAGGTGGCTTTTTTTCTATTTCTTTTATGCTTTCGTGGGCTTGATTGTGCTGTGGCCCCAACCGTTGTATGTCGAATGCGGTTGAACTTGGATTGTATGGACAGGTGCTTTATTTATAAAGCGGGACGAAAGCCTATTTCGAGAGAAAATCTCCAATATGACATTGCCATTGCGACCCATGTCGATCACTGGTAAACATGAAGTTGATCGAAGAACGAATGATGGTATGATATTCCGTGACAAATAATCAGTATTACGTATGGACTTAATGATGTAGCTAGCACTTGCACCATGTTATACTTGTGGAAACAATAATTTGGAGAGATAAAGATTTCGAACAAGTGTACACTTCTTGAACATACGTTGGCCACAAGCTTTGCCATGTTCAGTGCAGAAGCAATTGCAGGATGCATTACTCACGGGGTGGTTTACCTCAAAAAACTAAACTAAATAATCTGGTGGTGGTACAGTCATGAATGTCTGTGAATCACGTACGATGACAAGCAGTGGCTTAGGGCATCTCCAATGAAAACCTCCAATTTTCCTCCCGCATCTGTCCAGGATAGGGGGATCAGTCTATGGATACGGATGCGGGAGGCCGTCATCCAATCATAGCCGCATAAATTTCAACCCACATTTGAAAAACGGACGAATGTCGTACACACACGGCAGATTTTATTAAAATTTGAAGATAATTTACGTGAAATGGTCGATATTTGTCCGTTTAACATAAAATCTAAAAAAATATCTAAAATCTATACCGGACGACCACCACGTACGCGTGGCCGTCCTGCCTTGCCACACCGTCGTCACCGTCCGTGCCTTCGTCGTTGTTGTTGTCGTTGTCGTCGTTCCTCCAGCGTCGGTACGTCACCGGAGGGTCGCTGCATCCTTCTCGGGCGGCTGCCTGCCGCTCGCGGAGGAGCCTCTCCGCCTCCTGCTGCACCGTGTGGGGGGCGCCACGGCAACCGCCGACATGGCCTTCGGAGACCTGGCGGCGGCCTCGCCGCGACCGGCGTTCATGGATTAGTTGCTAAACGACCACTCCTTGCCGATATTGATGAGCTCGCCATCAAGACGTCGACGGCGTCTGGCGGCCTTCTCCGCTGTGGTCACGAAGCGGTCGAGCACCCAGGTGGCGGCGAGGACCGGGTCGTTCCGGGCCCATTTATGCGCCACTTCGCTCTTGGCTTTTGAGTATCCTCCAAATTGTACTTGTGATCAACAAGGTCCCTAAGTGATGTGGCGAGCGGCATTACACCCGTCATACCTCATCTGCCGCCGCGCCGCGCACTCCGATTTGAACACCATGATCCGAGGGTCGGAGGCGCCGGCGTATTCGCCTCCTCCGAGGTAGTGGAGTATGGTACAAAACTTCCCACCACTTGTCATGCTGCTAAATGGGCCTTAGAGATTAACCAGAGATTATTGTCTTATATGTGTTAAACATGTAACTATGAGATTGTACCGTTGTGTATTGTAAACCAAGTCTACTCCTAGATTATAGGATCTAGCAAGGCTTGTGGCCTGCGTGCCACATTTTATGGAGCCTCTCGGTGTATATGTATGAGATGGTTGTAACCTGATGAGCTGCGAATACAATTTTCAGTTCTCCAACTTGGTATCAGTTACCAGACACCCCATGGCCTCCTCTCCCTCCGCCGCCGCCGCCGCAACGAGCCCCACCACCTCCCCCGGTGATCTCTCCTCCTCCTCCACGGCGCCAGCTACGGCCACCTCCTCTGCGTCCTCACCGCCGTTCATCTTCGGCACCTCCCCTACTCCAACCAACGGCACCTCCCCCGCCGCGGGCACCCAGTTCGCCCCCCTGTTCACCACCGCTGCCCCTCCTGCTCCTCCGGCGCCCACTGCTCGTCACCCCATCTTTCTGGATCACATCAACAACCACATCAAGTTCCTCCTCAACCCGGCTGATCACAATTACCACAAGTGGAAAACCTTCTTTCTCAATGTCCTTGTCCGTTACGGCGTCTCCCACCTCGTCGAGCACCCACTCCCACCCAATGCTTCCGCCACCTATCGCGAGCTTGATGCCCACGTTGTTCTGTGGATCTACGCCACCCTCTCGGACACCATGTGTGACCACGTCGTCGGCGCCACCACCACCTTTACCCTCTGGAACAAAATCCGCGACTACTTCCTCGCCAATCGCGCTGCCCGCTTCATGATCCTCAACCGCAAGTACCGCAACCTCAAGCAGGGTGATCTGTCTGTTTCTGAGTACGCCCGCCAGATGAAGCTCCTCACCGACGCCCTCGCCGACATCGATCGCGCCGTCACCGAGGTGGATCTCACCACCCAGTTTCTCCATGGCCTCGACAAACGGCTCGACACGATCCGGGTTGTTCTTGGTGACCAGGACCTGCCCTTCGACACCGTCCTCTCACGGGTCGTCCTGGCCGAGGAATCCCAGGAGCATCGCGCGGCTGAAGAGAGCGCCTTCGCGTTCGCCCTGCCCAGTGGTGGCTCTTCCGGTGCTGGCTCGAGTGCGGGTGGTCGTGCCCCGCAGGATCGCGCCTCCTCCGGCGCCCAGGTCCCTCATCCACCGCCGCCCCAGCAACCTGGCCGTGGCCGTGGCGACCGCGATGGTGGTGACCGTGGTGGTCGTGGGCGCGGCCGTGGACGCGGTCGCGGGCGTGGCGACAACTCCGGGCGCGGCCACCCCGCTCCTCTTCTGGCGTCGCCCTTCACCGGCTACTTCGCACCCTATGGAATGGCGCTCCCCTCCCCCCGCTCTGGCTGGATCCCACCCAATGCCGCTGGTGTCCTGGGCCCCCGCCCCGGCTCCCATGCGCAGGCATACCCGCTCCTGCCAGCGCCGCCGGCCTCGCCCGCGTCGCTCTACCATCACCCTCCTTCCACCTGGGAACACGCGGCCATGCTGAATGCCGCCTACAGCAACGGAGGACTCCCGGCCGCTCCGGCGCCCGAGTGGTATTTCGACAGTGGCGCTTCCTCTCATCTCACCGGCAATCCAGGTAACCTCACCCGGTCCAGTTGTTCATTAAAGCATGTTCCTTCTAGCATCTTGGTTGGCAATGGGCACCACTTACCTGTCACGGCCACTGGCTCCACTTCTCTCCCTCCCAACGATTTTCGCCTCACTGATGTTCTCGTTTCCCCTAATGTTGTCACTAGTTTAATCTCTGTTCGTCGCTTTACTAAGGACAACTCTTGCTCGGTTGAATTTTACCCTTGTGGTTTTCTTGTGAAGGATCTTCGCACACGGAGGGTTCTCATGATCTCCGTTAGCAACGGAGATCTCTACCCCTTCTACGGCAACACCCACTCCTCACCATCGGCGCTCACCGTCTCCACTTCGGATCTATGGCATCGTCGCCTCGGGCACCCCGGCGCACACTCTCTGTCTACTCTCTCTAATGATTTTCTTAGCTCATGTAATAAGAGTGCACACACTCCATGTAATGCTTGTCAATTAGGACGCCAAGCACGTCTCCCTTTTTCCTCTTCCTTTAGCACCACCTATGCACCATTTGATTTGATACATTGTGACTTGTGGACATCTCCCGTTGTAAGCTTCTCTGGTTATCAATATTATCTAGTCGTGCTCGATGACTTCACTCACTATTCTTGGACGTTTCCCTTGCGCAACAAATCGGACACATCTACCACGCTCCAACGCTTTTTTACATTCGTCCATACCCAATACAATGTTATCATCAAAGCCATGCAATGCGATAATGGAGGAGAATTCATCAACTCATCTCTTCGCTCCTTCTTCTCTGCCAATGGCATTGTGTATCGCTTCTCCTGTCCTCACACCTCTCCCCAAAACGGCAAGGCGGAACGTCTCATTCGCACTACAAACGACGTTGTTCGCTCTCTTCTCATCCAAGCCAATCTCACGCCACCATTTTGGGTTGAAGCCCTTCACACTGCCACCTACCTCCTCAATCGTCGTCCCTCTCGTGCCATTGCCGATCGCACCCCCTACTTCCTTCTCCACGGCGTCCATCCCACCTATGACCATTTACGCGTCTTTGGGTGCTTGTGCTTTCCCAACACATCCTCTACTATGCCTCACAAGCTCACCCCTCGCTCGACTCGGTGCATTTTCTTAGGGTATCCCCTCGAACACAAAGGGTACAGGTGCTATGACTTAACTACTCGCAGCGTTATTGTTTCTAGACATGTCACGTTTGACGAATCCTCCTTCCCATACAGATCGCCCACAGCGTCGACCTCACCATCCTCTCCCACAACGGATCCGCCATATCTCTTGGATCAGCCGCCAACTACCTCGTACTGGCCCCACACCCCACCATCCCCTCCTTCCCACCACTCACCCACCAGCGCACCCTCCGGCCACCAATCCCATGCCGACCCCACCTCCCCTCCTCGCACTGCGGAACGCCCACCCACGCCCGTATCCACCTCGTGTGCTGCGTCCCACTCCCCACCAACCACCAACGCCGCATCCACCTCGCATTCCGTGCCTGTCGGACCTGCCTCCCCTGCCGCACCGTCCTCCGCGCCTGTCGCCAGCCCCACCGCATCTTCCTCGGGATCCGAGGCATGCACATCCACTCCCAGTCCGCCACGTATTCCTCGCCATGTACAGCCTGCCGAACCTCCACGTAATTCTCACAAGATGACCACGCGCGCCAAACGGGGCTATTGCATGCCCCGCCGGCTCTTTCTTGCTGATTCCACTACCACATCCCTCTCGCCTATCCCGCCCACGTACAAATCTGCCCTTAAGGATCCCAATTGGCGCCATGCTATGAACGAGGAATATCTTGCTTTAATCAACAACTCGACTTGGTCTTTGGTGCCTAAGCCTGCAGGTGTCAATGTTGTTACGGGGAAGTAGATCTTTCGTCACAAGTTCAACACGGATGGATCCTTGGCTCGCTATAAAGCTCGATGGGTTGTTCGGGGGTTTACTCAACAAGAAGGTGTGGATTACGACGAAACCTTCAGTCCAGTTGTGAAGCCAGCCACTATCCGCGTTGTGCTCAGTCTTGCCACCTCTCACTCGTGGCCAATACATCAACTGGATGTCAAAAATGCATTTCTGCATGGTGATCTCAAGGAGACTGTTTACTGTTGTCAACCAGCCGGCTTTGTTGATGCCTCTCACCCGGATCATGTGTGCCTTCTCAACAAGTCCCTCTACGGGTTGAAACAAGCCCCTCGGACATGGTTTCTTCGTTTCAAGACGTTCTTACTGTCCATTGGGTTTTGTGCTTCCAAGAGTGACTCCTCCTTGTTCATCCGACATCATGGCAGCACCATAGCATATCTCCTCGTCTATGTGGACGATATCATCCTCACTGCCAACTCTGCCACCACACTTCACTCCATCATTGCCTCTCTCAAGAAGGAGTTCTCCATGTCGGATCTTGGTGAGCTACATCATTTCCTTGGCATTAACGTTACACCAAACTCCTCCGGCCTCTTTCTGTGCCAACAACAGTACACACTTGAGATTCTTGACCGTGCTGACATGCTTCATTGCAAGCCGGTGTCCACTCCTATTGACACCTCTTCCAAACTATCCATCCATGATGGGAAACCACTCTCCAACCCCACCTACTATCGCAGCTTGGCCGGTGCTCTGCAATATCTCACACTTACTCGCCTGGATATATCCTATGCTGTTCAACAAGTCTGCCTCTTCATGCATGAGCCTCGTGACATCCACATGCAGTTAGTCAAACGCATCCTACGGTATCTCCAACGCACCTCTCACTATGGCATTCAGCTCTACAAGTCACCGTCTCATGATCTTATTGCCTACACCGACGCCGATTGGGCTGGGTGTCCTGACACTCGCAAGTCCACTTCTGGGTTCTGCGTCTTCCTTGGGGATAACATCATTTCTTGGTCCTCGAAGCGTCAACCCACTGTCTCAAGATCCAGTGCAGAAGCTGAGTACCGGGGCGTTGCTAACTGTGTTGCAGAATCCTGCTGGCTCCGCCAACTCCTACATGATCTCAAGTGCCCTCCGACCCGTGCCACAGTGGTGTATTGTGACAATGTCAGTGCTACCTATCTTGCCTCCAACCCAGTCCAACATCAACGGACCAAGCACATTGAGATTGATCTCCACTTTGTCCGGGATCGTGTGGCTCTTGGAGAGGCTCGTGTTCTGCATGTACCATCAAGTTCACAGTTTGCAGATTTGTTCACCAAAGGTTTACCTTCTCAAGTTTTTCATGAGTTTCGTACCAGCCTGAACGTCCTACCACACGGAGTTCCGGCTGAGGGGGGGTGTTAAACATGTAACTATGAGATTGTACCGTTGTGTATTGTAAACCAAGTCTACTCCTAGATTATAGGATCTAGCAAGGCTTGTGGCCTGCGTGCCACATTTTATGGAGCCTCTCGGTGTATATGTATGAGATGGTTGTAACCTGATGAGCTGCGAATACAATTTTCAGTTCTCCAACTATATGGGCCTAAGTCCATCTATTATTCAACATCTTGCACCTCTAGTTTCAGTGTTTCACCAACAAATACTCAGAATTCGCGTCTGCAAAAACCCAACAAAAATAGGAATATACCATGAGAAATTACTTCTCAATGAATAACTTTGCCCTCCTCCATTTTTTTTCAAACAAGTTCCTGTTGGCAATTTTGTTCCTAACACACACGGGCCCAACCAACAATACTAATATGCGTGGAAATATAGTTATCCACTCTGCCGCAACTATGGTTTGGATATCTTATATCTTATATTTACTAATTGGAAGCACCTTACGAGGCTCTGTGTTAATCCTAGAAAATGCCTAATATTAGGCGTTAGATCAAACTCTTGCGGTTAATATCTTCCTTTCGAGGTTCTACGCTAATCCTAGAAAATGCCTAATATTAGTTGTTAGATCATAATCTTGCGTTAATATCTGATGATAGAAAAGAGTTATATTACTGTACGTGTTGGAAAGTCCAAGAAGTTTTAAGCACTCTATCTCTCACTTTTTTTTTACAATCCACTTTATGTCTCTTTTTTTTTAACTTCACTCTATCTCTCCGTTCATTCTAACGTTGGTAGGTGTTCTAAAAAAATTCGTTAACCCATCAACCAATCAACCATGCGATGCAAGGATAAACCAAAAATATTATATGTGTCTAATATTTAAGGTCCTATCCAATCAACCAATGCTTTATTTCTAGATCATGCGACACCTGCTGTACGAGGAGGTGGACGGCACTACAAAGTGGAGTGTAGTAGGTGTGCCAAGTGCAGAGCTTTCTTGTGTTTTTTTTTGTCGAAAAAATAACAAAAAGTGCTTGTAGGTGTGCATGCCTGCCTCGATGGATGCCACGAAAAGTGATTGACAAGTTGCTAGGCTGAAACTACGAATGTGCTGGGCTAGACTTGCATACTGGACCACACTTGCATTTACAGGTTTTGATTAGATTAAGGAAAGTGCTACATCTGCATCAAGATACTGGTTAGTGCCTTCACTAAGCGAGTACTTTTTTTTGCGAAAATACATAAACTAAAAGGCCAACGTTAGGCGCCGGTGCGCCGGCCGAAATTTCGGCCGGTTGCACCAGACCCACCCGATGTGCTGCAATGAATCTTTTTTTATAAACGGTTGTAGCATTTTATGTCAATGGTTGTAGCATTCCGACTGTTATGTCAATGGTTGTAGCATTTTATGTCAATGGTTGTAGCATTTTGCTGCAGAAAAAACTTCGACCGTGGACGAAAAAAGCTTCAACCGTGTATGAAAAACAGCTTCAACCGTTGGAAAAAAAGTTCCCAATCAGACACTGCAAACCAGAGTAAGTAGCAAAAAGCTCCAACGATATCCAATCAACCAATGCATTATTTCTAGTTCATGCGACAACTGTTTTACGAGGAGGTGGATGGCACTACAGACTTGAGTAGCAGCTGTGGCAAGTGCAGAGCTTTTAGCAGGATCTGAACCTCAAATAACCTGAATAAACCAACAGTTAATTCTGAAGAATGAAATATGCAGCTCGCTTTGTTAGAGCGCAGAGAAGGCAGCAACAACTTACCTCTTTGTGTCGCTAGGCGATCTAACTGTGATCGTCGATCTTAAATCGGATCGCTAACGGGCTTTCAAAACATCACTGTTAACTTTCCAACAACAGCTTTGTTGCACTTTACCATCTCTACTAGCTAAGTTCTTCCATCTTTATCGATGGATCTGAGTTACTTCTGAGTGGTTCGAATCCTAGTGCTTTTCTCCAGTATGACATTGCCAATGCTACCCATGTCGATCACTTCACTGGTAAAACATGAATTTGATCGAAGAACAATCATCATTATAAAATATGATAGTATGATATTCCTTGACAATTAATCAGTATTATGTATGGACATAATAAGGTAGCTAGGACTAGCACTAGGTTAAACTTGTGGAAACAATAATTTGGGAGAGATGAAGATTTCGAACAAGTGTACACTTCTTGAACATACGGTGGCCACAAGCTTTGACATGTTCAGTGCAGAAGCAATTGCTGGATGCCTTACTCCCGGGGTGGTTTGCTTCAAAAAACTAAACTAAATAATCCGGGGGTGGTACCGATCATGAATGTCTGTCCATCAGGTACGAGGACAAGCAGTGGCTTAGGGCATCTCTAACGAAAACCCGCAAATTTCCTCCCACATCCGTTTACGGACAGGGTCGCCATCCAACCGTAGTCGCACACATTTCAACCCGCATTTGAACCAACCAGACGAATTTCATACAAACACGATGGATTTCATTAAAATTCGAAGATAATTTACATAAAATAGTGGATATTTCGACGCGTTTAACTAAAAAAACAAAAAAAAATCTAAAATCTATACCAGGTGACCACCACGTAGGCGTGCCCGCCCTGCCTGGCGCATCGTCGTCGTCGTCCGTGCCATCGTCATTGACGTCGTCCCTCCAGGGTTGGTATGTCGGCGAAGGGCCACGGCATCCTTGTCCGACGGTTGCCTGCCGCTCGCGAAGGAGCCTCTCTGCCTCTTGCTGCGCCGTGTGAAGGGCGGCCACGTCAACTGCCGACATGGCCTTCGGAGTCCTGACGGTGGCCTTGCCGCGACCGGCGTTCGTGGAGTAGTCGCTAAGCGACCACTCCTCACCGATCATGGCGAGCTCGCCATCAGGGCAGCAATGGCCCCCTCCGAGGTGGTCACAGAGTGATAGGAATAAGCCGCGGCTGGCTTGAACGCGTGCGCGTGTGTGCGCCGGACGCGTCGGACTGGCCAGTGGCGGGCTCGGGTGCGTGTGTGTGTCCCGGAGGGAGTGTGCGTGCGTGTGTTGGTCTGTTGCGATGGAGCCGGAGGAGACCACGTCCAGGGCTGTTAAGTGGCCGCGTCGTCCGCGTACGGGCGCGACGGGAGCGCAGGCTAGGTATGGCATGGGACGCGGGATGTGGGCGACTTGGAGCGCCGTATGAAGCGGCGTGACGTGCGTACGAGCGCGCGTATAAAGGCTTGCTAGACTCTGTGTATCGCGGGCTGGTTGTTTTGAGTTTGTGCTCAAGAAATAAACAACGACGCCGTACGTGCGGCAGCGGGTGTTCGAGCGCCCGGCAAAACCTTCTGTGCTTAGTGTCTATCTCCGTCTTCCACCTCCGTCCGTGAGCTGCGAGAGAGAGTGAGCGAGCTAGGCTTCGACAACAACAATTGGTATTCAGAGCTTAGGTTCCGGAGCTCGCCGGCGGCAATGGCGCTCGTCCCACACGGCGGCGGCGCGGGTGGATCGGTGTCGATGGCGATGCCGATGCTGATGCCGGACAACTACACGGTCTGGGCCATCAAGGCGCAGGCGATCCTCGACGTCCACACCGTGTGGGAGGCGTTGGCGCTGGGCGATGCGGCGGTGAACGCCAAGAAGTGCAAGGCGGCACGCGCGTTGCTCCTCGGAGCGCTGCCGGAGGACGTGCTGCTGCAGGTGGCGACGAAGCCCACCGCCAGGGAGGTATGGGACTCCCTGACGGTGAGGTTCGTCGGCGCCGATCGGGTCCGCGCGGCGAGGTTGGCGACACTGCGCGGGGACTTCGACCGTCTGAAGATGGCGGACGGCGAGGAGCTGGATGCGTACGCCGGGAGGCTGGCGGCGATGACGGCGCGGTTCGCGAGCCTCGGGGAGACGCTCGGCGACGCAGCGCTCGTGAAGAAGCTCCTGGACACCGTGCCTGATCGGTTGTTCCCAGTGGTCGCTGGCATCGAGCAGTTCTACGACACGGCGACCATGGTGTTCGACGAGGCGCTCGGTCGGCTGCGCGCGTTCGACGAGCGGGTTCGTCGTCGCGGACAAGACAGCGGCGAGCGTGGCGGGGATCAACTTCTGCTGACCCAGGCGCAGTGGCGGGCACGAGAGCGGCAGCAGGGCGGTGCGCGGGACGACGACGACGTGCGCAGCATGGCGTTGGGCAACGGCGGCAACCGACGCGGGCGCTGCTACAAATGCGGCGAGTGAGGACACTTCAAGCGCGACTTTTAGGGAGCCGGCGGCGGAGCGTGCGCTGATGGCGGACGCCGGCGTTGAAGACGGCGGACTCCTCTGAGCCATGGCTTAGGAAGGTGTATGATTGGAATAAGCCGCGGCTGGCTTGAACGCGTGCGCGTGTGTGCGCCGGACGCGTCGGACTGGCCAGTGGCGGGCTCGGGTGCGTGTGTGTGTCCCGGAGGGAGTGTGCCTGCGTGTGTTGGTCTGTTGCGATGGAGCCGGAGGAGACCACGTCCAGGGCTGTTAAGTGGCCGCGTCGTCCGCGTACGGGCGCGACGGGAGCGCAGGCTAGGTAAGGCATGGGACGCGGGATGTGGGCGACTTGGAGCGCCGTATGAAGCGGCGTGACGTGCGTACGAGCGCGCGTATAAAGGCTTGCTAGACTCTGTGTATCGCGGGCTGGTTGTTTTGAGTTCGTGCTCAAGAAATAAACAACGACGCCGTACGTGCGGCAGCGGGTGTTCGAGCTTGATGACGTCCCACGAGCTCTTGATTCAGTTGAGCTTCACGGGAGAGTTTCGTCAGCACAACGGCGTGGTGACGGATATGATGTATCTACCGGCGCAGGGCTTCGCCTAAGCACTGCGACGGTATGACCGAGGTGTGTTTCTATGGAGGGGGGCACCGCACACGGCTAGAACAATTCAACTTGTGTGTCTTTGGGTGCCCCCTGCCCCCGTATATAAAGGAGCAAGGGGGGAGGCCGGCCGGCCCTTCTATGGTGCGGCTAGGGCTGCAATCCTACTAGGAATAGGATTGCAATTCTATTCCTAGTAGGAATCTACCAAAGAAGGAAAAGGGGGGAAGGAAAGAGAGGGAGAGGGAGAGGGAAAGAGGGGCCGCGCCCCCCTCCCCTAGTCCTATTCGGACTCCTCCTAGGGAGGGGGCGCGCCACCTCCTGGCTGCTGCCCTCTCTCTCCCCTATGGCCCACCAGGGCCCATCATTCCCCCGGGGGGTTCCGGTAACC
>LR738714.1:869601847-869629890 GCA_902687465.1 Secale cereale | reverse complement strand
GGGGGGGGGGGGGGGGCGGCAATCGATATACATCGGGAATTTTTTTAGATAAGGCATAATTATCTTATGCAAAACAAAAACTAAAATAAAGTAAAAACAACAAAGCAAACTAAAAATAAAAATAAAGTAAAGTACACCTATGCCGACGGCTAGGCCGTCGGCATACCTTTACACCCCACGCATGTTGTGCCGCGGATCGATGACGTGGCGTGGCACAGGGATCGATGATGTGGCGAATCAGCCTATGCCGACGGCTGTGCCGTCGGCATACCTCTGCCACAGATAACAGAAATGGAATTAAAAAAATAATTAAAATAAATGTATGCCGACGGCCTGGCCGTCGGCATATCAGCCTTCGTCTCACGGATCGATGACGTGGCTTGGCGCACGGATCGTGGACGTGGCAGAGGGGCCTATGCCGACGGCCAGACCGTCGGCATACCTCTGCCACAGATATGCCGACGGGCGCCGTTACGGCCCGTCGGCGTAGGGTCAACGCCGTCACGTGGTCTGCGCTGACCGGGCAGGTGGGCCAGGTCTATGCCGACGGCCTATCCTATGCCGACGGCACCCGTAGGCGTAGCTCGTGCGGTCCCGACGGCCTCTTCTATGCCGACGGGGCCGTCGGCATAGATGGATGTATGCCGACGGCCTTTGAACGCCTACGGCCTACGCTTGGCCGTCGGCGTAGGTCCCTAGATGCCGACGGGGGCCGTCGGCATAGATGTGGCCGTCGGCAACCCCAGTTTTTCTGGTAGTGAGTACTAAACCCAAGAACCTGCAGTGTTGAGCTTATCTAGCACTTCTGATCTCTATTCACCAGAGCAACTATCGGGGAGATACTGATATACACTCTGTCTTGAATCACAACTGAAAGTCTTTCGAAATAGTTCATCGAAGTGTCGATCGGCGCGCCAAGGTATGCTGTATCATGCTTCGAGATATTTTTTTCCATTCTCTAGCATCATACACACAGATGCGCATGCTTATATCAGTGGCATTATATGACATTTGTTGACATGTTCTTTTTATTTTCCTAAGCCTACTAGAATTGGCTGTGTGCAACCTCAATGTCTTGAATCTTGACATTGTGTTGTCGGAGTGGTGGGAAAAGAGTTTCTTTCTACTAGTATCTAAAAACTGATAGGTTTGTGTAATCTCGATTGCAGTGCGGGACAAATGACTACTTTGATGGATCACGTGGTGACGTCCTTGAACGATTGGTTGTTCCGGATAGCAGTGATTAACAGCCTAGTCGCGCATGTTTACCTCATCCTCTTCGCGGGGATCCGTCGGTGCGGACCCTTTGGGTGTCCCGGATTGCTGAGAGGCTTGTTGTGGCTGTCTTACCAGTTGACTGACTGGGCTCCTGGATACGTCCTTGGCAACTTGTACCTTGCAGACAGGAAGTGCGACAACCTGATTGTTGCATTCTGGGTTCCATTCCTCCTGCTAAACATCCGGCCAGACAACATCAGCGCGTACGCCAGTGAGGACAACAAGCTTTCAAGCCGCGAAATTGTAAGTTCCGTTTTGCAGTTTGCTGGAGCCATCTATGTTTTGCACAACGGGAACCTTCCGTGCCGCATCCATCATTATGTACGTCTATGGTATCGCCAAGTATTTAGAGAACCTACTTGCACTCCGGCGAGGTGGCTTGAAGAGAATCCAGAAGCGGTTTGAAAAGCAGCAGCAGAAGAAGAAGCAGTCAAAGAGCTTCTGTCCCGGTGACCGTGAGTGTACAGAAGGTACTCTGTGTTATCAGAAAGCCCGTCTGATTGCTCACGACATGCTGCTTATCCCTGTGGGTGATCGAGTTCGTCATCACACGGATATAGTCAAGGTGGTAGAGATGGAGCTGCAGCTGTTGTACGACCTCATATACACCAATACAGCCGTGGTATTCACATGGCATGGCTATCTCCTCCGTTTGGCCTCGCCGTTCCTCACCACCACTGCCCTGGTGCTCTTTTCTATCCAATGTAGAGAAGGGATCGACACAAAAAATATCATTGTCACTTTCACCTTGCTGATTACTACCTTGGTCTTGGATTTAATGTGGCTGGTCATTACTCTCGGGTCAACCTGGACATGCATGCATTATTAACTGATGAGTAGTTTGGGAAGTTATCATGCATGCCCCTCAATACATCGTTGCTTCAGTTATCAAGTCGATAAAACAAACCGAATCGATTTTGTTTGGTTACCAGGCAAACTCAAACTCGTTTTTCCTTGTTTGCATGTGCCGGGCCAGCTTGATCGTGCTGATGTGTGTTCCCGTGTCCGATCAGATCTGCTACCGGAGTCCGTTGTCCACACAAATTCGGTTTGGCCTGTTTTCAATCAATATTAACGTGGTTTGGTCCTAAGCTAGCTGCCTATAACAAACCAAGGCCTCAGACTCTAAACACACAACCCCCATGGCTCCACGGAAACGCGGACGAAACACCATATGTGTGGGGACACCGGCAACAGAGATCACGGAACCATTGTCCCTCCCAGCCGATCTCCTACTTGAGATCGTGGCATGCACCGACATTTTCACCCTCGTCCGCTGCGCTGCCACCTGCAAGCACCTCCGCCGTGACATCCTAAGCCCGCCATTCCTTCACCGCGTCACCCAACACATGGCTCCCTCCATCCTCGCCGACCTCTCCTCCGATGACAAACAGCCCCTAACTCTGACTCTGGTCCACCCAATGACACCCGCTGCTGCGTCTTTTTGCCATGATCACCTCTCGCCCTTCATGTCACGCCGCACGGCCAGCCTCCTCGAGCAATACAGTCCAGTTGCATTCCGGGGCGGGCTCATCGTCCTCAGCAACTTACGTGTCAATACGCGAGACAAGTACAAACACTGTTTGGACATGTGCGTGTACAATCCCATGACAGGCCAGACCACCTTCCTCTCAAAATCATCCTATGTCCAGATTAGCATCACCTCCTTCCATGAGTACATCCTGCTCACCGCTGCGGATGGCATTGACTGCTCCTTCATGCTGCTTTTCATGGATAGTAACTTGTGTAAGAGCATCAAAGTACACACCGCCACATCATCCTCTGGTACCTGGGGGCCTCTCGCTACTTACGACAGGCACCGTGACTCCCTGTGGTGGTCAGTCTGTGACTACAGCCAACCCGCAATCCTCCACGGTGGTGTTCTCCACTGGCTAGCGGACCACGGCAAACAAATCCTCACCTATGATGTGAGGACGAGGATGTCGGGACTGGTGAAGCTCCCACCTACCAACTGCAATGAAAAGCAGCTCCACTTGGCAACGTCGTCAGACGGGAACGTATTGAAATTGATCACTATTGTAATAGGGAAAATACCGGGCGGCTCAATGCCAGCCTCGGCAAGCCTCATATATTTATAGCATGAGATGATTACAGAGTTTAATTACAACACAAGCCCGTAAGCATACATGGAAGCTATTGATATGGTAATATCTTTGCGTGTACTCCAAGATGAGATGTCGTCGGTGTCCTGGACTCTAACACGCCCCCACAGTCTGAACTGGGAGATGACTCGACCTGAAGACTGGAGCGAAACTCTTGAAAGAGAGCAGTAGGTAAGCCTTTTGTGAAGATGTCTGCAAACTGAGAGGAGGAGGGCACATGTAACACGCGAACGTCGCCAAGTGCGACCTTCTCCCGAACGAAGTGAATATCCAGTTCAATATGTTTGGTCCGACGATGCTGAACAGGATTAGCGGACAAGTATACAGCACTGACGTTGTCACAATAGACAATGGTGGCACTTGATATCGGTCGTCGAAGTTCCTGTAACAGTTGTCGTACCCAACATGACTCTGAGACGGCCGTGGCAACTGCCCTGTATTCTGCTTCCGCACTGGAGCGTGAGACAGTGGTCTGTCGTCGTGCTGACCATGAAATGAGATTGTCCCCAAGATACATGCAAAATCCGGATGTAGAGCGTCGTGTATCCGGGCATCCAGGCCAATCGGCATCCGAGTAGGCAATAAGAGAGTGTGAAGAAGTACGATGCAAAGAAAGACCATGATCGAGAGTGCCTTTGAGATATCGAAGGATACGTTTGATGAGAGAAAGATGTGGATCACGTGGATCGTGCATATGAAGACACGCTTGTTGGACCGCGTAAGCAATGTCAGGGCGAGTGAGGGTAGCATATTGGAGAGCGCCAGCTAAGCTACGATACAAAGAAGGATCGGCAACAGAGGACCCGGAGGTGGAAGAGAGCTTTGCTTTGGTGTCAATAGGGGTGCTGACTGGATGACAGTCGCGCATGCCAGCACGAGACAAGATGTCAAGAATGTATTGACGTTGAGAGAGATGAATGCCAGTGGATGTATGTGTGACAGAGATGCCAAGGAAGTGATGTAGGGGGCCGAGATCCTTCATAGCAAATTCACGTGCCATTGCGTTGGTGATAGTAGCTAGAGTAGACGAGCTGGAGGCTGTTAGAATGATGTCATCGACATAAAGAAGAAGATATGCGAGATTGGTGCCATGGTGAAAGATAAAAAGAGAGGCATCGGCCCAAAAGGATGGAGAGTTTCATATGGTGTGAGAAACTTGGTGGAAGAGGTTGGCCGTATGTTTATGAGGAAGGTGGCAGTGTGTAGTGCTTCAGCCCAAAAGGATGGAGGAAGGGAGGCTTGAACTAAGAGAGTACGGATGACATTATTGGTGGTTCGAATGGCTCGTTCGGCCTTGCCGTTTTGTTGGGAAGTGTATGGACAGGAAAAGCGAAGAAGGATACCTTGGGTGGCACAAAATGTATCTATTCTAGTGTTATCGAATTCCCGTCCATTATCACATTGGAAGGCTAAAATAGATAAATCAAATTGTGTGCGGGCGTAGGCATGAAAAGCAAGAAGAGTAGCATAGACGTCCGATTTCTTGCGTAGCGGGAATGTACAAAAATAATGAGTAAAATCATCAACTATAATAAGATAGTAGACAAATCCGGACGTACTAGGAATTGGAGAGGTCCAAAGATCACAATGTAATAAAGCAAAAGGTTTGCTAGTGGATGACACAGAAGAGTAAAACGGTAATCTAACATGTCGCCCAAGTTGACAGGCATGACAAAGGGGCGGCACGACTTTATTGTAGGAGATAAGTTGAGAACTCTGAAGACGCTTCATAGTGTGGTGACCGGGATGTCCAAGTCGCCGATGCCAAAGGTCGAGGGTGGTGGTGATGACGTGTGCTTCGGGTGGTGTGGGGCGGCAGACGGAGTATAGTGGGCCGGGACTATTGCATCGAAGAATCTCGATCCTGGTGGGAAGTGCCTTCACAGAAAAACCCCAAGGGTCAAATTCGATTGAAACAAAATTGTCGGTGGTAAGTTTTCGAACAGAAAGAAGATTTTTGACGATGTGCGGAACAACAAGAATATTGTTAAGATATAAAGGTTTAGAAAGAGAAGGTAGTGTGTGTGAGCCAATGTGCGAGATCGGAAGAGATGCACCATTACCAACGGTGACGGTGTGAGCAGAGGAGGGTTGGGAGGAAGAAAGTATACCGTGATCAGATGCCATGTGAGAGGACGCTCCAGAATCCATGTACCACTCTTGATGTCCGGGGAGATGCATGTTCTGTAGTGCATTGAGAAGTGCAGGATCAACCTGCGGCTGGTGTTGGCCTCCTGGATAACCAGCAGATGGAGACGACATCATGGGGTTGTTGCTGGTGTGCTGGGGGCTGTATGCAGCATACGCCTGAAAGGAAGCAGGACTGGGTCGGGGGCCCAGAACACCGGCGTTGGGAGCATGCCATCGAGGCTGGGACGACATGATGGGAGCCTGCTGTTGATGTTGCGCACGAGTCGGGAGGCCGGTCCACGGATTGAACATCCATGGGTTGTCGCGGCTCCGTCCGCGGCCGCCGCCACGCCCGCGGCGGCCGCTGCTTCCACCACCACGGCCAGGGTTGGAGTAGGGCACGATGGGGTGGGAGTGGGCAGTGCGGTAGTCGTTGCCGCTGTAGCCGGCGCCACGTCCTGGAGGAGGAGCACGCTCGCCGCCAGCCTGAGGGAGAACGCTGTTGCCGCTTGCCCATAACGCCGTAGCGGCTGCATTTTTGGCGTCCGTCTTCTTCTGCGTCTCCTCGAGGACGAGCGCGGAACGCGTCTGCAAGAACGAAGGGAACGGCACTTGGAACGGAAGAAAAGACCGAAGATGGCTGAATTGTTCGTTGAGGCCGCGAAGCACTGTGAGGACGAGAGTCTCGTCGGAGATGTCCTGGCCGACGTCGCTGAGAGCATCGGCAAGAGACTTGAGCTTGGCGCAGTAGTCGTGGATGGACATGTCTCCTTGCGGTGTGTTGCGGAACTCGGCATCAAGTGCTAGGGCGCGGCTTTTCTTATTGTCGTGGAAGAGGTTGGCGATGGAGTCCCAGACCTGCCGCGCCGTGGAGCCGGGAGCCATGATGATGCCAAAAAGCTCGATGGAGATCGAGCCGTATATCCAGGAGAGCACCGTGAAGTCGTCTCGCCCCCAATCGGAGGTAGGCGAAGTGTCGGACGGAGTGGCGGCGGCGTCGCCGATGACGTGGTTGGAGAGGCCGTAGCGTCCGAGGGCGACGAGAAACAGCTCACGCCACTTGGCGTAGTTGGAGTCCGAAAGATCGAGAGTGATGGGAACATACGTCTTGATGGAGGCGGCGTAAGACGAGGGTGCCGAAGCAGAGACGAGGACAGTTTTTCCTTTTTCCTCGTCAAAACGCTTGAGTTCTTCCTCACGAGCCCGTAGGATGGACTCGCGGTTCTTCAGCTCCTCTTCGAGCTTCTTCAGATCGTCAGCGTTCATGGTGAGAGGGAGGGTGGAGGCTGAGGGAAGCAGCAGCGGTGAGGAGGGCGATTAGGGTGTGCGATCGAGTTCGAGGTAGGAGAGGACCGATCGGCCTGATACCATGTAATAGGGAAAATACCGGGCGGCTCAATGCCAGCCTCGGCAAGCCTCATATATTTATAGCATGAGATGATTACAGAGTTTAATTACAACACAAGCCCGTAAGCATACATGGAAGCTATTGATATGGTAATATCTTTGCATGTACTCCAAGATGAGATGTCGTCGGTGTCCTGGACTCTAACAACTATAGATGGGTTTATGATATCCATGTGGCTACACCTCCCCACGGTACAAGCAAGTGGTGGTGGTGCTAGTAGTTGGGTGCTGGAAGGCGTGATCGATATAGAGGAGAAGTTGCGGTCATTGTACCCAGACCTTCCTGTTGTAGGTGCCTCTGATGTACTAGTTGAGCTTAATGGATCTAGAAAGAGGAATGGAGACATGGTAGAATTGCAGGTACGTAATCAAGCTTGCACGTTTCTTGATTTGAAGACAAAGGACATGCATCAGCAAAAGTATAGCTCATGCTCCCCGTTGTTTGAGATCGACCTGCCATCTCACCTACAAACCATGCAAGTTTTCTCTTAGCTAGCAAGCAAGCCAAGTAGGTTGGGTATGTTACAAATGTATTTACCACCTTGATCGAGTGGTGCTTGATTAGTCCATATTAGATTTTATTTTATTGTATCATACGTGCACATGAATACATGGTCTAATGAGTAATATAAAGTCCACCCGACATCGGATGCATTCCATATATACATTATAGGACAAGGATGGATATTTTATATCTAAGTGTATGCATGTCTCATGCAAACAAGAAAACTCGATCATACCGAAGCCGTCCGATTTGGGTGTGTGTGATCAGCTAGCTGATTACGTTCTCCAGAAAAAGTCGCCTTGGTGATTACATACAATATTAATGGATGGATCTGCAGTGGGAGACCACATACGCTTTCAATGGTTCCTATAGCTAGATAGCTATATCTTTTTTTGGAATGAAGGCTCAAGAAGAGCCTGGCTTTGAATTAGCAAAGCCATCAACCAGCCAGGAATTACAATGACCCAAACAACGGGAAAGAAAAAAAAAGAAACTAGAAACGGCAGATACAAGGTGCTACAACAACAGCTTATATGCACCCCAACAGAAAGCACAAGGATTTACTACAGGAAAAATAGCTAATTGTTGATGGAGCTCATCGACGCGAATGAAGCACCAAAGCAATGACAGTAAGCGAACTTCAAGAGGGAATTGCGCTCAACGAAGATGAACATGCCCTCATCTAACCCAAAAGGAGACCACCATCATTGAACCTTCCTTGATCAATTCCGAAGCTGACCCCTGCCCCTCGCCCTGGATCGAAGGGCGCCGGACC
The DNA here is from genome assembly GCA_902687465.1 of Secale cereale. Lineage (NCBI taxonomy): Eukaryota > Viridiplantae > Streptophyta > Magnoliopsida > Poales > Poaceae > Secale > Secale cereale. Next base: position 869,621,672 of record LR738714.1, on the reverse strand, counting down.
GTTACAAATTGAAGCAGCTCACCCTAGAGCAAGGAGCCGTAGATTCTCTAGCGCCTTGGGAGAATCTCAGTGTGACCCACCCACTGTGCAAGATCACCAGGAAAAGAGACAAACCGCAGCTGAATGGTCCATACACAAAGAAATGAAGCTGTTCAAAGGACGAGGGCATCAAAGAAACAATCGCTGAGTTGATAAACACCTGAAGCTGTGACAAAATTATAGCTCAGATTAGGATCCATGTCCGAATCGCCTACGCCGTGCTACTGCACACGGGGGAGAGGAACCACATCCCCTCCCCCACCATGGCAACACACAAACGACAGTCCTACGGACAACCACAGGGAGCTAATCTCGCGAAAAATCCCAGTGTTAGCTCCAAAACATTGATGTCTCTGCTCGCTGGAGAACCACATCCACACGCCAATGCACACCCCCAACTCGCCCAAGACGACACCTTCAGGAAGGTGACGATGCAATCCGCGCCTCTGCCGCCCAGACCAGAACTGGCAAAGGTTTTCACTCGGGTATGAGAGGGGAGAGAAATGGGATCGAACCTCGACGGCGCCTTTGACAAGGGGAACGACGCCAACCGGCGTCACCGCCGCCGTGACCGGAACAGCCGGCCAAAGATCTCTCCCGGTTCGAGCTCGCAACTCCGTCGTCCCCACCTTCAACGGATCCAGCGACCGACACCCACCACGACCCAGATCCAGCGGGGAAAAGACGAGGGAAGGGAGGGGGGGGGGAAGGAAACCCCCAGATCTAACGCGCAGCCAGGGGCACAAGGCCACCCGCCTTGACCGTCGTCCAACGCCTCCACCACTCGCCGCCCGCACGGCCAAGTGGGGAGGAGGAGCACCAGCGAATGCCGCTCTCCGCAGAGCAGGCGCCGCCGCACCACCCGAGGCCGCCGCCTCGGCTACAGGGGCCCTTCCCGCGGAGACGAAGGAGCACGGTCTCGCCGCCACCTTCCTTGGCTGTCGCGTGGACTTCGCCGGTGACCCCTCTGGCAGTGGCGAGGGAAGGGAGAGGAGGGAGGCTTGGCGGCTAGGGTTGCGTCACCGCCCGCGTCGCCCCGGGCGGAGCGGAGAGGGGGCCTTGGAGTCTTTTTTCCGCAACCTGACTACACTAGAGCTACTTTGTCGATAGCTACTTATAGCAAGGCACCTAACTCAAACGCACACGACCCATGGCGCCACGGCCACAGAAACCCCGTTGAAAGAACATATGTCTGGCGCATCATGTTCCTCCTTTGTTGAAGGTGAGGTGGCCTATGCAAGTGCCTCACTCTTATGCCTCTTTAGTAGCAAGTAAGTGACATATCTATACGCATCACTAAAAGGGAAATGAATTGGGATTATTTCTTGCCCAAATTAGCCATGTTCGAGAAAATAGAAAAATAGCTAGGTCGCTAGAGCCAAAGCCGCAGTGCATACAAGTTAGGAAAGAAAATCTCTTGGCTTGCAGTTGTAAGAAATATGGTAGGTCGAAGTCTAATGAGAAAAGTTTCTCATGACTCCATTCTATTGTGCACTAGATAATTATTTGGAGGAGAGTATAGGATGGGACACTCAAATTGTTAGCAATATTTCCAGATTTGTAAGAAACTAAGAACAAGTAAGATTTTGAAAACCTCCCCTTTGGTCGGGGTGGCATAAAGCCGGTAAGTTGTTTTAGAGACCAACATCGAAAATCCAAGGCGAGATGTACACTATATATCCAGCAATAAAAACTATTCTAAAAGCAATGGCATGACTTACATAATAACAAAACAATATCCGGTTGAAACAGTAAAATCCATTTGTATCGTCCTCAACTTACTAGGCTTACGAGCTAGCTAGGAGAACACTTTCATGGTTTGTAAGCGATATGGTAGGTCGATCTCCAACATCGAGGAGCGCTGCTTTTGCACATGGGTTTCCTTCGTCTCCTAATCAAAAACTACGAGCGCACCATAGCGACCTGTCTCACATACATGTAGCAACACCACGTCCCCGCTCCTCGTCCCGGAGCCCTGGAACTCAATGACTACATCAGTGCCACCCTCAAGAGGAATATCTGGACACACTGACCGTAGGTTCTGCCGTACGTCGATCATATTTTCTAGTGACCAACCACCACCACCACCTGCTGGGACCGTATGGAGTTGTAGCCACACTGATATCTTGAACCCCTATATGGCGAGTAGTTTGAGTACATTCCTATTGGGTGACGTTGCCAAGTAGAGGTTGTTTCCTATGCATTTGGCAGGAGGGAGCTTCACCATTCCCGGCGACCCTGTGCGCACATCGAAGGTGAGGATGTGCATATTATCACTACTGGAAAACGGTCCTACGCCGACGGCCAAAACAATGCCGACGGCGGCCGTCGGCCTACTTTGAGCTATGGCGACAGCCACGTCACGGCCGTCGGCTTAGACTGGCCGTCGGGCTAGACGGAGCTACGCCGACAGCTGCCGTCGGCGTAGCTGCGTACACGCCGACAGCAGCCGTCGGCATATACAAGCCGTCGGCATAGTAGTGGGCCCGGCGACCGCTCCGGTGAGCAGCGGTTAACGCCGTCAAATCTATGCCGACGGCCTGGACGGGCGGCCGTCGGCATATCTCCGCAAGCCACGTCACCGATCCACGGCAAACGATATGCCGACGGCGGCTGTCGGCGTAGACGCCACGTCATCGATCCGCGGCATGCCGCATCTATGCCGACAGCAATGCCGTCGGCATAGTTTTTGTTTTTTTTAAATGTAATGCTATATTACGTACTATTATATCTAAGCCGACGGTAATGCCGTCGGCATATTTTTTTTCATGCATTACTACATTAACTGACATGTTTTTCATGCATTACTATATTAACTTGGCATATTTTTATTATTATTATATCTACGCCGACGGCAATGCCGTCGGCATAGATTAAATTATATATATGCCGACGGCATTGCCGTCGGCATAGATTTTTATTTTTTTTTATTTTTTTTATGTTCTATTATATTAACTAACATGTAGCATATGCTTTTTATGTATTATTACATTAATATATATATATATATATGTAGTTTGTAATTTTTTTTCATAGATTACATGAATATATATATATATATTGTATTTTTTCGAGCACGTTAATAAGGTGCCGTCATACTCTTTTGAATATAGGTGCTTATATTTTATTAAAATCCAACACAGCTATGCCGCTAGAAGTTTTGTGGCGGTTGCAAAACGTCCGGCAACCGTCTCCGGAGTGTAACCCTCTCACGTTCGCGGTGTGCCCCCGTCCCGAACGGTGCCGCCGCCGGCACCTGGAGGGCGGAAACAGCCGCACATCGGGTATATACGGAGGGGACATTGCTCCCAAGTGTTTCTATCGGATGACCTACCACAACCGGGTGGTTTTCTGGCATGTCCGAAGAGGCGGGACGCGTCTCCGGGACGTGGGCCCCCTCACGGACGGCGCCGCCGCCGGCATGCGAAGGAAGGAAACGGACGCGTCGGGTCTACACGGAGGGGATGTAGCTGTGGGTTTGGCCCGGATGTTGCTCCCAGGTGTCCCTCTGTGCTGACCTGACACATCCGGGTGGAGAGGTCCACTGTTGAAAGTCCGTCTATGGGAAGTCAAAGGGCTAGATCTCGTGGTCAACCGCTCCAGGATTAGGCGGGACGGGGGCCCTCGGGTAGCAATGCCACCGGAGCATCGCACCGGCCCCTCATACATGCGGGGTGGTGTTGTGGCATTTTTGAAGAGGTGGCACGCGTTTCCGGGATGTGGCCCCCCACACGTACGGCGCCGCCGCCGGCATCTGAATGGGGGAAACGGACGTGTCGGGTCTACACGGAGGAGATGTATATGTGGATTTGGCCCGGATGTTGCTCCCAGGTGTCCCTCTGTGCTGACCTAACACAACTGGGTGGAGAGGTCCACTGTTGAAAGCCTGTATGTGGGGACGCCTGCCGGGCGTTTGCACACTCCGGAGACGCCATCGAAACCAGGTGGTGGGTTGGGTCCAGACCGTGTTAGGGGATGTTCCTATGGGCTGACCTATCGAAACCAGGTGGAAGAGTCCACTAGTCAAACACTAGTAGAAAACAGGGCATTGGTCCAGCCCATTAGCCCCGGTTCAATCTAGAACCGGGACCAATGGGGGTACTGGACCCGGTTCGTTAGCCCAGGGGGCCGGCCGGGCCACGTGGGCCATTGGTCCCGGTTCGTCTGGACCTATTGGTCCCGGTTGGAGCTAAAAACCGGGACCAATGGCTCTTGCTCCTGGCCCACCACTATTGGTCCCGGTTTGTTTTATGAACCGGGACCAAAGGCACCCCTTTAGCCCCGGTTTGTAGCACCAACCGGGACCAGTGAGTTGCCTATATAAACCCCCTCACTCAAGAGCAGAGCTCACTGCTCTGTTTTTTTTTCTGGCCGAGGGGGAGAGGGGTTAGTGGTGCTCTAGCTCACCTCCTATGGACACAACGTGTTCGGTGGAATGCCCGAGCCACACTAGTTAAGCTTTTCTCCTCTCGAAGCTCTATTTTCTCCGAGATTTGTCTAGGTTTAGCGGTCCGTCACGTCCCGTCCCCGTCTTCGCCGCCGTCGATCGCCCCCGCCGATCTCGTCACCGGCACCACCGTGGTGAGCCTCTTGTTATGTCCATGCTTTTCTTACTTTTATTATTGCTTTAGATAGATATTTGTCTAATTTTCTTACGTTTATTATTGCTTGTTATTATATAGTGCGATGGTTTTGATATCCGCCCACGTGGGCCCTCGTCCGGTCTACGATTCGGATGTGGTATATTATCTTTAATTTATAACTATTTGTTTTAGTGCTTATGATAGTTATGCCGACCAACCTGACATGCATAGATGTTTTATTATGTCTAGGAGGTAGTTGAACCGGAAATTCCAACCGACCCTCTTGTGGAGAGGTTAAATTTAGTTGAAGAGGAAAACATTTCGTTAAAGAAAAAATTGGAAAAAATGGAGGAGGAGAAGATGGAATTGGAGTTGCATGTTGCGTAAGTTATCGATGATCACAAGATCAAGATGGACCCTATTGTCGAGAGGTTAAATTTAGTTGAAGAAGAAAACAAATTCTTGAAGGAAAAAATAAAAAAAATTGTGGACGAGAAGATGATATTGGAGTTGCATGTTGCGGATGTCGTCGATGATCACAAGATCAAGATGGATGCAATGCGGTTGAATATTAAAAAGAATAGAAAATATGCCATTAATGCCGAGGCTTGGTATCATTATGCCGTTGGATCAATTGTTACCTTGGTTGCGATTATGATAGCATTTGTTTTCGCGTTGAAATGTTTTACATAGTTTCGATGTGTATGGAGAGCTATATGTTGTTAGATGAGAACTATATATGTATGTACTTTGGTTTTAATGTGATGATGAACTTTTATCCATTTGGTCACTTAATTATCTATTTATGATGTTCTGTAATGGTTTTTGACACACTTAATTATATATAAATGCACGCAGATGAACCGCCAATGGATGTACGGTGACAGACACACCTCCGAGTACATTAAGGGCGTGCGTGAGTTTCTAAATGCGGCAGAGGCAAACTAGCAGAATGGTTTTATGTGTTGTCCATGCACTAAATGTGTGAATACGATGTCTTACTCTAACCGAAAAATCCTTCACTCCCACCTGCTTTACAAGGGTTTCATGCCACACTATAATGTTTGGACGAGGCACGGAGAAATAGGGGTTATGATGGAAGACGGCGAAGAAGAAGAGTACGATGACAACTATGTGCCCCCTGAATACGGTGATGCTGCAATGGGGGGAGCTGGTGAAGATCAAGAGGAACCAGACGATGTGCCCAATGATGCTGCAACGGGTGAAGCTGCTGAAGATCAAGAGGAACCAAATGATGATCTTCGCCGGGTCATTGTCGATGCAAGGACACAATGCGAAAGTCAAAAGGAGAAGCTGAAGTTCGATCGCATGTTAGAGGATCACAAAAAAGGGTTGTACCCCAATTGCGAAGATGGCAACACAAAGCTCGGTACCATACTGGAATTGCTGCAGTGGAAGGCAGAGAATGCTGTGGCTGACAAAGGATTTGAGAAGCTACTGAAAATATTGAAGAAGAAGCTTTCGAAGGATAACGAATTGCCCAACAGTACATACGCAACAAAGAAGGTCGTATGCCCTCTAGGATTGGAGGTGCAGAAGATACATTCATGCCCTAATGACTGCATCCTCTACCGCGGTGCATACAACGATCTGAACGCATGCCCGGTATGCGGTGCATTGCGGTATAAGATCAGACGAGATGACCCTGGTGATGTTGATGGCGAGCCCGCCAGGAAGAGGGTTCCTGCGAAGGTGATGTGGTATGCTCCTATAATACCACGGTTGAAACGTTTGTTTAGAAACAGAGAGCATGCCAAGTTGATGCGATGGCACAGTGAGGACCGTAAGAAAGACGGGAAGTTGAGAGCACCCGCTGACGGGTCGCAATGGAGAAAAATCGAGAGAAAGTACTGGGAGGAGTTTGCAAAGGACGCAAGGAACGTATGGTTTGCTTTAAGCGCGGATGGCATTAATCCTTTCGGGGAGCAGAGCAGCAATCACAGCACCTGGCCCGTGACTCTATGTATGTATAACCTTCCTCCTTGGATGTGCATGAAGCGGAAGTTCATTATGATGCCAGTTCTCATCCAAGGCCCTAAGCAACCCGGCAACGACATTGATGTGTACCTAAGGCCATTAGTTGAAGAACTTTTACAGCTGTGGAATGGAAACGGTGTACGTGCGTGGGATGAGCACAAACAGGAGGAATTTGTCCTAAAGGCGTTGCTGTTCGTGACCATCAACGATTGGCCCGCTCTCAGTAACCTTTCAGGACAGACAAACAAAGGATACCACGCATGCACGCACTGTTTAGATGACACTGAAAGTATATACCTGGACAAGTGCAGGAAGAATGTGTACCTGGGCCATCGTCGATTTCTTCCGACCAACCATCAATGTCGAAAGAAAGGCAAGCATTTCAAAGGCGAGGCAGATCACCGGAAGAAGCCCGCCACGCGTACCGGTGATCACGTACTTGCTATGGTCAATGATTTACATGTAATCTTCGGAAAGGGCCCCGGCGCACTAGCTGTTCCGAATGACGATGAGGGACACGCACCCATGTGGAAGAAGAAATCTATATTTTGGGACCTACCCTACTGGAAAGACCTAGAGGTCCGCTCTTCAATCGACGTGATGCACGTGATGAAGAACCTTTGCGTGAACCTGCTAGGCTTCTTGGGCGTGTATGGAAAGACAAAAGATACAGCTGAGGCACGGGAGGACCTGCAACGTTTGCACGAAAAAGACGGCATCCCTCCGAAGCAGTATGAAGGTCCTGCCAGCTATGCTCTTACGAAAGAAGAGAAAGAAATCTTCTTTGAATGCCTTCTCAGTATGAAGGTCCCGACTGGCTTCTCGTCGAATATAAAGGGAATAATAAATATGGCAAAGAAAAAGTTCCAGAACCTAAAGTCTCATGACTGCCATGTGATTATGACGCAACTGCTTCCGGTTGCATTGAGGGGGCTTCTACCGGAAAACGTCCGATTAGCCATTGTGAAACTATGTGCATTCCTCAATGCAATCTCTCAGAAGGTGATCGATCCAGAAATCGTACCAAGGCTAAGGAGTGATGTGGCGCAATGTCTTGTCAGTTTTGAGCTTGTGTTCCCACCATCCTTCTTCAATATCATGACACACGTCCTAGTTCATCTAGTCGACGAGATTGTCATTCTGGGGCCCGTATTTCTACACAATATGTTCCCCTTTGAGAGGTTCATGGGAGTCCTAAAGAAATATGTCCGTAACCGCGCAAGGCCAGAAGGAAGCATCTCCATGGGCCATCAAACAGAGGATGTCATCGGGTTTTGTGTTGACTTCATTCCTGGCCTTAATAAGATAGGTCTCCCTAAATCGCGGTACGAGGGGAGACTGACTGGAAAATGCACGCTTGGAAGGGACTCAATAATATGCAGGGACGGATATTCTTGGTCTCAAGCACACTACACAGTTCTACAGAACTCTACATTGGTGACCCCGTATGTCGATGAACACAAGAACAGTCTGCGCTCCAAACACCCGGAGCAGTGCGACGACTGGATTACACGTGAACACATCAGGACTTTCAGCAGTTGGTTGGAAACACGTCTCAGAGGTGACAACACTGTTTGTGATGAGTTGTACTTGTTGTCCAGGGGACCATCTTTGACTGTATTGATTTACAAAGGATACGAGATAAATGGGAATACATTTTACACGATTGTCCAAGATCAAAAGAGCACCAACCAAAACAGCGGTGTCCGCTTTGATGCAACAACCGAGAGGGGAAAGGACACATATTATGGTTACATAGTGGACATATGGGAACTTGACTACGGACATGATTTTAAGGTCCCTTTGTTTAAGTGTAAATGGCTCAATCTGTCTGGAGGCAGGGTACAGGTAGACCCACAGTACGGAATGACAACAGTGGATCTGAAAAATCTTGGATACACTGACGAACCGTTCGTCCTAGCCAATGATGTGGCACAGGTTATCTATGTGAAGGACATGTCTACCAGACCGAGAAAAAGAAAAGATAAGGAAGCGAATACATCATACGATGAGCCAAAGCGCCACATAGTTCTTTCAGGAAAAAGGGACATCCTGGGAGTGGAGGGCAAGACAAACATGTCTGAAGATTATGAAAAGTTTCATGAAATTCCTCCCTTCAAAGTCAAGGCTGACCCAAGCATCCTGATAAACGATGAAGATTATCCATGGTTACGGCGCAATAAGCAAATGACACAAGCGAAGAAAAAGTGAAGACTTTTTTCCGCAACTATTATGATGATACCATGCCAACTTTGTAACAAACGAGTATGATACCATTGTCAGTTTATACTATTCAAATTTGCACTAACATAAAGTTTGTAATTGGTTTTACCAGAAAGAATTAAAAAATAAAACAAAAAACAAAAGAAAATAAATAATGCAGAAAACAAAAAAACTTGCAAAAAAATAAAAAATAGCAACAATAAGTATTTCATTGTAAGTAGAAACAAAATAAAATAAATAAAGCAACAAAGAAAACAAATAATTTCAAATTTAAACTATTCAAATTTGAATACTACTTGCACTAACAGAAAGTTTGTAATTGGTTTTACAAAAGAAAATAAATAATGCAGAAAACAAAACAAAAAAACTTGAAAAAAAAATAGCAACAATAAGTATTTTTTTGTAAGTAGAAACAAAATCAAATAAATAAAGCAACAAAGAAAACAAATAAATAAAAATAGCAACAGTAAGTATTTTGTTGAAAGTAGAAACAAAACTAAAAAATAAAGCAACAAAGAAAAAAAATAAAAAATATGCCACCTGTTGGGCCCACACGGCCTGAATACGACTAGAAACCCAACTATGGGCCAGGATTCAGGCCCGTAGAAAGCCCAGCAAGCCCACAGGCAAAGCAGTGTCAGTTTAGGCCCTTAGGCCTGCAGTTCAGAGGAGTTCGAGAGGAGAGAGGCAGCGGGGCTTATAAACTGGTGCTGCTCTCTCTCAACTAGCGAGGTGGGACTAAACTTCCCACCGCACCGCGGCAAGGCTTTTAGTCCCGGTTGGTGGCAGCAACCGGGACTAAAGGGTGGCATTAGTCCCGGTTGGTGGCTGAAACCGGGACTAATGCCCCTCCTATATAACCAACACTTGCGAAAATTTGGGCAGTTTTCATCTTCCCCGCCCCGACGCCTCCCTCTGCTCCTTTCCCGCCCCCGTCGCCGTCGCCGTCGCCCCCGTCGCCCCGTCGCCCCGTCGCCGTCGCCCCCGTCGCCCCGTCGCCGTCGCCGTAGCCCCCGACGCCGCCTCGTCGCCCCGCCCCGCGCCGTCGCCGCGCCCCGCGCCGGCCCGTCGCCCCGCGCCGCCGCGCGCCCCGCCCCGCCGCTGTCGCGCCGCCGCGCCCCGACGCCGCCTCGTCGCCGCCCCGCCCCGCCGCCGTCGCGCCGCCCAGCCCTGCCGATGTGAGAGGGCTCCCTTTTTTTTATGTTTAATATATATTGCTGTATATATATAGTTGCTGTGTATATATGTATATATGTGTATATTTTTTTTATGTTTATATAAATTGCAGTATATATAGTTGCTGTATATATAGTTGCTGTATTTATATGTATGTGTATATCTATTTTTTTTCTTAGGAATTTGCTAAATATATATGTTAAATATATATTTATGTGTATATAAATATATTTTTTCTTAGGGAGTTGCTGTATATATGTGATGTGTGTATATGTGATGTATATATATGTGTATGTGGCTATATAGTTTTTTGTTTATATATGCTTAATATATATAGAAAGTTTTATATATGCAAAAGTTACAAATTTAGAAAAAGAAGGATAGGAAAGAAGAAAATAAGAAAGAGGAAAGAAAGAAGAAGAGGAGAGGAAGAAGAGGAGAAATAAATAAGAAGAAGAAAAAAAATAAAAAAAGAGGAGAAGAAGAAAGGAATAGAGGAGAAGAAGAGAAATTTTCTCTTCTTCTCCTCTATTCCTTTCTTCTTCTCCTTTTTTTTCTTTTTTTTTTCTTCGATCTTCTCCTCTAGCGGTTCCTTTTTTCTTCTTCTTCCTCTTTTTTTTTATCGGATATGTCTATGTCGATATACACCCTCCCCGATAACTTCGACATTAGGGGGGGCCGGGGTCGAGGGTCGTCGAGGGACCGAGAGGCCGAAGGTCGAGGGGTCGAGGGTCGTCGAGGGACCGAGAGGCCGAAGGTCGAGGGGTCGAGGGTCGTCGAGGGACGGAGAGGCCGAAGGGCGAGGGGTCGAGAGGTTGCCTAGCAGTCGGGGGTCTAGGGTTGTGGATCGCCGAGCAGTCGGGGGTCAAAGTATTGAAGAATTCCATGACTTCATCATTTGCCAGAAGTAACCGGGGCATTTTGGTACAAAGTTATGCAAAGATATTCTGGAACGGAGTTCCTGATAGAATAATCCGTCTTTTGTTATGAATTATCCTATCTGGGACTCCGTTCCAAAATAACTTTGGAGAGCTTCGTACCATCATGCTACTGTTACTTTCGCCTAATGATGAAGTATTGGTTTTGTTGAATCCTTTGACACTCGACAAAATGTGACATGAGGGGGTCTAGGGTTGTGGATCGCCGAGCAGTCGGGGGTCGAGGGGTCGAGAGAGGTTGCCTAGCTAGTGTCAAAGTATTGAAAAATTCCATGACTTCATCATTTGCCAGAAGTAACCGGGGCATGTTGGTACGAAGTTATGCAAAGATGTTTTGGAACGGAGTTCCTGATAGGATAATCCGTCTTTTGTTACGGATTATCTTATCTGGGACTCCGTTCCAAAACAACTTTGGAGAGCTTCGTACCATCATTCTACTGTTACTTTCGCCTAATGATGAAGTATTGGTTTGTTGAATCCTTTGACACTAGACAAAATGTGACATGAGGGTGTCTAGGGTTGTGGATCGCCGAGAAGTCGAATTGAAGAAAAGACAAGTAGGTGATATTGGGTTTATTAACACATACCTCATAGATGCAACCGAGGTTAAATTGCGTCCCGGCGATACCGAGACCAACTTGCTACGATCGTTGGTGGTAAATGAAAACAAAGATATAATACTCTTTCCTTACAACTTCAAGTGAGTGTTAATGTCTTGTGCATATTTGGTTTCCCTTATATATCAGTCAAGTTTATAGTGATGTAATTGATGATCTCATGCATTCGTGCGCAGCTTCCACTATATTCTCTTAGAGATTAAGCTTGAGAAGGGAATAGTAACTGTCTTCGACTCTAAACGTAAAGATCCCGAGGAGTATGCGGACATGACTCAAATGCTAGCCAGGTAAGTTAAATCGATCAATATTATCCACCATGCATATATATATCAGCAACTTCATTTCTGATATCAACTAATTGTTTCCTTTGTCTGGCAGGGCTTGGAAAAAATTCACCAAAAAAGCTCCGGGACTGCCGAAGAAGCTACAATTTAGATACCCGAAAGTAAGTACTATATAGTAGCATGTTCCGCGCACGCATCTCCTATATCTTGATTCAAGCGCTAGTTTCATCAATACCAATTTGGCATTCTTGCTTATCAGTTTGATTGACCTCTATTTCTTGTAAAGTGGTTGTGGCAGGAACCCGGGAATGATTATTGTGGATACTACATTTGCGAGTCCATCCGCCACACGACCTGTGAGCGGGGCTACACTGATGAACAATTTGAAGTGCGTAAGCAATCAATAATATTCACAAATTTATAGCATCATTTCATGTATTGACCCCCTACTTCAAATTAGATGTTTCGGATGCGGGATGAACTCCTAACACCAGATCGACTGCGAGCAATTCAAGAGGAATTGGCGGCATTCTTCCTTGAACACGTGATCGCTGAAGACGGAGAATACTATGTGGACCATGCATCCATGTGTTAGGAGATTATTTTTGTAAGAGATAATTGTTGTATATATGTGCCCGGTAGTGTCGGATAGATATACGAGAACTTGTTGTTCGACCAATCTCTCGGAGAAGGAGAGGTCGTCGATATTACTTCTCTCTGTATGCATATATATATATATGTTGATTATACGATCTTCTGTTTCCTTCGTTTGCTTAGTAGCTAGCAGCTAGCTAGCTAGCTAGCGTGACTCTAGTCCTCTCTATATACGTATGTGTAGTATGTAGCGTCGACCAAGCACGGACATAAGAGAGAACACTTCTCTCTATTAATTAGCTAGCTAACACAATATATGAAACACCTAAATTAACCCCCCAAAACCTAAAACCCCCCCTCCCCTTTCAAAAAAAAAAACAAAAACCACAGCCACAGAAATGCTGACGCGTGGAAGCCTTTTGGTCCCGGTTGGTACCACCAACCGGGACTAAAGCCCCTCCTGCCTGGACTCAGTGCACAGGCCACGTGGACACCCTTTTGCCCCGGTTCTGGATTGAACCGGGACTAAAGGGTCAGAGTATTAGTACCGACCCTGTTGCCCCGGTTCCAGAACCGGGGCTAAAGGCCCAAATGAACCGGGTCTGATCCCCCTTTATCTACTAGTGAAAGCAAGTGAGAACAAGCACCGATTTCGTCGTTTTCATAGGCGTTGGAAAGCTATTCGGGAATTGAGGTGATAGGACTTCTAGTGTTTACGATCTGGAGGATTTTACATACGTGCACACACAGGATCACGTGCGCGGAAAATTTTGAGACCAAAAAGGGTCGTCTTGGCCCTCAAAAATGGCCTGCAGGATTGGAAAAAATGAAAGTTATCGCAATTACAGCTCAAATTTTGATGAGCCGGCATATCACTTTGGTGTTCAAGTCCTTGGCGCCCCACCCATGTATGGATACAATAGGGTGTTAGGCCAACTCTCGCGAAGAAACGGTGATCAAAGAAAATACAAAAATCAACCTAGAGTCCGAATTGATCGAGACTCACAAAGCAAGTGAGAACAAGCACCGATTTCGTCGTTTTCATAGGCGTTGGAAAGCTATTGGGGAATTGAGGTGATAGGACTTCTAGTTTTTACGATCTGGAGGATTTTACATACGTGCACACACAGGATCACGTGCGTGGAAAATTCTGAGCCCAAAAAGGGTCGTCTTGGCCCTCAAAAATGGCCTGCAGGATTGGAAAAAATGAAAGTTATCGCAATTACAGCTCAAATTTTGATGAGCCGGCATATCACTTTGTTGTTCAGGTCCTGGGTGCCCCACCCATGTATGGATACAATAGGGTGTTAGGCCAACTCTCGCGAAGAAACGGTGATCAAAGAAAATACAAAAATCAACCTAGAGTCCGAATTGATCGAGACTCTCAAAGCAAGTGAGAACAAGCTCCGATTTCGTCATTTTCATAGGCGTTGGAAAGCTATTGGGGAATTGAGGTGATAGGACTTCTAGTTTTTATGATCTGGAGGATTTTACATACGAGCACACACAGGATCACTTGCGCGGAAAATTTTGAGACCAAAAAGGGTCGTCTTGGCCCTCAAAAATGGCCCGTAGGATTGGAAAAAATGAAAGTTATCGCAATTACAGCTCAAATTTTGATGAGCCGGCATATCACTTTGGTGTTCAGGTCCTTGGCGCCCCACCCATGTATGGATACAATAGGGTGTTAGGCCAACTCTCGCGAAGAAACGGTGATCAAAGAAAATACAAAAATCAACCTAGAGTCCGAATTGATCGAGACTCTCAAAGCAAGTGAGAACAAGCACCGATTTCGTCGTTTTCATAGGCGTTGGAAAGCTATTGGGGAATTGAGGTGATAGGACTTCTAGTTTTTACGATCAGGAGGATTTTACATACGTGCACACACAGGATCATGTGCGCGGAAAATTTTGAGACCAAAAAGGGTCGTCTTGGCCCTCAAAAATGGCCTGCAGGATTGGAAAAAATGAAAGTTATCGCAATTACAGCTCAAATTTTGATGAGCCGGCATATCACTTTGGTGTTCAGGTGTCGGGGGAAACTGTCCACCACGAACACCTATGGGACCGGAGCCCCTTGTCTGTGCGGTACGAGGGCGGAGGGAGCACGAAGAGCAGGTCGAGGCAGACGCACGGGCAGTTTTACCCAGGTTCGGGCCGCACGGATGCGTAAAACCCTACTCCTGCTTGGTTGTGTATTGAGTTGGGCGCTCGGAGCTTGAAGAAGCAGCTACACGAGCGTGTGAATGATCTAGGTTTCGAACCCCCTCCACGTTGTGCATGGGCCTCCTTTTATAGTGCAAGGGGTCACCGACAGGTGTCAACGTAGGAGAAAGGGGTAAAAACGTAAAAGAGGTGGTAGTTGTAACAGTGCGGGAACAGTGGAGCTACAGTACAGAACAGTGGTCTATACCTACTCTAACAGTGGGGGACAAGGGCATTTAATACCCGTCGCCGTCGACCCCAAAAGCTCCCGCCGTTGCGTCTCCGTCTGCCACGGCGATGGATCCACTGCCGTGGAGTGCCACCGTGTCCCCCAGGCTGCACAGCCATCCGCCACGCGTCCCTGGAGTGGCCCCAGGGCGACGCGTGGGCCGATGAGCTGGAGCGCGGGCACACAGCGCACCTCCCCCGGCAAGCACCTTGCCGGGGATCTCGACCTTGCCGGGCCCGGAAGCTTGCCGCTCCCCGAGCCCTTGCCGGGTCTTCTAAGATGAAATCTTCTATTCGTCCTGACAAGCTCCTCTTGCCAGGGCCTCGTGCTAGTTAAGCAATCTCGAGCCTGGGACGGCCTTCCCGGCAAGCTCCTCTTGCCGGGGTCTTGGTCTTCTGTCTTGTATACTTTGTTTTTGAATGGCTAGATAAGGGTCAGGAAGGTCTCCGACAAGCGCGTGGTGAACCCTGCCGCGGGGAGCTGCCGCTGCCCGTGCACAAGTTGGGGTACTAGGGTACCCCTACCTTAGTACACCGACAATGTGTGAATACGATGTCTTACTCTAACCGAAAAATCCTTCACTCCCACCTGCTTTACAAGGGTTTCATGCCACACTATAATGTTTGGACGAGGCACGGTGAAATAGGGGTTATGATGGAAGACGGCGAAGAAGAAGAGTACGATGACAACTATGTGCCCCCTGAATACGGTGATGCTGCAATGGGGGGAGCTGGTGAAGATCAAGAGGAAGCAGACGATGTGCCCAATGATGCTGCAACGGGTGAAGCTGCTGAAGATCAAGAGGAACCAAATGATGATCTTCGCCGGGTCATTGTCGATGCAAGGACACAATGCGAAAGTCAAAAGGAGAAGCTGAAGTTCGATCGCATGTTAGAGGATCACAAAAAAGGGTTGTACCCCAATTGCGAAGATGGTAACACAAAGCTCGGTACCGTACTGGAATTGCTGCAGTGGAAGGCAGAGAATGCTGTGGCTGACAAAGGATTTGAGAAGCTACTGAAAATATTGAAGAAGAAGCTTCCGAAGGATAACGAATTGCCCGACAGTACATACGCAGCAAAGAAGGTCGTATGCCCTCTAGGATTGGAGGTGCAGAAGATACATGCATGCCCTAATGACTGCATCCTCTACCGCGGTGCATACAACGATCTGAACGCATGCCCGGTATGTGGTGCGTTGCGGTATAAGATCAGACGAGATGACCCTGGTGATGTTGATGGCGAGCCCGCCAGGAAGAGGGTTCCTGCGAAGGTGATGTGGTATGCTCCTATAATACCACGGTTGAAACGTTTGTTTAGAAACAGAGAGCATGCCAAGTTGATGCGATGGCACAGTGAGGACCGTAAGAAAGACGGGAAGTTGAGAGCACCCGCTGACGGGTCGCAATGGAGAAAAATCGAGAGAAAGTACTGGGAGGAGTTTGCAAAGGACGCAAGGAATCCTGTGGATGCTATCACGGAGGCACAAAATTGCCACCTTATGGCACAGTGGATGAATCTGAAGGTCAAGGCGGCTGCTGGCTCTGTTTATCCTTCTGGACCAGACGACACTTTTCACTGCCGGCCGATTCCAGAAGGATATGCTAGGGTGATGGTCGACGAAATAACGGAGGGATTTGAGGAGCTCCAGCTTGACCACCCTACCGGTGAAGGGGAGACTCGGCTGGGTTCTTCACTGAAGACTCCATGCCTATGGCGGAAGGACCTAATCAACATTCTGAACTGGACGCCTCCGCCTCCTCCTCCTCCTCCGACGAGTCAGGGCACTCCGCCTCCTCCACCGCCTCCTCCTCCGGCGAGTGACCATCAGGGCACTCCGGCTCCTTCTCCGGCGAGTGACCATCAGGGCACTCCGGCTCCTTCTCCGGCGCGTGGCGGCACACCGCCTCCTTCGCCGCCGGCGCGTGGCGGCACTCCGCCTCCTTCGCCGCCGGCGCGCCCGAGCAGACAGCCTGCTCCTCCTTCTCCGCCTAATCAGCAAGGGCGGAAGAGACCTGCCACCGCTCCGGCTGCTCCTGCTCCGGCGCCTAAGCAAGTAAAAAAGACAGCCGCTTCATCTGGTCCGGCGACGTCTACCAGTACAGCCAGAGGCGGGAGGCGATGCAGATTCGGTCCTTCTCTCACGCCTCTAGAGAAGTTACCGTACGAGAGGTCCGAGGAGGAAAACACGAAGATCGCTGAAGGCGAAGTGAAGGACTTTTTTGAAGGGTTGAAAGCACAGAGACATCCACCTCCGGAGGAGAAGATAGATGCGGTGAAAGCAAAGCGCACTCTTGCTGCCCTGAAGCAACCAGCGAAAAGTAAGCCGAAGGGCAACTATGACCGCATTATTCAAAAGACATTTCAAGATGCCAAGCGGTCCGGAAGTACAAAAAGTGATCAGAGGTTAGCAGAAGGGCGAGCTGGGAAACAAATTGCCCAGCTCGGCGAACAAGCGAACCAATCGTGCCCCCCGCTCAAGGTGTCTAGCGACATGGTCGCTAATGATCCGAGGATGGTGCCCGGTTATACCAATCTTGCAGATTACGCGTCCGACGATGTACACTATGATTTCATGGACGTGCAGATAGAAAGATACGAGTACAAAAAGCCTCTCGTCAAAAATGAAAGATCTCTATCAACGAATATGCGAACATTGCATGATTGGTACATGAAAATCTGCAGAGAGTCTGGGGGGAGGAATAACTTGTATTTGAGAGTTAAACTGGAGCATGACCTCGTTGGAATTGACCCGTTGCCTGTTCCATTTGAGGAGTTCTATCAGTTTTTCAATCAATTGGCCCTCGATAAAACAACGGTCACCTGCTACTGTCTGTAAGTAGTACTACTTCTGTCATTAAGTCTCTCTATATAGCTGATCTTCATTGCATGTATTTATAATTATCCTCACTATATTATGCAGATTGAAGATCGTCGAATTGAAGAAAAGACAAGTAGGTGATATTGGGTTTATTAACACATACCTCATAGATGCAACTGAGGTTAAATTGCGTCCCGGCGATACCGAGACCTACTTGGTACGATCGTTGGTGGTAAATGAAAACAAAGATATAATACTCTTTCCTTACAACTTCAAGTGAGTGTTAATGTCTTGTGCATATTTGGTTTCCCTTATATATCAGTCAAGTTTATAGTGATGTAATTGATGATCTCATGCATTCGTGCGCAGCTTCCACTATATTCTCTTAGAGATTAAGCTTGAGAAGGGAATAGTAACTGTCTTCGACTCTAAACGTAAAGATCCCGAGGAGTATGCGGACATGACTCAAATGCTAGCCAGGTAAGTTAAATCGATCAATATTATCCACCATGCATATATATCAGCAACTTCATTTCTGATATCAACTAATTGTTTCCTTTGTCTGGCAGGGCTTGGAAAAAATTCATCAAAAAAGCTCCGGGACTGCCGAAGAAGCTACAATTTAGATACCCGAAAGTAAGTACTATATAGTAGCATGTTCCGCGCGCGCATCTCCTATATCTTGATTCAAGCGCTAGTTTCATCAATACCAATTTGGCATTCTTGCTTATCAGTTTGATTGAGCTCTATTTCTTGTAAAGTGGATGTGGCAGGAACCCGGGAATGATTATTGTGGATACTACTTTTGCGAGTCCATCCGCCACACGACCTGTGAGCGGGGCTACACTGATGAACAATTTGAAGTGCGTAAGCAATCAATAATATTCACAAATTTATAGCATCATTTCATGTATTGACCCCCTACTTCAAATTAGATGTTTCGGATGCGGGATGAACTCCTAACACCAGATCGTCTGCGAGCAATTCAAGAGGAATTGGCGGCATTCTTCCTTGAACACGTGATCGCTGAAGACGGAGAATACTATGTGGACCATGCATCCATGTGTTAGGAGATTATTTTTGTAAGAGATAATTATTGTATATATGTGCCCGGTAGTGTCGGATAGATATACGAGAACTTGTTGTTCGACCAATCTCTCGGAGAAGGAGAGGTGGTCGATATTACTTCTCTCTGTATGCATATATATATATATATATGTTGATTATACGAGATCTTCTGTTCCTTCGTTTGCTTAGTATCTAGCAGCTAGCTAGCTAGCTAGCGTGACTCTAGTCCTCTCTATATACGTATGTGTAGTATGTAGCGTCGACCAAGCACGGACATAAGAGAGAACACTTCTCTCTATTAATTAGCTAGCTAACACAATATATGAAACACCTAAATTAACCCCAAAAACCTAAAACCCCCCTCCCCTTTCAAAAAAAAAACAAAAACCACAGCCACAGAAATGCTGACGCGTGGATGCCTTTTGGTCCCGATTGGTACCACCAACCGGGACTAAAGCCCCTCCTGCCTGGACTCGGTGCACAGGCCACGTGGACACCCTTTTGCCCCGGTTCTGGATTGAACCGGGACTAAAGGGTCAGAGCATTAGTACCGACCCTCTTGTCCCGGTTCCAGAACCGGGGCTAAAAGGCCCAAATGAACCGGGGCTAAAGACCCTTTATCTACTAGTGAAAGCTCGTCCGGCGAAAGTCAAATGGTTAGATCTCCTGGTCAACTGGTATTCGGGGTAGACTTCGGGGTGTAGCTATGCTACCGAAACATCGCATGGCTCCCGATGCATGTGTGAACGGGTTGTGGTATGCGTAGACACCCGTCTTGGGGCTCCGTGGTGTGACCCCCGCTCCATGAATGGCAGTGCCACCGTCACTTGGAGGGGGGAATCGTGCGGGTGCGGTAGAACCGGGGGGAATCTAGTGGTGGGTTGGGTCCAGACCGTGTTAGGGGATGTTCCTATGGGCTGACCTATCGCAACCAGGTGGAAGAGACCACTGGTCAAAGCCCGTCCGACAAAAGTTAAAGGGCTAGATCTCCTAGTCAACCGGGAGTAGGGCTGGCCTTCGGGGTGTATCTATGCAACCGAAACATCGCACGG
>LR738714.1:869508990-869600502 GCA_902687465.1 Secale cereale | reverse complement strand
CGCCGGACGCCGCCGTGCCCCCCCAGCCCCAGTGAGCAGCCCCCTCGTCCCTTTTTTGTTTTTTGTTTTGTGTAGTTTTATTAGGTATAGATAAATATAGATAAATGCTAGATAGATAGATGGATGCTAGATAGATGGCTGGATGCTAGATGGATAGATAGATGGATGCTAGATAGATGAATAAAATGTATTTTTTTGTTTTGTGTAGTTTTATTAGGTATTTAGATACACACTAGATAGTTTTTGCTAAGTTTGTGAATATAGATGAATAGTTTTGTGATTGATGGATGAATATAGATGAATAAAAGTAGGATTTGAAGTATCATGATGATCTAAAACCTTGACTAGATGTCATTAGCAATATGATTTTTTTCATAGTTTGAAGTGTCAATGCTTTATGTGATGTTTTTTTGACTCGGTAAAATTTACAGGCTTTGTGGTATTTAATCTCCCTGGAGCCTTCGTCATCTGGGTTTGGTCCGTGATCCTGCCGTTGCTCGACTACTTCCTCTACAGCGAAGGGTTAGCTACGAATTCACCTTCAACTCCTAGCCTCTTTTAACTAGATTAAATTTTCACATCAAGTCGCGTAACCTAGGCGTCTCCCGTCCGAAAGGGTTGCATCGATAAATATGCATTCAATTGCATATTTATCACCGCAGCTCTTTCGGATTGTCCAGCGCTTTCCACGGACAGCCCGAGGATGTGTAGATTGGGTACGTTGTTCATGCTCTACCCCGTTCCGAGACAGGATTTCGGCGGCGCCTCCCTGTTGTTCTCCGGATGCACATTCTCTCGGCAATTTGCCGAGACGTGTATTTGGAGAACAGCGGGGAGGTGCTGCCGAAATTTCGTCTCGGAATGGGGTAGAGCATGGACAACGTACTCAATTTACACATTCTCGGGTGGGATTAGGACCCATCTTTACCTATTAGAGATGTAGGTGGATTAAATGCCGTTTCTCGTCCATACCCTAAAAAATAAAATATTGATGTGATGAATTTAAATAAATCCTTAATTATGTTGTGTGGCTTCCAATAAAGCAGAGATGGCAGATAATCAGTGGATGTATAGTGGGTTTTTCCGTCGGAATGAAGTAACAACAGAGTGGGTCGAGAAAACTGATGTGTTTTTGAAAGAGATATTCCGTAGACCAATGAGGATGGTTCCAGAATGCCCGTGTGCCAGATGTAAGGGACGTATCCGTAGAGATCGGAGTGAGATGACTAAGCACCTTCGCACGAATGGATTTATGCCCAACTTTAATATGCCGATAAACTTTGCCCAGAGGGACCGTGGTAGAGTGGAGGTGATACGACAACGCGTCGCTGGTTATGAGGACGATGGGGTTAGAGACATGATAGATGATGTCTTTGCTGCACAGCCGACACCTCCGTCACATTCAGCGAATGAACCGGAGGAGCCGGAGGAAACCGCAAAGGCCTTCCTGGAAATCTTGGTCTCGTCAAAGAAACCTCTCTATGAGGGTGCCAAGCTGTCTGTGCTGGATGCCATCTCGCAACTGATGGCAGTCAAGGCTGAGTACGGTTGTAGCCGAGGTTGCTTCGAAGCATTTCTGGGAGTATGGGCTAACAGCCTGCCTGAGGGCCATGAACTGCCGAAAACCATGTACGCTACGAAGAAAATCATGAAGGCGCTCTCCATGGACTATGAGAAAATACATGCTTGTCCAAAGAATTGCCTTTTGTTTAGGCATGAGTATGCGGATGACAACTACTGTAGGAAGTGCAGTTCCTCTCGGTATATTGAGGTGGTCGATAAGCATGGTCTGCAGCGGCAGCTAAAAATCCCTGTGAAGGTTCTTCGGTATCTTGATTTTATAAAAAGATTGCAGCGCCTTTTCATCACCGAGGAGTCTGCCAAAATGATGAAGTGGCACAAGGAAGGGAAAAGGTACAATCCAAACAAAATTGTACATCCATCAGAAGGTGAAGCATGGAAGTCATTCGATATAGAGTACCCGGAGGAAGCAGCCGAGGCTGGGAATGTCAGAATTGCTATAACAGGTGATGGGTTCAATCCATATGGTATGTCGTCCAATTCATACAGCTGCTGGCCCGTATTTGTTATTCCGCTCAATCTCCCTCCCGGCGCCATAATGCAACGCAAGACCATGTTCTCGTCGCTTATAATTCCGGGGCCTGAATATCCGGGGAAGAATTTGAGTGTGTTTATGCAGCCATTGGTGGATGATTTGCACCATTCTTGGTACTTCCCGAGGTTGACATACGACCGACATCTGCAGAAAAATTTCTTGATGAAAGTTTGGCTACAGTATTGCATGCATGACTTTCCCGGCTATGCCCTGTTCTGCGGATGGTGTACAAGTGGAAAGATGCCTTGCCCAGTGTGCATGCAGGCGTTGATTTTCATTTGGCTGAAAAAGGGTGGCAAGTATGTTGCCTTTGATCTGCATCGACAGTTCCTCCCTCCAGACCATCCTGATAGGGAAGACAAGAAGAACTTCACCAAAGGCAAAGTTGTCCATGAAGTTAACGAGATTCCTACGTTTTCTGGTGCGGATGTGCTTGCTCAGCTGAAATCTCTTAAGCCTGCCAGCGAAGGGAAGGGCAAAGGCAAAGGAAAAGGCAAAGCCACAGGCGAAGATGAGGGCGAGGGCAGAGGAAAAGGTAAAGGGAAAAAAAGTTTTGAAGCTTATGGTGAGACGCACAACTGGACTCACATTACCCCCTTCACGCAACTTCCCTATTTTAAGGACCTCAAACTTCCATACAACATTGACGTGATGCACACCGAAAAAAATGTTGCAGAGTCCCTTTTTTGCACGATCCTCAACATTCCTGATAAGACAAAGGATAATGTTAATGCTAGAGTCGATCAACAGAATATATGTGATAGACCACGTCTACACATGCAGCCTCCCACAGGCAGTCGAAAATCTTGGTTCAAGCCAGATGCTGATTTCGTACTTAAAAAGGATCATAAGATGGAGGCATTGAAGTGGCTGAAACACGTCGTGAAGTTCACGGATGGTTATGCGTCGGATATAAGTAATGGGGTCAATCTTTCAACGGGAAAAGTGACCGGGCTCAAGAGTCATGACTATCATGTATGGATTGAGCGGATTATGCCGGTGATGGTTCGGGGCTATGTTCCCGAGCGTGTCTGGCGTGTGCTTGCGGAGTTAAGCCATTTCTTCCGCACGCTTTGTGCTAAAGAAGTATGTCCTGAGAAGATAAAAGAAATGCATAAGAAGGCGCCGGAGTTGATATGCAAGCAAGAGAAGATCTTCCCACCAGGCTTCTTTACTCCGATGACACATCTTATTTTGCATCTCGCGAACGAGGTATTGTTGGGGGGCCCTGTGCAGAATCGTTGGCAGTACGGCCCTGAGAGACAGAACAAGCATCTGAGACAGAAATGTGGAAACAAAGCTAAGATTGAAGCTTCCATAGCTGAGGCAGTTATCCTAGAGGAGGTGGCAGACCTCAGGACAGCCTACTATCCGGACCATGTTCCAATGTTGCACAATAAGGTGTCTCGATACAACACAGAAGAACCCAAGTATAAACCCAAGTTGCCTCTATTCATCGGGCAAGGTGGCAGGGCTGGATGCTCGACACCTTATCTCATGCCACGAGATGAGTGGGAGGATGTCATGTTCTATATCTTGCCCAACATCAAGGAAGTTGAGGATGAGTGGATGAGGTAATACCTTTGCACCATTCTTTTCGTCAATTCGTTATGTTCACGGCGCCTAGTTCTTATACCGTTTTTCTTATTGTAGTCGATTCGTTGATGAAGAGTGGACGGGAATGCTTCCTCCTAGTGAAGCGGAGGCACTTGCTCTTCTCCGAATGGGTGCTGATGGAAGGAAAATTTTTGTTGCGTGGTTCCTGGAGAAAGTAATTTTTCAAACTTCCCTATTACCTATTTCAATTAAACTCATGCACCCTATAATTTCAAATAAACTTGTAGGGAAATGATCCGAACGAATCAATGGATGATGAATTGAGATGGGTTTCCATGGGTTTTGACCCTGCCGTCATGACATGCCAGAAGTATGATGTGAATGGGTATCGCTTCCATACAGAGGAGCACCAGAACAGTCGGCCTGATCCCAAAACCATAAATACCGGAGTCTTCACTGAAGGAGATAATAAAGTAGATTACTACAGAAGGGTAGCTAAAATATACGAGCTTACATTCAAACGTGGGCGTGAACCCCTAAGTCTCACTGTGTTCAAATGCCGATGGTTCGACCCCAAAAAGGGTCTGAGACATACGCCTTCTGTTGGTTTAGTTGAAGTTAAACCATCAACCGTCTATGCCGGAGCTGATCTCTTTATAGCTGCTACCCAGGCCACACAAGTATATTATCTGCCTTACCCATGCCAGAAAGAGTACCTAAAGGGTTGGGAAGTTGTGTTCAAGGTGTCGCCACATGGTAAGCTACCGGACCCGAATGATGATGATTACTACAACATAAACCCCATGACATACGAGGGAGTGTTCTTTGAAGAGGAACATGATGACGTGACCCGAAACAACGAGGATGATGACTTGGGTTATGTTGACCTGGACCCAAATGACACACGAATTGATGGTGAGGCAGTTGTGAATCAAAGAGACATAATTATGCTTGAAAAGTTAAATGAAGATGCTGACGATGAGGAAGAGCCTCCACCTCCGTCAGACAATGAAGAAGATATGCGTGATAGTGATGATGAGACCGGTCGACAAATAGATTACAATAGCGATGATTCATACGGGTTCTAGAAAATGTAAGTTCTTTTAATTATCATTACAATATGTGCTTAATGTGCTCATCTGTTATTAATATTATTTGATATCCTTACTAATTGTTTATTCTTTTCTCAATTCAGGTTTGCTAATCATGGGCAAGTCCAGCGGCGCCAGTTTCCTCGGTAAATTCAAAGGACTTACTCGGAGTGGACGAGCCCACAAGGTTCCCTCCCGACTACGCGAGGATGAGACCTCACAGGGAGGTGGAGGGGTCGGGGGAGGAGCTCCTAGAGGAGGAGGGGGTGGGGGGAGAGCCCCTACAAGAGGAGGAGGTGGGGGGAGAGGCAGCCGGGGCAAGAAACTCCGGGCCGTGTCCGAAATAGGAGGGTCTTCTTCGATGCCCTCCTATACTCAGACAGCTTCTGAGTCTGAGGAGGAGGAGTATGTTCCTGATGGCGAGGAGGAGGAGGGTGAGGAGGAGGAGGCCGAGGAGGAGGAGGTCGAAGAGGAGGAGGTCGAGGAGGAGGAGGCCGAGGGGGAGGGTGAGGAGGAGGGCGAGGAGGTTGACCCCGAGCTGTGGGGTGACTTGCCACTGGGTGCTCCGAAGGGGTGGCTGCGTGGTAATGCCGGACTACCTACAGCACCTTCTATCGAGGCGCACAAGTGGCTCATTGAACCTGCGGGGCGAGAGTAAGTGCCTCTCAGTCATACTTTCAACACATGACAACATTTTCTTATTGTACACATGGCAACCCTTTGATTCTTTTGCTGTAAATGGAACCTTCACGGAAAGGGCCGTAAACCGAACGGCCTTATCACTGTCCTGTTGAAGGAGTTTTGGCCTGGCCTATTCTGCCCGCGGCCAGACAGGGAGCCGCAGCTGCGGGTTTTGGCCACGAGTTGGGCCCACTACGAGACTTGCATCAACGCGGAGTACGGGACGGCCGCTAAGGCCGTGATCACCAAATTTTGGGTAAGTTCTCTTCTGAATCACTTGTCTTAAGTTTCGTTCATAGTTTATCATTGAATCACTCATGCCTTGTTTGCTTCCGGTTTATGCATGATTTCAGCAACTCTATAGAGTTCTTGATGAGCACAAGGCCCAAGCCGATGTGGTCATGCTTGCGGCCGCGAAGAAGGCAGCTCGTCAGTTGCAGTACGAGGTTCGCTGGGTTGCCGTCTCGCAGTACTACCACGTCTACCTACATCAAAAGATGACCAAAACTCAAGCGCAGAAGGAACGGCTTACCTTGAACAGGGAGCAGTTCATGAAGGTAACTATTACTGACTTTTCAATGTTTCAAGCAGTCAACTATATGTTTCGTGATCACATGTCATGCTTCCAAAATTTGCATAGGTTGTTCCTCGTTGGTGCTATGCAAAGCATGACGGATGGGCGAGTTTGGTGGATAGGTGGGTCGGCGGCGATGCAGAGTTTGCTGCCAAGAGCAGCAAGGGCCGGGCTAACCGTGGAAAAGACGGGACACACGGCCAAGGAAACAGGAACCATTGGGGCTTTAGGGCCATGAAGGTATATCTATATGCATGATGTCTATATGTATGATGCATTTTTGTTCTTCTTTACAGTCATGTTGTTATGTATGGCTAACTTCTATTTGACGGCGTAGGAGGCCAAGTTGAAGAGGCCGCTCTCAGACATGGAGTCATGGAAGATGGCCCGTGAGCGGAGTGATCGCAAGGACGGCGAGAGCCAGTACTATGGAAAGACCGAGGAGCATCTGGAGTCTTACACTCAGAACTATCAGAGGTTACATCCTGATGTTCCTGTTGCTGAGGTCGCCCAGTCTCAGATCGACGACACGGCGGTGGTGGCCATCCAGGGGAAGTCACATGGCCGGTATCCGAGTTTCGATGCCTTGATCACTCCTTCGATCTCGTACACACAGCTTCGGGCTTGCAACCCGAGCCAGTTAGAGAGTACTGGGCGTTCACAGAATCCCTTGGCCTGTCAGCATGCTGTAAGTACTTCCCCTTTATCTCTAGCATTCTCAGTTTATTTTCAGCATTGCTCACTTAGAAACAACCTAAATTATGTAGGCATATAAGGCCTTTGTCGAGCATAGGAATCTCGAGGTGCGAGAGTACTTGCAACGAGTGAAGGCAAACGATGATTACAACCGTCAAATGATGACGGTTAGTTTTACCCTCTTAAAACATAGCCAAATTTTTGCACTTTTATTCCTTCCGACCTTTTAGTTTGCTTGTTTAACTAACATACATGCTA
This sequence comes from Secale cereale, assembly GCA_902687465.1. Classification (NCBI taxonomy): domain Eukaryota; kingdom Viridiplantae; phylum Streptophyta; class Magnoliopsida; order Poales; family Poaceae; genus Secale; species Secale cereale. The sequence goes on along the minus strand of LR738714.1, from coordinate 869,593,529 downwards.
TGTTGGCGTCTTCGACTAACCGCACGGAACCACCACAAATGGGACCACCACCACCACCTGCGGGAGAACCCCCACACATTCCCACGTTCGATGAATGGGTGGCACTAGGCAGTGATAGTCCGGTTGGTACATTTGCCTAACTACTGACAAACTAGTTCAAGGTTCATTCAACACTATCATATCATATTTACCGTTAGAATCTTCTCTCATACATGTAGGGGACCGGTGGCTCGACTCCCGCTTCCTCGACCCCAGTCACTCCGATCTGGCAGAGTGGTCGTTTTGGCGGAGGTGGTTTTGACGGAGGTGGTCTTGGCGGTGCTGGTTTTTGCGGAGGTGGTGGTTTTGGCGGTGGTGGTCTTGCATGATGTCGATGATGATACCCGTGCCTGTGGCCGTCGTGACATACCTTTCATGTTCCTACTTTTATGATGTTCCATGTCTTGTACTACTTTTATGTTCATGAACTTTCGCCGGTGATGATCTTTAGATAATGACTATGTTTAGATGATGATGATGAACTTTAGTATGTTTGGATGATGAACTGTCATATTTCTGCACATGGTCATATTATTCTGATTTGAATTGCTGTCAAATGAATTGAAAAAGAAAAAACAGGAAAATAAAAAAAAATAAAAAAAACTATGCCTACAGCAAAGCTGTCGGCATAGAAGATCCCAGGATTTCCCAGGGCGCGCCACATGGCAGGCTATGCCGACGGCAAAGCCGTCGGCATAGATTTCAGTCTATGCCGACGGCTTTGCCGTTGGCATAGCATTGACGCTAGAAAGAACCAGGTGACGCCACGTGGCATGCTATGCCTACGGCAAAGCCGTCGGCATAGTTTTCATCTATGCCTACGGCTTTGCCGTCGGCATAGTTTTCATCTATGCCTACGGCTTTGCCGTCGCCATAGCTGCGCTACCAGGAGGCACCACGGGACGACACGTGGCAGGGATATGCCGACGGCAAAGCCGTAGGCATAGTTTTCACCTATGCCGACGGCTTGGCCGTCGGCATATCTCCGCCACGTGTCGTCCCGTGTTTCGTCGCCGCTTTTGACGGCGCCGTCCGTTGCCGTCAGGCGAAAAACGATGCCGACGGCTAAACTATGCCGACGGTCGACTAACGGCCGTCGGCATAGGCTCCTATGCCGACGGCTAAACTACGCCGACGGTCTGACAAACTACGCTGACGTGATCTATGCCGACAGCCCTATGCCGACGGCAAAAGCCCTATGCCGACGGCCCCTGGCTGTAGGCATAGCCCTCGAGTCCCGTAGTGTATCGAACACTAGCCAGTGGATGACACCCCCGCGTAGGACAGCGGCGACACTTCTCTCCCAGACAAACATCCATGGAAAGTCGGGGTCGCTCGCATGAGCCGTGACGGGTCCCCAGGTACCAGAGGATGTGGCGGCTTGTACTTTGATGCTCCATCCGTAGAGATCGAAGAAGAGTAGCATGAAGGAACAGTCGATGCCGTCCGCCGCGGTGAGTAGGACGTACACTTGCAAGTTGTTCTTGGTACTCTTGATACCTGGCGGTCTTGACAGGAAGGTGTGGTTGCCGGTCCTGGGATCATACACACACATGTCAGAGGAGCGCTTGGATTTGGGTCGCACGTTGATGTGCTCGCGACAGAGGACGACAAGGCTGCCGCGGGACGTCAACGGTTTGTACCGACTAAAAAGCTTTGTGGCGTGACGCGACATGTAAGGCGAGAGCTAGTTGCGGCATAAGGACACGACAGTAGGGGTGACCGGGTAGACCACAGTTAGGGGCCAATCGTCATAGGTGCTGTAGGCGAGGATGCTTGGAGCCACCTTTTGGGTAATGCCGTGGATGAAGTGTGGACTGAGTATGTCACGACGGAGGTGCTTGCAAATGGCGACGCAGCGGACAACCGTGAGAAAGTCGGTGTGCGCCATGATCTCGAATAGGACATCAGCAGGGAGTACGTGTTTGAGTTGGAACTTGGAAGGCCTGTATAACCAGCCAGCTACAGGTAGAGAACGACTGCACGTACCTCTGTCTCCGGCTGCAGACCCTGTTAACATATCGCATCACCGAGCTTTGGCTAGTTCGTGTGGAGAACGGAACCCAAACCGGACGGAGCAGAACATTATTATATTTGTATATATATATATACTAGCACAAATGCCCGTGCGTTGCAACGGGAGAAAAACTAAAAAATAAACTTTTTCCATGTCAAAACAATCAGAAAGCCGCTCCGTAATCTCTCCTTGGTCATCACACATAGCAGTAAAGGAAGAGTGCCTCTTCGAGAGACGTTGCGAGCTTTTATGCCCTTCTATCATGACCCCGTTGGAATCCTTAAGCATGGCCGCTATGCCACCGCCGGGAACATGGACAGATTCAGTTGCTCCGCCAATAGTATATACCTCGACCACGCTGGCCAACAGGCGCTGCACGCGTTGTTTGTAACACCCCAAATTTTTGACTTGGTTTTTCTTGCAATCTTTTGGCCTTTTTGAAAGGGGATTGTTTGGATCCTTTCTTTTGCCCTTCTAAAAACCCTTTTGCCAAAGTTTGTGTGTCTTCTCAAGCTTGGTCTTTAGCCTTGAAGTTCTTCTCTTGTGTTTGGCTCAAGCACAAGTTGGGTTTCAAATGGAGTTGTTTTAGTTCACCTCTCTTTGTTTTAAAGTTCTCAAGTTTGGCCTTGACCTATCACCCCTCCAACCTTCATCTTGCCATTATCCCAACATGAGAAATCCTCCCCAAGACTCTCTTCACATCATGGGACAAGCATTTCTTAAATTCCAGCAAGTTTGAACCTCATTGGGATTTTTCTCCTATGTATTTCACTTCAAAACAAATTCTGTCTTGTATAGTGGATCTTGGTGATTTACAAAGGAACCACCTTTTTCATCTATCTATTTGACTCCAAACCAACTCTCCTAGATAGTCCTTAATACCCACAACCTAGATCCATCTTGTCTCACTGGCCACAGTTCAAATTTTTCAAATTTCACCTGCTGCAAGTTTGGACCAGATTTGCAAAATTTGGTGAAATTCATATTTATCTTCTTCAAAAAATTATGTGAAAAATCATGCAGCCTCTAGATACATCAAGAGGCCACTCCACCAAAAATCAGCTCCAGAGACATTGCACAAATACCAGAATCATTTCATCAAACACCTAGCCTGCACTGAACTGTTAGCTGTTAACTGAAACTGTCGACAGTTAACACTTCGTCAGTTTCGTCAGTTTCGACAGTCGACGTGCGCGGCGACAAAACGCGTCTGTATCTCCCTTGGCTCGACGCTGCACTGCAGCTCCTTCTTATCCTCGCGCCGCACGGTCACTTGGCAGCTTCTGGGCGTCGGTGGCGCCCTGGCCCGACAGCGCCGGCGGCTGCCACGGCCACAGCGCCGCCCGTGGCGGCTGACAGACGCAACGCCGCGGCTCCACGCCGTTTTGCGCCGCCCAGACCACCCCAGTGCACCGCGTGTCCTTCTCCACAGCCAGCGCACGCCTGGCATGCCGTTGCCACGGCCTGGCACGCGCAGAGCGACGTTTCTGCCGCCGACGTGCCGCACGGCCGCTCCGTCGGTGACAAGTCGTAACACCCCTTCTACTGCCCAGTTAAGCGCGGGAATGGAACCGCAACAACTCATGGAAGGTGCTCAAGCTCTTAACCCCACCGTCCGACCACTGCAGCGCCGCAATTAGCTCGCCGGACCTATCCGTTCGCGGCAGCCACCTCGAGCCGCCTATAAAAGGCACCCCCGAGCTCGTGCTCGAGCACACACGCCTCCACTACTCCCCTAGACCACGCCAAACCTCTGGAAGTGCCCCGAGAGGCTTTTCTTCCCCGGCTCCGACCAACTGCCTCCGCCTCGGGCTCCAGCTCCGTTCACTCCGGTGAGGGCTCCTCCGCCGCCGTGAGCTTGAACGTAGTACCCTGGCATCCCCCTAGTCCTAACCCCCAGCCCAATTTCTCCCCAGGAACCTTCCCCGACGAGCTCCACGAACACCAGAGCCGCCGTCCACCGGAGATAAGCTCGCCGTCGACGTGTGACTCGCCGGCCTCCAACTCCACCACCATTCGACGCGAGAGACCATCGTGAAGCTAGAGGTACCCCTCCCCTCCCCTATCTCGCCGTGGATCGACGCCGGCGATCACCGCAGCACCGTCGCCGGCGCGACTCTGCTCCGTTTTTCAAACCTGACACGAGGGGCCCTCTGTCAGTCTCTCATCTCTCTCCCTTCGAAACGTTTCCTGTTAGCGCAATCTGCAAAATACGTCTTCCCTCTACGGCTGGCGTATCACATACCGGTTCGCTTTGTCCTTTTATGTTCTAGCCCCTGGATCTTTTCTGTTTCATTACAGATAGGTCCCTAGACAGAAACCTGAATATCTTTTAATCTAAAAGTGATTTTGAGTTGATTCTTTTTCTATCCATCTTGGTTTTCTGTCTAGTTTTCTGTCATATTTATGTGGTAATATTTTGAGCAACTTTATTTGCACGCGCGGTATTTATGTTAGTATGTATTTGTTTGAATACATAGATACCGGAGGCCGTGACGGAGACGCGAATCTCGCCGAGTTAGACTCCGACTTTTCAGAACCAGGCAAGCATGTTTGAACTCTTCATATGATGAGTGTGTTGCATGTTTGCTCGAGTAGTTCGTTCATAAGCATGATTATATGAGCATATGTGTATGGCATAATTCATGCAAGTGATGCTTCGGGTGAGTCCCGAAGGAGAATGTTGCACCACCTTGGTCATATGGTGATATGATGGGGTGGAATGCTGGTATTGTTGGAGCATGCCAGTAGTTGGTCAACTCAGTATCAACGGAGATCACATCTCGATTCCGTTCGTCTCCTTTTCAGTACTATCATAGGCCGTCCGTTGGGATTACGGTCTAGTCGGTTGTAAACCACTTTCCGAGTACACACTGCTAGGCTTCTCGCCCCTCGTTGGTTATCCCAAGTGGAAGGTGTGAGATGTAGTGTTGCGGAAATTTTTCCCTTGGCAAAGATACCAAGGATCGAATCCCCAGAGACTCCTAGGTTCAACAAGAAGGTGTCAACTGCTACGGCGCCAGATATTAGCAATCAACGTGGACCTGCACACAGATACAAATAACTTTGCTCCCAACGAGTACAGAGAGGTTGTCAATCCCTCCGGCCTTGTCGTTTACAAAGGATCAAACGCAAGTGATAGTAGTGATAGATATAATTGCAATAGTAAATAATAGCGAAAAGTAAATAGCGGATGTGATCAATGATGGTAATATGGACCGGAGTCTCATGATGTTCACTAGTGATGTCTCTCTCCCAAAAGACGATAAAACAGCTATGTGAGGTCAACGAATTACAGCTGGGCAATTGACAGGACCACGAACGCAAACCAATGCTGACTACATTGCAAGAAAGGTTGAGGTTCAAAGCATGGGCGGTACGCCAAAGTAAGTAGACCGAAATCCATCAATATCTACTACTAATCATCCACCTTGAGATATCTATCCAGAACATCTCGCTGGTATTAAGTTGCGAGTCCCACCCATAGTGTAAACTCAATGCAACAGACAACTGCATTAAAAGAACTTTGCGTAAAGTAAACAATCCTTGCACCCGCGGGCACAAGCACCGTTGTTTTCCCCCTTGTGGCAACAGCACATCCCCTAGACTCATGTTTCTGTCACTCAAACTAGTCATCGAGGGGCATGAACCCACAATCAAGCATAACGTTCCCTCTTGGAGTCACTACCTACTACTTGGCCAAAGCAATAAATAACAACGGAGAACATGCAAGAATTACTTACGAACATAAATATAAAAGAGGTAGATCAAATATATTACTCAAGCACAATCTGAACATAATCTCATAATCCATTGGATCCCAGCAAACTCATCATAGCAACAGCATAAGGATTACATATGTGCCTCGATCATGTAGGGCAGCTCACGAGGACTAATTAGTGAAGCACAAGAACGGGAGGAGAACATCACATAGCTACTGGTCATGGACTCATGGTCCAAGGGAGACTACTCACAACTCATCCGGGAGGCGTCCATGGTGGTGGAGAGGCTCCCGGTGATGATCCTCCCCTCCGGCAGGGTGCCGGGAAGAGTTCTCCTGGTGCTCTCGATCTTGGAAGCGGCGGCGGCGGCGGAACAAAGATGAGATCGCGAAAAAGAGTTCCTGTCTCGAGGGTTTCGGGAGACGCTTTAAATATATGCCAAAGGGGGGCATCGGAGGAGCCTCGGGGGGCCCAGGCGCCCCCCCGGTGCGGCCCAGGGGGGGGGGGGCGCCGCCACGGCGCCTGGAGCCCTGGTGGCCCCCCCCGGCTGTCCTTCGGGCGCACGGTAGTTTCTGGAATGCTGATTTTTTATATAATTTTTCTGGATTTTTCCTGGCAGTTCTCGTAATGTGAAAACCTGAAATACAAAAACAGCCGAAAACAGAAACTGGCACTGGGGTGCACTGAGTTAATAGGTTAGTCCAAATATGATCAAAAGTGTATGGAAGTGTATAAATATCATAGCAATATCACCCAAAAGAGGCATGGAGCAAGCAGAAATTATAGATACGTTTTGGACATATCAACATCCCCAAGCTTAATTCCTGCTCGTCCTCGAGTAGGTAAATGATAACAAGAATAATTTCTGTGGTGACATGCTATTAACCATATAGGACTTTTTCATAGTCATATGACAAAAGCTTACTGAGATAATGAATCTGTAGTAATTAAGTTGCCTCATGAGAAAATCACAAAGGACTGAAAGTTTTACAATACGACATTGAAACATCAAATAGATTTGTAATGAACATGGTGTGCAAATATGATAAAGTGATATCTCGCTTGCCCCCTTTAGTGAAGCAAAACATAAATGCAGGGGCACCTCCAAGGTTTAAGTGATGACTAGATACAATGATTTCAGAATAAACGATATCACAATAATGCAAAAGACAATGCTACTTTGGGACAATGCACATTACACTCAGAATGACAATCATGCTCTCAATAGTTGGTGCTTTAAAAGAAGGTGGAGACTCTCGAACCGTGGCTTTTGTTGGCAAGGTTGAAAACCCGTAGTCGGAAACAAAGACAAAACATGTACCAGAGCTCTTGGTTTTAAAACAGAGGTAATAATTATTTTTTTCTTTCTTAGATCATGCATGTTTCGTCAACGAATGCTAGCAGACAACTCAATCACTTTTCAAGATGGACAAGTTTCGAGGAATGGCTCCCGAATGAGGACGATCACATCCTCTTAATCTCCTTTGTTTATCACTGCCAAAGTTTTCTGATTTCTCATGAACAAAGCGTGAAGGAGGGTTTGTTTGTTATATTATCTTTTTGAGCCGGGCGCACTCAATGCCAGTTCCTTCTCGTATTATGGGTTTGCACATTATACATGCAATCCCGGGGTGAAGCTTGTCCAACTTAAAAAGATTATGAATCAACTACTACTTCCTCATGAACTTACAACAGAGGCACAAAATAGGAATACTTTTTCTTTGAATAATTTCGAGGTGGCACATGCAAGTCTCCGTTGGGAATGGCAGGTAAATACCATGTAGGAAGGTATGGTGGACTCATATGGCATAACAGGATTAAAGGAATGTGGATGCACAAGCAGTCAGTCCGCTTAGTACAGGCGAAGGTTAGCAAAAGACTGGGAGCGACCAACTAAGAGAGCAATTGTAACACCCCCTTGTAATGATCACAGTGATCAACTGCTAATATGCCATGTCATCATCATTAGCAATGCATAATCACAGTGGTTAAAACAATCACTTCCAAACTCCCTCTGAAAATTCAAATTCAAATCCAAATGCAAAATGAAGTTGTTCCAAAATTTTTGGAAAAATGCCCATGTTGTTGCAAATAATCCAAAACAATTGTTTCTGGTAAAAACAACATCACCATCTACTCAAATAATGGGCTAGGGCATTTAAACAGTGTTAAAACAGCACTAATAAATGCTTTTTCATTTTTGTAAAATTCAAAAATGATTCAAAAATGCTCAAACCAATTTTTGGTGATGGGTAATATTGCAACCCCATTTTTGGGCCAACTCACAATTTTTCCAAACTTCATTTGAGGGCCCTACCTTTTTCTTTTCCCTCTGCTGTTGAAATAACAGAAAAACAGAGAAATGAATAAAAGGAAAAGGCCAGAAGGGCCTGGAGACCTTACCTGCTGCTGGGCCGCACAGGCCCAGCCCACCACCACCTGCCCCCTTCCTCGTGTCGCCGCCTCCATGGCCGCGCGCGCCACCGCCGCTCGCAGCTCGCCACCGCTGCGGAGCAGGTGAGCCGAGGGGATAAGGCCGCGCCGGGCCGTCCCCCCTGGCCATTCCCCTCCATTTCCCCCTCTCCCCTCGCTCGCCTCGCCTCCTTCCCCTCCTCAGATCCGAGCGCCGAGCGCCGTCGTCGCCGTTCGTCGTTGGTTCCCGCGGCCACCGACGGCCTCGCACGCTGCCACCGTGTCCAGGAGGTCCGCCGGAGTCGACTTCCTCGACTGGAGCTCGAAGCTGGGACGGGGAGGCTCTGCAACTGCCGCACGTCGCCGCCCCCTCCTTCTCTGTCTCCGGTGCTCGCCGGCGACATCGAGCTCGACTGCTGCTCCAAAGCTGTCGAGGGTCTTTCGTGACCGCTCGGTGAGCTCCACTCCGTCCTCTCCTCTCTCCTCCCTTGCCTCGTCACGCCCTAGCCGTAGTTGCCGCCGTATCCGAAGCTCGACGCCGCCGACGAGCTCATCGCCGTCGCTGTGGCCTCTAACACGCTCGCCTGAGCCGCGCCTCGTGCTCCTGGTGCTTCCAGGAGCCGAGCGAGCCCAGCCACGCGACCTGTCGAGCCCCGTAGCCTCGATCCCGTCGTTCACCCGAAAGCGCCGCCGCAAACCTCAACGCCGGCGCCGATTCCGGCCAAGTCCGGCGCAACCACCACCACTTCTAGACGCGGCGTTGAACGCCCGTTCCAACGCGCCCAAGCGCGCTCGAAAAGACCCCCTGTGGGGCATTTCCGGCGAGGCCCGAGCGCCTCCGCCGTGTTTTGGCGTCGCCGGCGGCGAAACGCCGGCCACTGCCGTCATGACAGGTGGGCCCCGCCCTCAGTGACACTGGCTGTGGGCCTTGGGGGCCCCCGTTGACTGGGTTGACCAGTCAACTTTGCTGACTGGGCAACCCCAGTCACTGACATGTGGGGCCCCTGCGATTTAAATCTATTTAAAACGTTTTTATAAATAAAAGATATTTAGTTTAACTAATGAGTCTATGACAAGTGGGTCCCACACCCCTAATTAACCTGTTTTATTTAGTTTAAATCACTGTTAAAGTAACAGAGGCTGACATGTGGGTCCCACTGGACCCACATGTCAGATTTGACTGGTCAGCCGTCCTGTTGACTTGCTGATGCCAGCATGACATCATGCTGATGTCATATTTCCTTTTCTGTTAATTTAAATAAAATCCAGAAAATCTTTAAAACTTTGAAAAATCATATCTTTTAATCCGTAACTCCGATGAAAATAATTTATATATGAAAATTGCTCAGAATTTCGATACGAATCTAGATACGCCCTCCGTATCCCCATCAGATGCCCCTAGCTAGATGAACATGGAACTTTTGGCCTGTTTTCGATAAATGAATAGTGCCCAACTTTAATAAAATAAATCCAAACAATTTCTTAAAAATAACTAATATGACCTAGACATGTTTTTAGGCAACCCTGCACTGCACGTTAGCTTAGCACGCCCTGTGTTGCATATGCTTGTGTATTTATTTGTTTCTTCCCCCTCTTCTCTCTCGGTAGAGTCCGACGCTGACGCAGATCCCGAGACCGACGCCGTCCCGGTGATTGGTTCCCCCTCCGACGATCTTGCTTTTGCCACCGAGCAACCAGGCAAGCAACCCCCCCTTGAGCATTTCCGATATCGCCTATGTCTTTCTCTCTTATTCTTGCATTAGAATTGCTGCTACTGCTACTGCTCCTATTACTGTTGCATAGCCTGTCTTTGTTAAATTGTTGATACCTGCATTTATTCATAAACTGCTTAGTATAGGTTGGGTAGCACTGCTTGGACCCGCACTCTCGTAGTTGCCTCGCATAGTACCCTTGCCTCGATCAACCGATCGAGCCCCTTCCCCTGACCTTCTTCACATCACCGCACAACCCTCCTAATATGCTCGACTCCGCAGAGTTAACATCGGGTGACGAGGGTGATACCTCCGAACTCACTTCTGATGTTGTCCCTGTATAGCTAGCTCGTTGTGGGTTACCGAGGGTGATTCCTCTTCCCACTTCCGACTTAGCTTTTGTCGTGCATCCGTTATTGTGATTACCGCCGAGGGTGATTCCTCTGGTACCACCTTAACGGGACTTGTCGTTTAGGAGTCCAACGAGGGTGATTCCTCGGATTCCTCATCGGCATGAAAACCACACGGATACCCTGGTTCACTGTACCGTGTTTAAAGACGTATCGATCCCCGAGGCCGGACGTCGCCAGGAACAAAGGCGTGCGGCCAGAGGTATCGTGCGTCTGATGACACTTTATGGTGACTACTACACATGTTGGATAGAGACGGGTTGACCCTGAGGGGTACCCGCGAGTGCCTTTGAGGCGTGAGCTGTGGAGTCGGGTGACCAGAGAGGGTACCCGCGAGATAACTACGAGGCGTGGCCGGTCTTTTCCAGTCCTTGTCACAAGTCCTCGAGACGGGACGACGGGGCCAACAGTATCGTAGGCTCTGCTCGTTGCCGCGCGCTCCCAAATCACTAAGCGATTTGGATATTTGATCCGAGGGGCCTCCGGGTCCGATAGCACTAACCACCACGTGGGTGTGAGTGGGTGCTCTGCGTCGTATACATCAGCCGGAGTCGTCACGACGTCAGCGATTGAGCGGTCCGTTCGGATTGGACTTAGGATGCAACTGCGCTTGTATAAGGGGTTGCTAGGTCTGCTACCGAACGGCCTCGCAACGTGCGGAGCGCTCGGGGCGATGGCTCAGACCCCCGGGGAGCATAGGTTTAGTCCGGCGTGCTCGATCCTCTCTGGCGGTATCCGGTCGGGTTGCGGCGTATGGTTTAGCCGAGGGCGGGCACGACCTGATGGTGTGTCCGGCCGGAGTTAAGCGAGCGTGGTGGGTAACTTGGTGCACCCCTGCAGGGAAGAAACAATCTATCGATAGCCTGTCCTACGGTAACGGACACTCGGAGTTGTATCCACTTCGGTACAACTAGAACATGGTGACTTGAGATATGTGATATGAGGTTGATATTGCTGCAAACACTATATATTATTATGTTGAAACTATTATGTTTCCCATCTCATTGCTACAAGACTCTGAAGATGCTAGTCTTCGTTAGGACTAGGCTTTTCCCCTCTCTACTCTGGCTTTCTGCAGTCTAGTCCACCCACATAAAGCCTCCTTTGATAATAATGCATTGCTAGTATAGATCTGATGTAAGTCTTGCTGAGTACTTTGGATGAGTACTCACGGTTGCTTTGCTCCCTCTTTTGTCCTACCCGCTTGATAAATCAGACGACGGAGCCATGGTGCCTGCAGCCCCCGTTGACGACTACTACTACCAGCCCGATGCTGGCTACTACTACTACCCGGCCGGCGAGTACTACTACGAGGAGCCGGCGGACGACGACCAGGAGTAGGATCGGAGGTCCCAGGCAGGAGGCCTGCGCCTTTTCGATCGTAGCTTTTATTTTGCCCCGCCTTTGTAAAAGGCCTATCTTCTGCTGTATTGTATCTGTACCCAGATACCTAACGCTTCCGCTGACTATGTGTGAGACATCATGTTATGTATTCGAGCCCTCGAGGCCCTGGCTTGTAATATATGACTTGTATGTATTTATTTATGTTTTAGAGTTGTGCTGTGATTTCCTTCACGTGAGTCCTTAGGCTTGATCGTGTGCATTTGCGTGTATGGTTAGTGCACGATTAAGCCGGGGTCGTCACAGGTTGGTATCAGAGCCGACTGCCTGTAGGAACCCCCTTTCCAACTCCTTGGCCGAAGTCGAGTCTAGAGGTCCAAAAATGTTTTACTAACTTGGCTGTGTGGCTTATGGCCCCACGTCGCCAATTGGGTGGTGTAGCTTCTTTTATTCCTCTTCCTTACTCTGGGACTCTGAACCTCTCTTCTATTCGGGTTAAATTTTACTAACTCCATTAGGTTCTCGTTTTCGCATCTACCCGGAGAGCTGGATATCAGTGCGGTTCCTTATCATTGACCTGAATAATCTGATAATCATTCCTTTCCATTTGTTTGTTTAACCTTTCTTAACAAGTCCTGATGATAATTGACTTGACAAGTCTGTATCTTCTTCTTTCAGATGAATCCTCTGTTTCCACCTCGCCCGGAGACTCAGCTTGTGCTTCGCACCTGGGCTCGAGATGCCCCTGGGTTTCCGGCCATTCTAGTCGCTCTCATGACCAGACTGGGTTACCGCTGGTATCCCGAGTACATGGTCTACGAGGAGTATCGCGAGTTCAACCAGGAGCAGTATTATGCTGTTGTTCGTATCTACGACCGGCAGGATGACTCAGACACCGAGCTATACCGCTTTCACGGTAGTGGCGTGACGGTTGCGATGGCAGTCCATGATGCTGCCTACGCTGCTGTCGCACGCCTCCGAGGAGAGCACAGAGATAGCTTGGATGCCTCTGAGTTTCGGTACATTCCGTATGCACCTGCTGGAGATGAGACTGGATACTACTCAGCTATCTGTGCCCCGTACGAGAGTCGACGTTATGACCCGCAGGTTCTGATTCAGCACACTCAGGCGCTGGATCGAACTGCTCGGGCCCTGGCAGTTGAGTTGTCCATCACTCGGACAGTTCTCTACCAGACGTTGACGCAGTTGGTACCGGCTGTCCAAGCAGGGACACTTCCTCAGTCTATCCTTTGCCCGCGCAGGATCAACATACCTCCAGGTGTCGAGTGGCCTGCGGTTGGAGGTCACACGCCAGTTCGTGGACCTCTGATTCCCGTCCGAGACCGGGTTCTGCATCAGAGTGCACATGGAGCTCAGGATCCTTCTGCGGTCGAGATCCGCCGTCCGCACTTGCAGCTACCCCGTTTCAGTTCCCTTCTCCGACGTTGATGTAGCCTTTGCTATGTCTCGTTGTGTACTTCCTTACCGCGGTCTGCGCGCCGCCTACTATGTCTAGTTTCTGCTTTTGCGCCGTTGTGCTGCCCGTATGTAACCGATGCTATGTACGAACCCGTATGTCATGATGTGTATGATGTGGTATTAGTGCACTTCCTTTATGTCGTGCATATTTACTACATTGTTGAATTCATGCAACGTGTATTCTTGTCGCTAAACCACCCCTGTTGAAATTATCAGGATGGCTGGTAACGGTGATCCACCTCCACCTCCGCCTCCGCCTCCGCCGCCAGAATATATGGCTGCCGTAATGCAGACCCTTGACATGCAGCGTCAGGTGCTGCAGGGTATGCTCAACCAGATACCCCAAGTCAACGCCAATGCTCAGCATCAGCCAGCCGCTATCACTCTGCAAGAATTTCTGCGGCTCAATCCAACGGTATTTCGCAGTGCCGCCAACCCCTTGGATGCCGATGATTGGCTGCGTGATATCTTCTTTGAGCTGGATTCTGCCGCCGTGTCCCCTGACAACTGTGTCAAGTTTGCGACATATTTCCTGAAGGGTCCGGCGGCCCAGTGGTGGGACACGCACCGGAACACAGTGCCTGCTGGAACTGTCATCACCTGGGCAGACTTCAAGACTGCCTTCCGTGCTCGGTACATCCCGGAAGGGGTTATCGACCGCAAGCGTACGGAGTTTCGCAACCTGATTCAGGGCAACAAGTCAGTTGATGCTTATCAGCGGGAGTTCCTGGAACTGTCCCGCTATGCTGAGGAGGATATTGCTACTGACGCAAGACGCCAAGAGAAGTTCAGGCGTGGACTTCATCATGATATTCTGCTTGCTCTAGTGGCACTGGACTTTCCGGACTTCGCCACTTTAGTGAACAAGGCCATTCAGGTTGAAACTGGACTCAAGCTACACAAGGATGCTCTTAAGCGCTCTCGCGAGTCGGGCTCATCTTCGGGCTCGTCTTCTCAGAAGCGCCGCATATGGATTCCTCAGAGCATGTATCGTCCAAACGCTCCAGTGTACCGGCCTTCTTATGCTGCACCTCGTCTGCCTCCTCCACCGCCAATGCAGTACAGGCCTGCTGTCCCAGCACCTCGAGCACCTGCAATTCGTCCAGAGAGTGGACTCTGCTTCAAGTGTGGCCGTCCGGGTCACCGTGCCAGAGACTGTCCGCAGGCTCAGGGTCAGCTGGCTCTTCCATCTGCTGGCCGTGGCAATGGACGTGGAATTCCTCCGCAGCGCAACATTAATGTCAGGCCTTCTAATGCTCGTGGTGGTCAGCTTCACCACGTCAATCTGAGTGAAGACCCAGAGCAGCCAGCCACAGTGATGGGTACACTTCTTGTCAACTCAGTATTTGCTAATGTCTTGTTTGATACTGGTGCATCTGATTCTTTCATATCACAACCATTTGCAATTAAACATGGCTTTAAACAAGATGAACTATATCAACCGGTGTCCGTACAAACCTCCGCGGGTCAGTGCACATCTACCTTATTCTGTCCGGAAGTGGTAGTGGAGATAAAAAAAAGGAAGTTTCAGGCACACCCCATTGTCCTGAAATCCTGCGGCATCGACCTTATCCTAGGGATGGATTGGTTGGAGGCTCACGAGGCCCAAATTGATTGTGCCACCAAGACTGTACGTCTTCGGCACCCCTCCAATCAACTCGTGAGTTGCCGCGCTCGTATATCTCGTGATGCCGAGGCTCAAATCTATGCCTTAAATGCATTGAATGCTTCACCACTTGAAGGGCTCGAAAGCATACCAGTTGTACGTGATTTCCCGGATGTCTTCCCCGAAGAACTTCCAGGAATACCCCCTGCTCGAGCCGTCGAATTTGTTATTGACCTGAAGCCGGGTACTACTCCTATTGCGAAGCGTCCTTACAAGATGCCACCGCATCATCTCCTCGAGCTTAAGGAGGAAATCGACAAGTCTCTCAAAAAGGGCTTCATCCGTCCTAGTTCCTCTGCCTGGGGAGCACCGTCTCTTTTCGTCAAGAAGAAAGATGGTACGAATAGGCTGGTACAAGATTACCGACCTATCAACCAGGCAACCATCCAGAACAAATATCCACTTCCTCGGATAAACGACTTATATGATCAACTGGCTGGATCATCAGTGTTTTCTAAACTCGACTTGAGGTTGGGTTATCACCAGATCCGTGTTCGCGAAGAGGATATTCCAAAGACTGCGTTCGTAACTCGCTATGGCTCTTATGAGTACACTGTCATGTCTTTTGGACTGACTAATGCTCCAGCTACCTTCTCCCGCCTGATGAATTATATATTCATGGATTACCTCGACAAGTTTGTCGTGGTATATCTGGATGATATTCTGGTATTCTCAAAGAACAAGGAAGAACACGCCGAACATCTTCGCCTTGTTCTGGAGAAGCTGCGAGAGCATCAGCTTTATGCTAAGTTTTCCAAATGCGAGTTCTGGCTTTCTGAAGTGACCTACCTTGGACATGTGATTTCCAAGGATGGCATTGCCATTAATCCGGAGCGGGTTCAGGCTATTCTTGACTGGACTCCTCCGAAGAATGTCAAACAAGTGAGAAGTTTTCTCGGCCTTGCAAGCTATTGTCGTCGCTTCGTCGAGAACTTTTCCAAGATTGCCAAGCCCCTGACTAATCTGCTTCACAAAGGCGTTAAGTTTGAGTGGACAGATAAATGCCAGGCAAGCTTTCAAGCTCTTAAGGACAAGCTCGTTTCTGCTCCAGTGCTTGCTCCTCCAGATTCTCGCAAGGACTTCGTGATATATTGTGACGCCTCTCGTCAAGGCTTAGGCTGCGTCCTAATGCAAGAACGAAGAGTAGTTGCTTATGCATCGCGTCAATTGCGTCCGCATGAAGAGAATTATCCAGTGCATGATCTTGAACTTGCTGCAGTGATCTTTGCATTGAAGCTATGGCGACATTACCTTCTCGGTAACCGGTGTGAGATTTATACTGATCATCAAAGTTTGAAGTATTTATTCACTCAGCCGGATCTTAATCTTCGCCAACAGCGATGGTTGGAAACTATTTCAGAATATGACTGTGGTATTTCTTATACCCCTGGCAAGGCTAATGTGATGGCCGATGCCTTGAGTCGCAAGTCATACAGCACCAACCTCAAGGTTAAGCGAGCTCAACCTCGTCTCTATGAGGAATTACGCAAGCTGAATCTGCATATCGTTCCACATGGTTCGCTCAATGACCTTGTGATACAGCCGGATCTTGAGAAAGCTGTCAAGGTAGCGCAAACCAAAGATGCTTTCGTTTATGTTATAAAACAGGAACTGCATCTTCCGAAATACAGGGATTTCTCAATATCCGAAGATGGAACCTTGTATTTCCGAGGCCGCATTGTGGTAACTCGTTTCGACCTAATGACTGACAAGGTCATGAAGGAGGCACATGATACACCGCTGTCTATTCATCCTGGTAGTACTAAGATGTATCGTGATCTCCGCCAAAGGTACTGGTGGCCTAATATGAAGCGGGATATTGCTCGTTTCGTTGCTGAATGCGATGTCTGTCGTCGCGTGAAGGCAGAACATCAGAAGCCTGCTGGACTTCTGCAACCTCTTCCTATTCCGCTGTGGAAGTGGGATAAGGTGCAGATGGATTTCATTACTGGTTTTCCTAAGTCCCAGAAGGGTAACGATGCCATTCTTGTCGTCATCGACCAACTCTCAAAGGTTGCACACTTCCTACCAGTCAAGGAGACTATCACTGCTAGCCAGTTAGCAGAACTGTATATCTCCCGAATTGTATCCCTCCACGGAATTCCGAAGGAGATCAGTTCGGACCGTGGCACCCTGTTCACTTCCAAGTTCTGGGAAAGTTTTCAAGAAGCTTTGGGAACTCATATCCACTGGAGTTCAGCTTATCATCCCCAGTCCCAAGGTCAAGTTGAACGAGTCAATCAAGTACTTGAAGATATGCTGCGAGCTTGTGTTATATCATTCGGTAAGAAATGGGAAGAATCCCTTCCATATGCCGAGTTCTCTTATAACAACAGCTATCAAGCAAGCTTGAAGATGGCTCCCTTTGAAGTTCTGTACGGACGAAAGTGTCGAACCCCGCTGAACTGGTCAGAAACTGGGGAACGACAAGTTATTGGTCCGGACATTATTCAACACGCCGAAGAGCAAGTCCGTATCGTGCGTGAAAATCTCAAGGCGGCTCAAGACCGTCAGAAGAGCAACTATGATCGCAAGCGATGGGGTCTGACTTATCATCCCGGTGATCAAGTTTATCTTCGAGTCACCCCTATGAAGGGCACGCACCGTTTCGGTATCAAGGGCAAGTTAGCTCCACGCTACATTGGTCCCTTTCTCGTGGTTGCTAGACGTGGATTCGTGGCTTACAAATTGCAATTGCCTCCGCAATTCTCGCATATCCACGATGTGTTCCATGTGTCGCAACTCCGCCGATCTTTCAAGGAATCCCCGCATCGTGCTGTGGATCACGAGATGCTCGAGCTTCAAGATGATCTGTCTTATAAGGAGCATCCGATCCGTATCCTCGATCAAACTGAACGTCGGACCCGCCAGAAGACAACCAAGTTCCTGAAAGTGCAGTGGTCGAATCACACTGAAGATGAAGCCACTTGGGAACGCGAGGAAAACCTTCGGGCGGAATACCCCGACCTCTTTCCTTCTACCTCCTAAATTCTCGGGACGAGAATTTCTTTTAGAGGAGGAGAATTTGTAACACCCCCTTGTAATGATCACAGTGATCAACTGCTAATATGCCATGTCATCATCATTAGCAATGCATAATCACAGTGGTTAAAACAATCACTTCCAAACTCCCTCTGAAAATTCAAATTCAAATCCAAATGCAAAATGAAGTTGTTCCAAATTTTTTGGAAAAATGCCCATGTTGTTGCAAATAATCCAAAACAATTGTTTCTGGTAAAAACAACATCACCATCTACTCAAATAATGGGCTAGGGCATTTAAACAGTGTTAAAACAGCACTAATAAATGCTTTTTCATTTTTGTAAAATTCAAAAATGATTCAAAAATGCTCAAACCAATTTTTGGTGATGGGTAATATTGCAACCCCATTTTTGGGCCAACTCACAATTTTTCCAAACTTCATTTGAGGGCCCTACCTTTTTCTTTTCCCTCTGCTGTTGAAATAACAGAAAAACAGAGAAATGAATAAAAGGAAAAGGCCAGAAGGGCCTGGAGACCTTACCTGCTGCTGGGCCGCACAGGCCCAGCCCACCACCACCTGCCCCCTTCCTCGTGTCGCCGCCTCCATGGCCGCGCGCGCCACCGCCGCTCGCAGCTCGCCACCGCTGCGGAGCAGGTGAGCCGAGGGGATAAGGCCGCGCCGGGCCGTCCCCCCTGGCCATTCCCCTCCATTTCCCCCTCTCCCCTCGCTCGCCTCGCCTCCTTCCCCTCCTCAGATCCGATCGCCGAGCGCCGTCGTCGCCGTTCGTCGTTGGTTCCCGCGGCCACCGACGGCCTCGCACGCTGCCACCGTGTCCAGGAGGTCCGCCGGAGTCGACTTCCTCGACTGGAGCTCGAAGCTGGGACGGGGAGGCTCTGCAACTGCCGCACGTCGCCGCCCCCTCCTTCTCTGTCTCCGGTGCTCGCCGGCGACATCGAGCTCGACTGCTGCTCCAAAGCTGTCGAGGGTCTTTCGTGACCGCTCGGTGAGCTCCACTCCGTCCTCTCCTCTCTCCTCCCTTGCCTCGTCACGCCCTAGCCGTAGTTGCCGCCGTATCCGAAGCTCGACGCCGCCGACGAGCTCATCGCCGTCGCTGTGGCCTCTAACACGCTCGCCTGAGCCGCGCCTCGTGCTCCTGGTGCTTCCAGGAGCCGAGCGAGCCCAGCCACGCGACCTGTCGAGCCCCGTAGCCTCGATCCCGTCGTTCACCCGAAAGCGCCGCCGCAAACCTCAACGCCGGCGCCGATTCCGGCCAAGTCCGGCGCAACCACCACCACTTCTAGACGCGGCGTTGAACGCCCGTTCCAACGCGCCCAAGCGCGCTCGAAAAGACCCCCTGTGGGGCATTTCCGGCGAGGCCCGAGCGCCTCCGCCGTGTTTTGGCGTCGCCGGCGGCGAAATGCCGGCCACTGCCGTCATGACAGGTGGGCCCCGCCCTCAGTGACACTGGCTGTGGGCCTTGGGGGCCCCCGTTGACTGGGTTGACCAGTCAACTTTGCTGACTGGGCAACCCCAGTCACTGACATGTGGGGCCCCTGCGATTTAAATCTATTTAAAACGTTTTTATAAATAAAAGATATTTAGTTTAACTAATGAGTCTATGACAAGTGGGTCCCACACCCCTAATTAACCTGTTTTATTTAGTTTAAATCACTGTTAAAGTAACAGAGGCTGACATGTGGGTCCCACTGGACCCACATGTCAGATTTGACTGGTCAGCCGTCCTGTTGACTTGCTGATGCCAGCATGACATCATGCTGATGTCATATTTCCTTTTCTGTTAATTTAAATAAAATCCAGAAAATCTTTAAAACTTTGAAAAATCATATCTTTTAATCCGTAACTCCGATGAAAATAATTTATATATGAAAATTGCTCAGAATTTCGTGACGAATCTAGATACGCCCTCCGTATCCCCATCAGATGCCCCTAGCTAGATGAACATGGAACTTTTGGCCTGTTTTCGATAAATGAATAGTGCCCAACTTTAATAAAATAAATCCAAACAATTTCTTAAAAATAACTAATATGACCTAGACATGTTTTTAGGCAACCCTGCACTGCACGTTAGCTTAGCACGCCCTGTGTTGCATATGCTTGTGTATTTATTTGTTTCTTCCCCCTCTTCTCTCTCGGTAGAGTCCGACGCTGACGCAGATCCCGAGACCGACGCCGTCCCGGTGATTGGTTCCCCCTCCGACGATCTTGCTTTTGCCACCGAGCAACCAGGCAAGCAACCCCCCCTTGAGCATTTCCGATATCGCCTATGTCTTTCTCTCTTATTCTTGCATTAGAATTGCTGCTACTGCTACTGCTCCTATTACTGTTGCATAGCCTGTCTTTGTTAAATTGTTGATACCTGCATTTATTCATAAACTGCTTAGTATAGGTTGGGTAGCACTGCTTGGACCCGCACTCTCGTAGTTGCCTCGCATAGTACCCTTGCCTCGATCAACCGATCGAGCCCCTTCCCCTGACCTTCTTCACATCACCGCACAACCCTCCTAATATGCTCGACTCCGCAGAGTTAACATCGGGTGACGAGGGTGATACCTCCGAACTCACTTCTGATGTTGTCCCTGTATAGCTAGCTCGTTGTGGGTTACCGAGGGTGATTCCTCTTCCCACTTCCGACTTAGCTTTTGTCGTGCATCCGTTATTGTGATTACCGCCGAGGGTGATTCCTCTGGTACCACCTTAACGGGACTTGTCGTTTAGGAGTCCAACGAGGGTGATTCCTCGGATTCCTCATCGGCAT
The DNA here is from genome assembly GCA_902687465.1 of Secale cereale. Classification (NCBI taxonomy): domain Eukaryota; kingdom Viridiplantae; phylum Streptophyta; class Magnoliopsida; order Poales; family Poaceae; genus Secale; species Secale cereale. The sequence goes on along the minus strand of LR738714.1, from coordinate 869,572,972 downwards.
GAAAACCACACGGATACCCTGGTTCACTGTACCGTGTTTAAAGACGTATCGATCCCCGAGGCCGGACGTCGCCAGGAACAAAGGCGTGCGGCCAGAGGTATCGTGCGTCTGATGACACTTTATGGTGACTACTACACATGTTGGATAGAGACGGGTTGACCCTGAGGGGTACCCGCGAGTGCCTTTGAGGCGTGAGCTGTGGAGTCGGGTGACCAGAGAGGGTACCCGCGAGATAACTACGAGGCGTGGCCGGTCTTTTCCAGTCCTTGTCACAAGTCCTCGAGACGGGACGACGGGGCCAACAGTATCGTAGGCTCTGCTCGTTGCCGCGCGCTCCCAAATCACTAAGCGATTTGGATATTTGATCCGAGGGGCCTCCGGGTCCGATAGCACTAACCACCACGTGGGTGTGAGTGGGTGCTCTGCGTCGTATACATCAGCCGGAGTCGTCACGACGTCAGCGATTGAGCGGTCCGTTCGGATTGGACTTAGGATGCAACTGCGCTTGTATAAGGGGTTGCTAGGTCTGCTACCGAACGGCCTCGCAACGTGCGGAGCGCTCGGGGCGATGGCTCAGACCCCCGGGGAGCATAGGTTTAGTCCGGCGTGCTCGATCCTCTCTGGCGGTATCCGGTCGGGTTGCGGCGTATGGTTTAGCCGAGGGCGGGCACGACCTGATGGTGTGTCCGGCCGGAGTTAAGCGAGCGTGGTGGGTAACTTGGTGCACCCCTGCAGGGAAGAAACAATCTATCGATAGCCTGTCCTACGGTAACGGACACTCGGAGTTGTATCCACTTCGGTACAACTAGAACATGGTGACTTGAGATATGTGATATGAGGTTGATATTGCTGCAAACACTATATATTATTATGTTGAAACTATTCTGTTTCCCATCTCATTGCTACAAGACTCTGAAGATGCTAGTCTTCGTTAGGACTAGGCTTTTCCCCTCTCTACTCTGGCTTTCTGCAGTCTAGTCCACCCACATAAAGCCTCCTTTGATAATAATGCATTGCTAGTATAGATCTGATGTAAGTCTTGCTGAGTACTTTGGATGAGTACTCACGGTTGCTTTGCTCCCTCTTTTGTCCTACCCGCTTGATAAATCAGACGACGGAGCCATGGTGCCTGCAGCCCCCGTTGACGACTACTACTACCAGCCCGATGCTGGCTACTACTACTACCCGGCCGGCGAGTACTACTACGAGGAGCCGGCGGACGACGACCAGGAGTAGGATCGGAGGTCCCAGGCAGGAGGCCTGCGCCTTTTCGATCGTAGCTTTTATTTTGCCCCGCCTTTGTAAAAGGCCTATCTTCTGCTGTATTGTATCTGTACCCAGATACCTAACGCTTCCGCTGACTATGTGTGAGACATCATGTTATGTATTCGAGCCCTCGAGGCCCTGGCTTGTAATATATGACTTGTATGTATTTATTTATGTTTTAGAGTTGTGCTGTGATTTCCTTCACGTGAGTCCTTAGGCTTGATCGTGTGCATTTGCGTGTATGGTTAGTGCACGATTAAGCCGGGGTCGTCACAGCAATGACGGTCATAATCATGCAGAGCGACAAAGCAACATTGAATCAGGCATGGAAGTTATATCGCTACTCAGAAATAAAAGATCATCAAGGCTTGACAGACTTTCTTTACAGTCTTAAATATGCGTGAGCATACGCCAAGTCAATCAAAATAAATTCTCGAAGGAAGATATTACTAAACCATACCACGTCATAGGCAAACAAATCATGTTGGTACTCCAATAACACATTGGGAACCCCCCAGCTATTTGAGATTAACCATAAGAAAACTTGAACTACTAAGCGCCATTATGCACGTATCATCTTTATCATAGACATATCAACCAATGCAACGGAAGCAAACTCTCTTAATAAGGTGAGCATGGTAATTAAAGAGAGTTCAAGCAACCAACTAAACAAAAGCTCTTTGAAAAGATAAGCATGAATACTAAGAGCTGAACATGATAGTAGCTATTAAAAGATAGAGAACACACACAACAAAGATAGACATGAAAATTCTATGTTATGTTCTAGGTAGAAGTGGAGCGTGTTTCTCTCCCACATAAAGAAAGTTGAGTTCCGACTCGTTATGAAAAGCTAAAAAGGAAACTAAAAACAAGACGCCCCAAGCTTGAGCGTTTGACACTCCTGAATCTTTTTATCATCTTCCCTCGCACACTTGAAAACTCCCTTCATACATAACTCATCATAATCTGATTAGCGAGGTTAGTACCCATAATAAAATAATTGTACCTTGCTGAAAATAAAGATATTCTTGAAGTTCTACTGTTTCTCAAGAATGCCAAAAGGTTTTTGCAAAGAAAATGCAAGCTCAAGGTTTGCAAAATGAAGGAAAGGCAAAACAGGACAGAATCTGTGAAAAACAGAACAGCAGGTAGTAAATGATTTGTTCGGGGCACTTCTGCAACTCTAATAAAAAAACTCAGAACATACGCACGAAATACAATTATATAGAGCATGCTGTCGAAAAACTTCAGACCAAAAAGATGATCTGGTGATTTTATACGAATTTTTCTATCCAAGGACAGAATCTGTTTCCTGGACGGCACCTCACAACTTTTGAACTTTCTAGCAATCAGAGGCTATACTTAGCACAAAATTGAAAAGTAAAGATACAATGATGATGCTACTGTAGTAAACAACATCAAGACACAACAAAAGCAAAATAAAAATTTATTCATTGGGCTGCCTCCCAAAAGCGCTTTCTTTTATGCCTTTAAGCTAGGCATAATGCATAGAGATCAAGTCTTATCAAGAGTAAAAGAATAGCTAGCCCGTACAACGGACTCAAAAGGTAACTTGATCTTCTTTCGAGGGAAGTGTTCCATCCCTTTCTTGAGCGGAAACTGAAATTTTATATTACCCTCTTTCATGTCAATGATAGCACCAACGGTGCGTAAGAAGGGACGTCCCAAAATAATTGGACAAGAAGGATCACATTCAATATCCATAATAGTGAAATCAACGGGAACATAATTATCATTGACAACGATAAGAACATCGTCGATCCTCCCCAAAGGTTTCTTTATGGAAGAATCAACGAGACGAACACCAAAAGAACAAGAATCGTAAGGTTTCAATTTAAGCATATCATATATTCTTTTGGGCATAACAGAGGTACTAGCTCCAACATCACATAATGCATAGCAAGAGAAGTCTTTCAATTTAATTTTTATCATAGGATCCCAACTATCTTCTAGCTTTCTAGGTATGGAGGCTTCTACTCTAAGTTTCTCCTCCCTAGCTTTGATGAGAGCATTAGTGATATGCTCTGTGAAGGCAAGGTTAAGCGTGCTAGTGCGGGGATCTCTAGACATCTTGTGAAGGAAATCAATAACTTCAGTAAGAGTGCAATTATCAAAATCAAGATCACTAGCATCAAGTAAAGTGGTAGTGGTGTCCTTTAGGTTCACTTGTTCGGTAGTTTCTATAGTCATAGCATCACCATTAATAGGTCCAATGGGACCAGGAGTACATTGGGTGCTAAGAGTTTGGATATCCTCAACAACTTGGATAGTAGCAACAGTGCGGTGGGTAGGAAGGCTCTTAATTCTATCTTCTTCCTCCCTTTCTCTAGCCCATCTTTCTTTAAGTTTAGCCATCATCCTAATGTTTTCATTAATTTGCACTTGAATAGCATTCATAGGAGTGACCTTCCTCTCCTCAAGAGGAGAAGTTTTAATTTTAAGCAATTCTATCTCATTGGCTAAATGGTCTACCTTCAAAGAGAGATCATCTAGTTTATGTAGTTTTTCTTCTACACTCTTATTAAAGGCTTTTTGGGTAGTGATGAAATCTTTAAGCATAATCTCTAGTTCAATATTGGAGTTCTTGGTGCTAGGATAAGCATTGTTGTTAAAATTGTTTCTAGAGATAAAATTCACATCTACTTGTTCTTGAGCAATCAAAGAATTTAAAGGAACATCACGAGGATCAACAGAGGATTGCTTCGAAAGTAGAGACATGATCAAGTCAACTTTTTCATTTAGGGAGGAAATCTCCTCGACAGAGTTTACCTTCCTACCTGTTGGAGCGCGTTCGGTGTGCCATTGGGAATAGTTGGTCATCATCTCATCGAGAAGCTTCGTGGCAGCACCAAGTGTAGTTGACATAAAGGTTCCTCCCGCGGCCGAATCTAACAAGTTCCGCGAGGTAAAGTTCAAGCCTGCATAAAAAGTTTGGATAACCATCCAAGTAGTCAAACCATGAGTAGGGCAGTTCTTGATAAGAGATTTCATACGTTCCCAAGCTTGGGCAACGTGTTCATTATCCAATTGTTTAAAATTCATTATGTTACTTCTTAGTTGGATAATCTTAGTAGGTGGATAGTATTTTCCAATAAAAGCATCTTTGCACTTGTCCCAAGAATCTATGCTATTTCTAGGCAAAGACAGAAACCAAATTTTAGCTCCTCCTCTCAAGGAGAAAGGAAAAGGCTTAAGCTTAACAATATTACCATCTATTTCTTGGTACTTTTGCATATCACAAAGTTCAACAAAGTTGTTTAAGTGTAAAGCAGCATCATCTCCAGCACCGGAGAATTGATCTTTCATGACTAAGTTCAGTAAAGCAGGTTTAAGTTCATATGAAGGTGCTGAAGTGGCAGGTGTAGTGATAGGTGTGCTGATAAAGTCATCGTTGTTGTGACTAGTGAAGTCACACAACCTGGTGTTCTCGGTGGAACCCATAGTAACAAGCAAGCAAGATAACTATTTTTGTGATTTTCGATAAAAGATACTAAAGCAGAAATTGAAAGGTAAACTAACAAGACTAAAAAGCAAAGGTAAAAGATAGCATGCAACTCCCCTATCCTGAAGAGTGGAGTCCCCGGCAACGGCGCCAGAAAAACTCTTGCTAGGCTTCTCGCCCCTCGTTGGTTACCCCAAGTGGAAGGTGTGAGATGTAGTGTTGCGGAAGTTTTTCCCTTGGCAAAGATACCAAGGATCGAATCCCCAGAGACTCCTAGGTTCAACAAGAAGGTGTCAACTGCTACGGCGCCAGATATTAGCAATCAACGTGGACCTGCACACAGATACAAATAACTTTGCTCCCAACGAGTACAGAGAGGTTGTCAATCCCTCCGGCCTTGTCGTTTACAAAGGATCAAACGCAAGTGATAGTAGTGATAGATATAATTGCAATAGTAAATAATAGCGAAAAGTAAATAGCGGATGTGATCGATGATGGTAATATGGACCGGAGTCTCATGATGTTCACTAGTGATGTCTCTCTCCCAAAAGACGATAAAACAGCTATGTGAGGTAAACAAATTACAGCTGGGCAATTGACAGGACCACGAACGCAAACCAATGCTGGCTACATTGCAAGAAAGGTTAAGGTTCAAAGCATGGGCGGCACGCCAAAGTAAGTAGACCGAAATCCATCAATATCTACTACTAATCATCCACCTTGAGATATCTATCCAGAACATCTCGCTGGTATTAAGTTGCGAGTCCCACCCATAGTGTAAACTCAATGCAACAGACAACTGCATTAAAAGAACTTTGCGTAAAGTAAACAATCCTTGCACCCGCGGGCACAAGCACCGTTGTTTTCCCCCTTGTGGCAACAACACATCCCCTAGACTCATGTTTCTGTCACTCAAATTAGTCATCGAGGGGCATGAACCCACAATCAAGCATAACGTTCCCTCTTGGAGTCACTACCTACTACTTGGCCAAAGCAATAAATAACAACGGAGAACATGCAAGAATTACTTACGAACATAAATATAAAAGAGGTAGATCAAATATATTACTCAAGCACAATCTGAACATAATCTCATAATCCATCGGATCCCAGCAAACTCATCATAGCAACAGCATAAGGATTACATATGTGCCTCGATCATGTAGGGCAGCTCACGAGGACTAATTAGTGAAGCACAAGAACGGGAGGAGAACATCACATAGCTACTGGTCATGGACTCATGGTCCAAGGGAGACTACTCACAACTCATCCGGGAGGCGTCCATGGTGGTGGAGAGGCTCCCAGTAGTGATCGTCCCCTCCGGCAGTGTGCCGGGAAGAGTTCTCCTGGTGCTCCCGATCTTGGAAGCGGCGGCGGCGACGGAACAGAGATGAGATCGCGAAAAAGAGTTCATGTGTCGAGGGTTTCGGGAGACGCTTTAAATATATGCCAAAGGGGGGCATCGGAGGAGCCTCGGGGGGCCCAGGCGCCCCCCCCCCGGCGCGGCCCAGGTGGGGGGGGGGCGCCGCCAGGGCACCTGGAGCCCTGGTGGCCCCCCCGGCTGTCCTTCGGGCGCGCGGTAGTTTCTGGAACGCTGATTTTTTATATAATTTTTCTGGATTTTTCCTGGCAGTTCTCGTAATGTGAAAACCTGAAATACAAAAACAGCCGAAAACAGAAACTGGCACTGGGGTGCACTGAGTTAATAGGTTAGTCCAAATATGATCAAAAGTGTATGGAAGTGTATAAATATCATGGCAATATCACCCAAAAGAGGCATGGAGCAAGCAGAAATTATAGATACGTTTTGGACGTATCACACACCAAGTAGAGGGGCCGGGATGAGGGTTCCATGGCCGTGGATTAAAGCCCGTCATCCGGTCAGGGGGCATGGGTGTTTCCGGTTGGGACCGAGAGGGGGGCACCCCTTAGAGCGCGCATATATAAATTTGATCCCATGCTATTCGAGGTTGTAGCCTCCCCGTCTTAAAGTTTTACGTGAGTGTCGTCGCGGGTGATTCCGGACGACAGGATGTTAAATGGGTGTGTACTGGTTAGTTGAGTTTCTGCTAAAACACCGTAGACGGGACTAGCCCGCGTGGCTAGTAGAACCCGTTGGCTATGAGTGAATGGTACAAGCTCTGCAGAGTTAATTTCCTTCGGTAGCCATGTTTTATGGCCTAGGGTAAATCTTCACATCAACCCGGTGACCGTCTCTAGTTTATTCTCGAGAGTAACCAGAGCAATATTTCTGTTAAGTTCATTTGGTAGATGAACTCACCAACCATCTCAGTATTTATTTTCAGAAGTATTCCATCAATAATATCCTGTCATTTATAAGCCCTTTATGTGATGTCGCTTAGACGTCCGACTGTGGCATCCTTGTTATTTTTTTTATATGCCCATTATGTGATGTCGCTTAGACGTCCGACTGTGGCATCCTTGTTGATTATTTTTGTTATAAGCCCTTTATGTGATGTCGCTTAGACGTCCGACTGTGGCATTAATTTCTTTTATAAGCCCTTTATGTGATGTCGCTCAGACGTCCGACTGCGGCATTCTTGTTATTTACTTTTGCTATAAGCCCTGTATGCGATGTCGCTCAGACGTCCGACGGAGGCATTCTCGTTATTTACTTTTCATTTATAAGCCCTTTATGTGGTGTCGCTCAGACGCCCGACTATGGCCTGTTATCATTTATTATTTTCCTACGAGGCGTCTCCCAGACCCTTGTTTGGTCCCGTTATTTTACCTTCTGGATTTCGGGAGGATTACCGCCCGACTTCCAGTCTTACTTTCAGTGCATTCATATTTTGCTCCGGTCGCATGTTTGGTGGAATACTCATATGCATTCATGTTGACATTTGTTATATCTTAAGTCCGAACTGTCTTGCGAGTACATTCAAAGTACTCACCTGGCTTGTTGATTTGGCCAGATGTGGATGAAGGCGACCTCATGGATGAAGAGTTCGATAGCGAGTCCGACGCTTAGAGGAGTCCCAGTCAGTCTCTTGCGATCCTGGAATTGATCACTGTTTTATACTGCTTCTGCCTACCTCCAAATAAATTCATCAGGTCTCACTCCGATACTCGATGAACTGTAAAATATTGGAGTCACCCACCCACTTCACTGTGACATATTCCACCGCCTTTTATTACGAGTCAGTAGTGTGCCACCCTACCTTGTGCCATATCCGCCTCTATGTAATATATTGGCGCGCTTGTAATAAAACCCGTTGAGCCATCTCTAGCTCAACCTTGTATAATATTCAGTGTACTGGAATTTCTATATCAAGGAATTGTTTGCCAGCAGGAATATTATTCCTCGCTGGTTTTATAAAGAGATCGGTCTTCCGGTAATTATTTTACCGAAGGACCGGTCACGACAATCTTGGTATCAGAGCCAGGCTGACTGTAGGAAGCCACTAGGTGCGCTCGCTAATCGGTTATTAGCGAAAAATCTGCTTTTCAGCACTTTTACATCTGTAGCAATTTTCTGTTGGTCAGCATAAATTTATGGCCTGACTATTTGGAATTTTTGTCTACTTTTGTAGATGGCCGGCAACGACTGTGATGTACAGGTGTTCGCCAACATCCCCGAGGGGTTTGTAAAGCTCCTCATCGCCATCACCAAAGTCGCAATCGGGCCATCCACATGTCCCGAATTTACACTCTACCGTCACAAACTCAACGACAACGTGTCTATGCATCAGGCTGTGGTACATTTCAAAGGTGGGCGTTCTGAAGCGCGTCGCCTTCGATTTGTGGGCAGAGCTATGCCTACGGAGAGGCATGCTATGCAGATGGCTGCCCGTGAGGCGATAGCTCGTTTCCGGGACATTCTGCCTTTGATGAAGACTCGTCGCTTCCGTTACCTCCCATGCCACGTGCCTTATACGTGCCACTATGCATTTGCATGTGCAAATGGGGAGCGTGACTAAGCCATTGAATCAATGGTTGAATACCTCAAGGCACTTGAGGCAGCCTTTGATAATCTGGTGGATGATCTGGTGGCCGCCCGTATGGAGATGGTCCAGAGTGGCTCCGCCAACAGGAGGGAGCTGCTCCACACCGCACCACCAATGACATTTGTCTCGTCCGCCGCCTCCTATACACCTTCCATCATGGCCACCGAACGCCGTCTGCCTACCACTGAGGAGTTTGACCAAGTCATTGCTCCTACTCCAGTCAGAGCTGCACCGCCTGCTGCACCTGCTTCGACACCTCGCACTCATACTCCGCGCCTGGAGCCCATCAGTGCGGAGGAAGTTGAGTCTCTGATGACCCACAACCGTAAGGGATCTATTGCAGCGTTTTCGATAAGTAAGAGTGTCGAACCCAACGAGGAGCAGAAGGTATTGACAAGTGATTCTGAGCAAGGAATAACTGCAAGCACTGAAAGATATCTTTTAGGGGTTTTCTTGATATAAGCAATAAGAAAGTAAAAGCGAGCAAAGTAAAAGGCACTGGAGAGTAACAAGTGGCCCAATCCTTTCTGAGCAAAGGAGAGGCCTAGCAACTGAACTTATAAAGGCTAAAGTGTTCTTGAGGACACACGGGAGAGGTAGTCATGTGCTTTCGCCATATTCCGTATCGATACTATGTGATGTGTTGATAAGTGCTGAGTGGGTGGATCTATGCTAGTACACCCTCTAGACTAAGATAAGTGCACTCTTATGATTAAACACCTTGCAAGCATCCGCAAATACAAGATAGTATTTAAGGCAATAGCCTAACCATAGCAATACGATCGATGATCCATTGTTCCCTTGTGCAAAAGCGTGCGAACTGGGGTTCATGTTTCTGTCACTCCGGCAACCCACCGTAAGCATTCTTTGTACACAATGTATTCCCCTAGGTCCTTAATAAGGCGAAGTGTTGAGTGTTCGACTCACACAACACCACTAGTAAAATAACAACACAACTTAAGTATCAAACAACATATATTACTTCAACATCATATGACTACTAACAACAAGACTTCTCCCATGTCCTCAAGAACTAAAGTAACTACTCACAAGACATAAAAGAGATCATGATCAGTGGAGATAGATGGGTGATAAACAATCTGGACATAATGATATTTCTCCAACAAAACTCAATAGCATTCACCACAAAGTAGTAATCAACACCGATAGGGTAGAGAGGATAGATAGTACGGATTACAACACAAGTTGCAACGGTGAGATGAGATTGGATGAAGATGGAGATGGTGCTGATGTTGGGGATGATGTTGATGATGATCTCGATGATGCCCGTGACGATGGTGATGACGATGGCGATGATCTCCCCTTCCGGGAGGTGATCTCCCCGGCGGAATCTGCTCGCCGGAGATGGCTTTTTCTTCTCTGTAGGTTTCCGCCACGGAGCGGCGGCGGAACTCCGTCAAAACTCTCCTTTTTAGGGTTTTTGGATGACGAGGAGTATATATGCCAAAGGGGGTCACCAGAAGCGGAGAGGGGGCCCAGGCGCCCCCCCTAGGGCGGCCAGGGGTTGGGCCGCCTGGGGTGGCCGCCTGGGCTGCCCCTGGCTCCCCTATGGCCCCACTTTTGCATGTCTTTGTGATCCTTCTGGAAAATACCCTCCGTCAATTTTCAGGTAATTTGGAGGTATTCTTCTTCAGCAACTCAGCGTCCACTTTTTACCGCTGAATCCTGCGTCTGCTGCTTCGGCACCGGAAAGTTGCAAACTGTGTAAAATAGGCCAAAACAACATAATAACATCATCGTAATGTGAAATATATCAATGAATAAGGATGAATTACGATATAAAATAGTGATGCATTTTGGACGTATCAACACCCCCAAGCTTAGACCTCGCTTGTCCCCAAGCGAATACTGAGCTCGGTAAACCTGTCCACAAGTTTAGAGAGTGAAGTGTCGATAAATAGATTACGGACAAGAAGCAGCACAGTCTCTTCACCAAAATCAAATATCCTCAACAGCAATCTTCAACTCATAAGGCCCTTATAAAAGAGTGGTAACACTTATAATCGAAAGTAGGGCTAAGGAAACTCATCAAATCATGGCAAACATGTCCTTTGGTCAAAGAACAACTAATAGCTTTTACTTTTGCTCTTTCTCTTTATGTTCTGATGAGATTAATTGAGGCTTTTGAAAGAACATGTTATTAGGCAAGAAGTGAAAGTGTTAACACAAAGGAAAATGTTTGATTTAGCTGGGCTTGACAAACAACTTACTTATCAAATGATAATGTCAACAAGGATATGATATGACAAATCTTAATGCAACTTTATATGAATTAATCCTCTTCAACATCAAATGTCTGCTCTCTTTAGGAATAGAAGGAAGTAGGAATAACTGACTCAACCTAAAACTAAGAGATAGGCCCTGCTCTAGGGAAGTAGGGAAAACTCATGTGCTATCCTTAAATCAAACAGAATGAAAACAAGTTTTGAGAGGTGCATGATTTGTCAATGAATGCTAATAGATAACTCAATTACTTCTCGAGCTGGACAAGTTTCGAGGAACGGCTCCCGCACGGGGACGATCACATCCCCTTAATCTCCTTTGTTTATCGCTGCCAAAGTTTTCTGATTTCTCATGAACAAAGCGTGAAGGAGGGTTTGTTTGTTGTATTATCATTTATGAGCCGGGCGCACTCATGCCAGTTCCTTCTCGTATTAGGGGTTTGCAGATTAGACATGCAATCCCGGGGTAAAACTTGTCCAACTTAAAAAGATCATGAATTAACTACTACTTCCTCATGAGCTAAAACAGGGGCACACAAAATAGAAGATTTTGAACATTTAAGGATAACACACAAATTCTATACTTTAGGAGGTGGTAGTGGAATACCACGAATAGGAAGGTATGGTGGACTCATATGGAAGGTATTGGTTTAAGGGTATGGATGCACAAGCAGAATTCCGCTTAGTACAGAGTTTAGGCTAGCAAAGGCTTTGAGAGAACAGACAATTGATGATGACTAAGATGCAAAGCAATATAAAGCATAAACATTAAAATAAGCATAACACATCAAGTTGTCTTCCTTGTCAGCATAACACTTCAAGCATAATAACATAAAGGTTTTGGCTATGTCGCTACTTTAAGAAAATCATGCTTGTTGTTATGACCAAAGCTATGTTTGCCAAGATTAAATAATGTTTTCAAAGCCATACCTGATATAAGGTCAATACTCCCCATAAGAATCATCATATAAGGTCGATTGCGTGAAGAGAATACCGAGTGCAACAAAGGAACCAATAGACTTCTCATTAATATTCCATCATAGACGACTCCACACTCACGGATACAATCTCTCCACAGAAGGAGTGATAGACCTCAATGCACACACCTATTTCATATAATAACCTCCCTAGACATGATACGAATCTACTTGACTATAAAAGACAAAAGATAAAGATAAAGATACCGGGCACTCCCCCAAGCTTGAAACAAGCCAAGGGAATGCCATTACCCAAGGAGATTTCACTCCTCATTCTTGTTGGCGTTGATCACGTAGTCCTCGGCGAAGCGCTTCCATGGAAGGGGTTCTCCAGTCTCATATGAGAAGTTTGTCTCCTCACATCTCTTTGAAAAGTAGCAGGGGCATTAGATAAACCAAAAGGCATACGCCTTTCAAGCATTTGGTCGATGAACGGCAACGGGTAGTGATCCTTCCTGGTTGCCTTGTTCATCTTCCTGTAATCAATACACATTCTATATCCAATAATAATTCTCTGAGGTATTAGTTCATTCTTATCATTAGGAACCACAGTTGTACCTCCTTTCTTAGGAACACAATGTACCGGGCTTACCCACTTACTATGAGCTATATGGTAGATAATACCTGCGGCTAGAAGCTTGAGAATCTCAGTTCTTACAACATCCATCATCTTCGGGTTCAACCGTCATTGATGATCAACAACTGGTTTAGCATCGGGCTCAAGGTTGATAGTATGTTGACAGATAGATGGACTAATCCCCTTAAGGTCATCAAGGGTATAGCCAATTGCACCTCGGTGTTTACGAAGTACTTCCAATAGTCGCTCTTCTTCATATCCTGAAAGGTTAGAGTTGATAATAACAGGATATACTTTCTTTTCATCTAAATAAGCATACTTGAGCGTATCGGGAAGAGGTTTAAGATCGAACACCGGGTCTTCTTTTGGTTTTGATAAAATTCCCAAAGGTTCAACCGGAAGGTTGTGCTTCAGGATAGCAGGTTGTCTCAAGAATATTTCATCTAGTTCATTTCTTTCCTGCATATGCAAATCATTCTCGTGGTCCTCCATATATTGCTGCAAAGGATCATTAGGGGGAACAGCAATAGAAGCAATACTTTCAAAAAAATTATCATCACTAGGTAAATCGATACCACGAGGCTGCTTAGAGAACTTAGAAAAATTAAATTCATATGGCTCACCATTGAATTCAACAGAAACTTTACCTTTCTTGCAATCTATTATAGCTCCACAAGTTCTAAGAAAAGGTCTACCAAAAATAATAGGACAAAAATTGTCCCTCACTGAACCAAGTACTAGAAAGTCGGTAGGGTATTTTACCTTTCCACATAGGACTTCAACGTCTCTCACAATTCCGATAAGAGAGATAGTTGCTCTGTTTGCAAGATGAATGGTAACATCAACTTCTTCAAGTTCACAAGGTGAAATCTCACCGATGATCTCTTGATAAAGTGAATAGGGGATAGCACTAGCACTCGATCCCAAATCGCATAGCCCATAATAATTGTGATCTCCTATTTTAACAGATACTAATGGGGTACCTGAAATTGGGCCTTTATTCTTGGCTGTGACAAGGTTAGTGGAAACAGCACAAAAATTTACATTGGAATCCATAACATCATTAGTAACAAGGTCTTTAACCAATGCAATTTGAGGATCGACCTTGATCTGGTCCTCAGGCTCATCAATTCTTCTCTCACTTTTATTTATTATGCCTGTCACAAGAGAGTGCTCCCTTATCCTTGCGGGAAAAGGAGGTTTTTCATATATAACTGCAGGCAAAATAGGGTCAGCAACATGAATATTAACAGGTAACTCTTTGAAAGGTTCATGATGCTGATATCTCTTCTTTTTAAAAGAATCAACGTGAGAGGCAAAATCCTTACAGAAATCAATCATTAGATGGGAATCAAGACCAATCTTAGAGCAAAAGGTATTGAAGTAATCAGTTTTCACATAGCTCTCAATATAATCATGCTCATAATTTATAGCGGGTTCAATACCTTTATCGATTTCCCAATCTTCGGTATTCCTTTGGATCCTTTCAATGAGATCCCACCTTTCTTCAACGCTCTTTGTCTGAAATACCCCACTAGAGGAGGCATCCAGCATCTCCTTATCCTGACGAGAAAGCCTGGCATAAAAATTAGTAAGTATAATTTCCTTGGGGAGCTCATGAATAGGACATTTGAGCATTAGGGACTTCAATCTCCCCAAGATTGAGCAATGCTTTCTCCGTCACGAGACCTAAAGTTATAGATATAGTTCCTGTCTCGATGAATTTCATGAAGAGGATAAAACTTGGTACAAAAGAGAGACATAAGCTCTTGCCAATCAAGCAAGTGTGAGTTATCGAGAAGCTTATACCAATCTGAAGCTTTATCTATAAGCGATACGGAGAACAATTTCCTCATGACAAACTCCATTGATACACCTGCAAGCTTAAATAATGAACATAGTTGTGATAGATATAGCAAGTGTTCACCGGGATGTCTGTCTCCTGCATAACGATTAGCCAAAAAATAATCGATAATACCAGTTGGTATTTTATAGGGCACAATTTCAGTAGGGGGAGGAGCAACCACCACAGATGTGGGGCGTCTTCCCTCAAGCAACGATCCAATAGCAAGGTTCTCCATAAGGACAAAGAGCAGCAACAGCAAAATAAAAACATAAATATAAAAACTTCCTTACCAGCTTCACTTACCAATAGCGCTACACTCCCCGGCAACGGCGCCAGAAAACGGTACTTGATGACCCACAACCGTAAGGGATCTATTGCAGCGTTTTCGATAAGTAAGAGTGTCGAACCCAACGAGGAGCAGAAGGTATTGACAAGTGATTCTGAGCAAGGAATAACTGCAAGCACTGAAAGATATCTTCTTGGGGGTTTTCTTGATATAAGCAATAGGAAAGTAAAAGCGAGCAAAGTAAAAGGCACTGGAGAGTAACAAGTGGCCCAATCCTTTCTGAGCAAAGGAGAGGCCTAGCAACTGAACTTATAAAGGCTAAAGTGTTCTTGAGGACACACGGGAGAGGTAGTCATGTGCTTTCGCCATATTCCGTATCGATACTATGTGATGTGTTGATAAGTGCTGAGTGGGTGGATCTATGCTAGTACACCCTCTAGACTAAGATAAGTGCACTCTTATGATTAAACACCTTGCAAGCATCCGCAAATACAAGATAGTATTTAAGGCAATAGCCTAACCATAGCAATACGATCGATGATCCATTGTTCCCTTGTGCAAAAGCGTGCGAACTGGGGTTCAGGTTTCTGGTACTCCGACAACCCACCGTAAGCATTCTTTGTACACAATGTATTCCCCTAGGTCCTTAATAAGGCGAAGTGTTGAGTGTTCGACTCACACAACACCACTAGTAAAATAACAACACAACTTAAGTATCAAACAACATATATTAATTCAACATCATATGACTACTAACAACAAGACTTCTCCCATGTCCTCGAGAACTAAAGTAACTACTCACAAGACATAAAAGAGATCATGATCAGTGGAGATAGATGGGTGATAAACAATCTGGACATAATGATATTTCTCCAACAAAACTCAATAGCATTCACCACAAAGTAGTAATCAACACTGATAGGGTAGAGAGGATAGATAGTACGGATTACAACACAAGTTGCAACGGTGAGATGAGATTGGATGAAGATGGAGATGGTGCTGATGTTGGGGATGATGTTGATGATGATCTCGATGATGCCCGTGACGATGGTGATGACGATGGCGATGATCTCCCCTTCCGGGAGGTGATCTCCCCAGCGGAATCTGCCCGCCGGAGATGGCTTTTTCTTCTCCGTAGGTTTCCGCCACGGAGCGGTGGCGGAACTCCATCAAAACTCTCTTTTTTAGGGTTTTTGGATGACGAGGAGTATATATGCCAAAGGGGGTCACCAGAAGCGGAGAGGGGGGCCCAGGCGCCCCCCTAGGGCGGCCAGGGGTGGGGCCGCCTGGGGTGGCCGCCTGGGGTGCCCCTGGCTCCCCTCTGGCCCCACTTTTGCATGTCTTCGTGATCCTTCTGGAAAATACCCTCCGTCGATTTTCAGGTAATTTGGAGGTATTCTGCTTCAGCAACTCAGCGTCCACTTTTTACCGCTGAATCTTGCGTCTGCTGCTTCGGCACCGGAAAGTTGCAAACTGTGTAAAATAGGTCAAAACAACATAAGAACATCATCGTAATGTGAAATATATCAATGAATAAGGATGAATTACGATATAAAATAGTGATGCATTTTGGACGTATCAGTCTCCAGCACCACTGGGCCTTACCCTCGGAAGGCCGAGGGAAATCTTCAACGTCTCCGACTAGCGCGTCATCCCGCGACGCGCCGTGCTCGCTTGTAATATTTGTGCGATATGTAAAATAGGTTGTTGGGAGTAGTCTGTTTGCGCATCATGTAGGACCTTGGAGGAGTGCACTAGTTTCTAATAACATGTCAGGATGTGTACGCACACCCTGAGTGACGTATGTATAATTAGGATCCGCGTGTAACATATGTACTAGCAGCCTTCTCCGTGCGCAATCGACCAGTTTATTTCGAAAATCTTTTCGAGCTCGTGTTTGACCTCTTTTGCAAAGTCTTGGGTTATTTTGCTGCTCGGTTCTTCTCAGGTTTTTCTGCTTTGTTACCCCAGAGTAAGAAATGACTCGTCCCTGGACACGTTCCATGCCAAGTCCGCCAGAGGAAAATTATGGCACGCAGACCAACAACAATTTCTCACAGGGGCAGTCAAGTCAGCAGGGCAGTGAGACATCATTTTCTCAAGTATGCCGCATTTACGAGCAAAGTCAGCTACAACACCAAGAAATGATGAACCATGTCATTAACATGGGAAATCACCGCGAGCCATACCAGCAGCACTCAAAATTGTCTGAATTCCAGAAGACGCGTCCAACAACATTTTCACACACAGACAAGCCTCTTGAGGCCGATGACTGGCTTCGAGATATTGAAAGGAAATTAATTGTGGCACAATGCTCAGACCGTGAAAAAGTGTTGTACGCACCGCATTACCTCACAGGAGCGGCTGCGTCATGGTGGGAAAATTTCCTGCTTATGCATCCCGACATAAATAATATCACCTGGGAAGATTTCAAGAAAGGCTTTCGTGGAGCACACATCCCTAAGAGTATCATGAAGATCAAGAAAAGAGAATTTGATGATCTCAAGCAAAGAGGTATGATAGTACAGAAGTACAATAGTCAGTTTGCGCAGTTATCACGATATGCCAACGAAGAGCCAATGACAGAAAATAAAAAGATGGAGAAATTCCTGGACGGACTGGCACCAGCACTAAAATGCCAGTTAGTCGTACACACTTTTCCAGATTTCAAGACACTGGTAGACAAAGCCATTACACTGGAAAATGAACGTCGCGGTCTGGAGGATATTCGCAAGAGAAAAAGGGATCAGACCAACCACCCCCGCAACAATAAGAATAAAATGAATTTCCAGCGGAACGTTGTGAACAGACCCTCGACCAATGACACACGTCCAAATAAGAATTTTCATGCAAGACACAAGGATTTCACCTATCGCCCGGGTGTTACCTGCTATGCATGTGGAGAAGAAGGACACTATGCTAAACAGTGCCCTAAACCAAGAAACTCGGCGCCAAAGCCGAACAGCAACGGGAACAATTCAGCACCCAAGCGTAATAATTTCAACCCCAATAACAATCATAGGAAAGGCCACCTGAACCATGTGACCAATGAGCAGGCACAGGATGCACCGGATATCGTACTCGGTATGTTCCCTGTCAACACAATACCTGCCACGGTTTTGTTTTATTCTGGAGCTTCTCATTCGTTCATTTCGAAGAGTTTTGCTTTGCAACATGGTTTTTCAATGCTTCCCTTGGGAAAATTAATGACCATCAAGTCCCCCGGAAGTAAGCAGATCACTCAAAATTACTGCCGAGGTTTGACCATTGAGATTGAGGGATTAAAATTCCACGCACACCTCATCGTGTTGGAAAACAAAGGACTGGATGTTATCCTGGGTATGGACTGGCTGACCACCAATAAAGGATTTATCGACTGCTTCAACAGAATAGTGATACTTACTCATCATCATGGGAAAACAATAAGAGTCGCAGCTCAGGAGAGACCAGTATCTCGGCAACCAAAATTGAACAAAGTTGATACGTCTGAGTTAAGAAAGGTTCCAGTTGTGTGTGAATTCCTAGACGTATTTCCCGAGGAATTACCAGGCATGCCGCCAAACAGAGAAATAGAGTTCATTATTGAGCTAGCACCAGGAACCACACACATATATGAGAAACCATACAGAATGGCGCCATCCGAGTTGGTTGAATTAAAGAAGCAAATAAAGGAATTGCTGGACAAGGGATTTATACGGGCCAGCTCATCGCCTTGGGGCTCGCCGGTATTATTTGCCAAAAAGAAGGATGGGATCGTGAGGCTGTGTATAGACTACCGAGCACTCAACATGGTCACAATCAAAAATAAATATCCGATGCAACAGATAAATGATTTATTTGACCAGCTCGCACAAGCCAAGGTATTCTCAAAGGTTGACTTAAGGTCAGGATATCATCAGCTGAAAGTACGCACAGAAGATATCCCGAAAACCGCATTCACCTCAAGATACGAACTTTATGAATTTACAGTGATGCCATTCGGACTGACCAACGCCCCCGCATATTTCGTCCACCTCATGAATAAGCTATTTATGAAATTCATGGACAAATTTGTGGTGGTATTTATTGATGATATTTTGGTATATTCCAAAACACCGGAAGAACATGCTGAGCACCTCCGCATTGTACTGGGAGAATTAAGGAAACAATAACTTTACGCCAAATTCAGCAAGTGTGAATTTTGGTTGAGACAAGTGGGTTTCCTAGGACAAGTATTAACGCAAGAAGGAATTGCTGTGGATCCAGATAAAGTCAAGGCTGTACTTGGCTGGAAGTCACCAGCCAGTGTAACGGATATACACAGTTTCCTCGGTATGGCCAGATATTACAGAAGGTTTATTGAAGGATTTTCCACCATAGCCAAACCAATGACCAAACTACTGAAGAAAGATAAGAAATTCGAGTGGACCGAAGCATGTGAGAAAAGTTTCCAAGAGCTCAAAAAGAAGTTAACAACAGCCCCAGTATTAATTGTGCCAAACATACACAAGAGCTTTGAAGTATATTGCGACGCATCCCGGAAGGGCCTCGGATGCGTACTAATGCAAGAAGGCAAAGTAGTCGCCTACGCATCTCGGCAACTGCGAAAACATGAAGAAAATTATCCTACTCACGATTTGGAGTTGGCAGCAGTCATTCATGCACTCAAGGAATGGAGGCACTTCTTACTTGGAAATCGCTGTGAAATATATACGGACCATAAGAGCCTCAGCTATATTTTCACACAGCCAGATCTAAATTTACGACAACGACGCTGGTTGGAACTGGTAAAAGATTACGACGTCGGTATCCACTATCACCCTGGGAAAGCGAATGTGGTAGCCGATGCTCTCAGCCGTTACCCCAGCCTGGACAGCGGCAGCATATAGAACCCGAGACCCGAATTTCAGTGAGAATTCGCGAGGCTCAACCTAATGATGGTCACGGAGGGCGAAGTATCCAAGCTAGAAATACAGCCTACACTGATAGAGCAGATAAAAAAGGCTCAACTTGGACACCCCAGCATCGAGGGAATAAAAAGAAAAGTAAGTCAGGGCAAAGCTTCAGAATTCACCGTAGACGGCGAAGGAATATTATGGTTCGGAGACAGACTTTGCGTACCCAATAGCAACGACATTAAACAGGAAATTATGACCGAAAGTCACACCGCTCCATACTCGATCCACCCTGGAGGTACGAAAATGTATAAGGATATTCAGGAAAGATTTTGGTGGCACGGCATGAAGTGGGATATAGCCACATTTATTGCATGCTGCGATTCATGTCAACGCATTAATGCCGAGCACCAAAAACCCGCAGGGCTATTACAGCCAAACAAGATACCTGAATGGAAATGGAACGATATTGGAATGGATTTTATTGTTGGACTACCACGATCACAACACGGTAACGACGCCATATGGGTCATCACAAATAGACTGACCAAGGTGGCACATTTCATACCTGTCAAGACAACGCACACCACTCAGAAGCTCGCCAAGCTTTACCTCGCCCGAATAGTATGCCTACATGGTGTTCCCAAGACTATAATATCCGACAGGGGTACTCAGTTCGTCTCAAAATTTTGGGACCAGTTGCAGCAACCCTCGGGACACAACTAACATTCAGCACGGCTAACCACCCCCAGACTAGAGGACAAACGGAACGGGTAAATCAAATACTCGAAGACATGCTAAGGGCATGTGTCCTCACCTATGGGACCAGTTGGGAGGAAAGCTTACCATATGCCGAGTTTGCATACAACAATAGTTACCAAGATAGCCTGCAGATGGCACCTTTCGAAGCATTATACGGACGAAGATGCCGTACTCCATTGAACTGGTCAGAAACAGGGGACAGCCGCATATTCGGCCCCGACATGTTAAAGGAAGCCGAGGAGAGAGTAAAAATGATACGGGATCGACTCAAGACCGCCCAAAGCCGACAAAAGAGCTATTTCGATCAGAGGCATCGGGAAATTAGTTTTGAGCCCGGTGACGACGTATACCAGCGAGTGTCACCGATGAGAGGACTACAACGATTCAAAGTCAAAGGGAAACTAGCACCACGATTCATTGGACCCTTCCGTATAATTGCACGAAGAGGCACAGTAGCTTACCAGCTGGACCTTCCCAAGTAATTGTCCGACGTCCACGACGTGTTCCACGTCTCGCAACTACGGAAGTGTGTAAGCAACCCAGAGAAACATGTGTCACACGAAAATCTTGACGTGCAACCAGATCTTACATACCGAGAACACCTAGTGAAGATTTTGGAGGAGTCTGAAAGGAGGACCCGTCAGAAAACTATAAAATTTCTCAAGGTTCAGTGGAGTAACCACACAGAGGATGAGGCAACTTGGGAAAGGGAAGATTTTCTTCGGATAGAACATCCGCACCTATTAAAGGATCAGCTGAAATCTTGGGGACGAGATTTTTCCTAAGGGGGTAGGTGTTGTAACACCCCAAATTTTTGACTTGGTTTTTCTTGCAATCTTTTGGCCGGGGATTGTTTGGATCCTTTCTTTTGCCCTTCTAAAAACCCTTTTGCCAAAGTTTGTGTGTCTTCTCAAGCTTGGTTTTTAGCCTTGAAGTTCTCCTCTTGTGTTTGGCTCAAGCACAAGTTGGGTTTCAAATGGAGTTGTTTTAGTTCACCTCTCTTTGTTTTAAAGTTCTCAAGTTTGGCCTTAACCTATCACCCCTCCAACATTCATCTTGCCATGATCCCAACATGAGCAATCCTCTCCAAGACTCTCTTCACATCATGGGACAAGCATTTCTTAAATTCCAGCAAGTTTGAACCTCATTGGGATTTTTCTCCTATTTATTTCACTTCAAAACAAATTCTATCTTGTATAGTGGATCTTGGTGATTTACAAAGGAACCACCTTTTTCATCTATCTATTTGACTCCAAACCAACTCTCCTAGATAGTCCTTAATACCCACAACCTAGATCGATCTTGTCTCACTGGCCCACAGTTCAAATTTTTCAAATTTCACCTGCTGCAAGTTTGGACAAGATTTGCAAAATTTGGTGAAATTCATATTTATCTTCTTCCAAAAATTATGTGAAAAATGATGCAGCCTCTAGATACATCAAGAGGCCACTCCACCAAAAATCAGCTCCAGAGACATTGCACAAATACCAGAATCATTTCATCAAACACCTAGCCTGCACTGAACTGTTAGCTGTTAACTGAAACTGTCGACAGTTAACATTTCGTCAGTTTCGTCAGTTTCGACAGTCGACGTGCACGGCGACAAAACGCGTCTGTATCTCCCTTGGCTCGACGCTGCACTGCAGCTCCTTCTTATCCTCGCGCCGCACGGTCACTTGGCAGCTTCTGGGCGTCGGTGGCGCCCTGGCCCGACAGCGCCGGCGGCTGCCACGGCCACAGCGGCGCCCGTGCCGGCTGACAGACGCAACGCCGCGGCTCCACGCCGTTTTGCGCCGCCCAGACCACCCCAGTGCACCGCGTGTCCTTCTCCATAGCCAGCGCACGCCTGGCATGCCGTTGCCACGGCCTGGCACGCGCAGAGCGCCGTTTCTGCCGCCGACGTGCCGCACGGCCGCTCCGTCGGTGACAAGTCGTAACACCCCTTCTACTGCCCAGTTAAGCACGGGAATGGAACCGCAACAACTCATGGAAGGTGCTCAAGCTCTTAACCCCGCCGTCCGACCACTGCAGCGCCGCAATTAGCTCGCCGGACCTATCCGTTCGCGGCATCCACCTCGAGCCGCCTATAAAAGGCACCCCCGAGCTCGTGCTCAAGCACACACGCCTCCACTACTCTCCTAGACCACGCCAAACCTCTGGAAGAGCCCCGAGAGGCTTTTCTTCCCCGGCTCCGGCCAACTGCCTCCGCCTCGGGCTCCAGCTCCGTTCACTCCGGTGAGGGCTCCTCCGCCGCCGTGAGCTTGAACGTAGTACCCTGGCATCCCCCTAGTCCTAACCCCCAGCCCAATTTCTCCCCAGGAACCTTCCCCGACGAGCTCCACGAACACCCGAGCCGCCGTCCGCCGGAGATAAGCTCGTCGTCGACGTTGGACTTGCCGGCCTCCAACTCCACCACCATTCGACGCGGGAGACCACCGTGAAGCTAGAGGTACCCCTCCCTTCCCCTATCTCGCCGTGGATCGACGCCGGCGATCACCGCAGCACCGTCGCCGGCACGGCTCTGCTCCGTTTTTCAAACCTGACACGAGGGGCCCTCTGTCAGTCTCTCATCTCTCTCCCTTCGAAACATTTCCTGTTAGCGCAATCTGCAAAATACGTCTTCCCTCTGCGGCTGGCGTATCACATACCGGTTCGCTTTGTCCTTTTCTGTTCTAGCCCCTGGATCTTTTCTGCTTCATAACAGATAGGTCCCTAGACAGAAACCTTAATATCTTTTAATCTAAAAGTGATTTTGAGTTGATTCTTTTTCTGTCCATCTTGGTTTTCTGTCTAGTTTTTTGTCATATTTATTTGGTAATATTTTGACCAACTTTATTTGCACGCGCGGTATTTATGTTAGTATGTATTTGTTTGAATACATAGATACCCGAGGCCGTGACGGAGACGCGAATCTCGCCGAGTTAGACTCCGACTTTTCAGAACCAGGCAAGCATGTTTGAACTCTTGATATGATCAGTGTGTTGCATGTTTGCTCGAGTAGTTCGTTCATAAGCATGATTATATGAGCATATGTGTATGGCATAATTCATTCAAGTGATGCTTCGGGTGAGTCCCGAAGGAGAATGTTGCACCACCTCGGTCATATGGTGATATGATGGGGTAGAATGCTGGTATTGTTGGAGCATGCTAGTAGTTGGTCAACTCAGTATCAACGGAGATCACATCTCGATTCCGTTCGTCTCCTTTTCAGTACTATCATAGGCCGTCCGTTGGGATTACGGTCTAGTCGGTTGTAAACCACTTTCCGAGTACACACCAAGTAGAGGGGCCGGGATGAGGGTTCCATGGCCCTGGATTAAAGCCCGTCATCCGGTCAGGGGGCATGGGTGTTTCCGGTTGGGACCGAGAGGGGGGCACCCCTTAGAGCGCGCATATATAAATTTGATCCCATGCTATTCGAGGTTGTAGCCTCCCCGTCTTAAAGTTTTCCGTGAGTGTCGTCGCGGTAGATTCCGGACGACAGGATGTTAAATGGGTGTGTACTGGTTAGTTGAGTTTCTGCTAAAACACCGTAGACGGGACTAGCCCGCGTGGCTAGTAGAACCCGTTGGCTATGAGTTAATGGTACAAGCTCTGCAGAGTTAATTTCCTTCGGTAGCCATGTTTTATGGCCTAGGGTAAATCTTCACATCAACCCCGTGACCGTCTCTAGTTTATTCTCGAGAGTAACCAGAGCAATATTTCTGTTAAGTTCATTTGGTAGATGAACTCACCAACCATCTCAATATTTATTTTCAGAAGTATTCCATCAATAATATCCTGTCATTTATAAGCCCTTTATGTGATGTCGCTTAGACGTCCGACTGTGGCATCCTTGTTATTTATTTTTGTTATAAGCCCTTTATGTGATGTCGCTTAGACGTCCGACTGTGGCATCCTTGTTAATTATTTTTGTTATAAGCCCTTTATGTGATGTCGCTTAGACGTCCGACTGTGGCATTAATTTCTTTTATAAGCCCTTTATGTGATGTCGCTCAGACGTCCGACTGCGGCATTCTTGTTATTTACTTTTGCTATAAGCCCTGTATGCGATGTCGCTCAGACGTCCGACGGAGGCATTCTCGTTATTTACTTTTCATTTATAAGCCTTTTATGTGGTGTCGCTCAGACGCCCGACTGTGGCCTGTTATCATTTGTTATTTTCCTACGAGGCGTCTCCCAGACCCTTGTTTGGTCCCGTTATTTTACCTTTTGGATTTCGGGAGGATTACCGCCCGACTTCCAGTCTTACTTTCAGTGCATTCATATTTTCCTCCGGTCGCATTTTTGCTGGAATACTCATATGCATTCATGTTGGCATTTGTTATATCTTCAGTCCGAACTGTCTTGCGAGTACATTCAAAGTACTCACCTAGCTTGTTGATTTGGCCAGATGTGGACGAAGGCGACCTCATGGATGAAGAGTTCGATAGCGAGTCCGACGCTTAGAGGAGTCCCAGTCAGTCTCTTGCGATCCTGGAATTGATCACTGTTTTATACCGCTTCCACCTACCTCCAAATAAATTCATCGGGTCTCACTCCGACACTCGATGAACTGTAAAATATTGGAGTCACCCACCCACTTCACTGTGACATATTCCACCGCCTTTTATTACGAGTCAGTAGTATGCCACCCTACCTTGTGCCATATCCGCCTCTATGTAATATATTGGCGCGCTTGTAATAAAACCCGTTGAGCCATCTCTAGCTCAACCTTGTATAATATTCAGTGTACTGGAATTTCTGTATCAAGGAATTGTCTGCCAGCAGGAATATTATTCCTCGCTGGTTTTATAAAGAGATCGGTCTTCCGGTAATTATTTTACCGAAGGACCGGTCGCGACATTGTTTCAGTGCAGTTGTCCTAGGACATGTCTAGCAGGCACAAATGTTCGCAATGAAGAACAACAATAAAATCTTCTGCAAGCATAGATCGTTCGTCAAAAGAGAGACAGGGACAACAAACTATCTCAGGAGAGAGAGAACGACGGCTATCCTCAGGGTCATTCTGGCTTTGTTGTCGCGTCCGTCGCCTTGGGGTGTTCTTTAGTTGAAGAACCAAGTGGAACGGGAATGGTTTCATCTTTTTGTTTGGTACTACCTCCCTTCCTAAATATAAGACATTTTAAAGATTCAACTATGGACTGCATACGGATGTATATAGACATACTTTAGAGTGTAGATTCATCCATTTTGCTCCGTATGTAGTCTATAATGGAATCTCCAAAAGGTCTTATAATTAAAAATGGAGAGAGTACTATCTACTATGAATACTAAGATGGAATGGGATAGTTCCATCTCAATGTTAGGTTGACGGAACGGAATATAGTATAAAATGAAAAATGTCAAATTATTGTTTGCTTTTTGTTAATATACGCAACATTGATTTTATTTTCAGAAACATTTCATTAAACTTCAGAACAATCTTTTCTGAAACAAGTTTACATTGCAGAAAGCACAGGTGAAAGATCACGATTGAGCACAGCCTGATTCTCTCTCACGGTGACACCACTGTCTGCGTGCTGCGCCAGCTGCTCATGTCGTGCCACCAGCAAATTGACAGCTACAGCCCCTTCCCATGCCGCCCCTTCACTCCTCTTTGGCCGCTTCCGTGGTACAGATGTGCCAGCGGCAGGATCGCTGCTCCTCCCAAAAGAAAAACGAGATGGCAGAACCGCGGCCGCCCCATCGAGCAGGAGCTCCAGCCGAGCGCCCGCCGGTGCCACCCGCTGGAGCGCACGCCCGCAGGCCTGCGCCTGCACGCTCCGGTCCCTGCACCTGCTCTGCCACGAAGTTCTTCACCAGGTGCGTCCTCTCGATCTCTACGCTGGAGCCGCCGCCCGCAGGCCTGCACCTGCACGCTCCGGTCCCTGCACCTGCTCTGCCACGAAGTTCTTCACCAGGCGCGTCCTCTCGATCTCCGCGCTGGAGCCGCCGCCTGTCTTCTCGGCCGCGAGCCGCGCGTCCGCCCGTGACACTTGCGCAGGTCGCCATCGCCCGCCTCTCCGGATGCCGCGTGCCCACTGGACGCCAATTGAAGAGGGAGAGGTGGCGCCGATTGAGAAGGAGAGAGAGATGAGGGAGAAGGCGCAGGGGAAGAGCCAAGGGAGGAGCGGTTCTGCGTCATTCCACCGATTTAGACGTGCGTCCAACTCGCAAAAATGTACCAAGATCTCAAGCAGTCTTACTGGTGGACACGCATGAAAAGGGAAATTGCCCAATTCGTGAATGAATGTGATGTATGCAGAAGAGTGAAAGCAGAACATCAACGTCCAGCCGGTCTTCTCCAACCTCTTCCTATTCCCGAGTGGAAGTTCGACCACATTGAAATGGACTTCGTCACTGGCTTTCCTAAATCCAAGCGAGGAAATGATGCTATCTTTGTGGTGATTGACAAGCTTACCAATGTCGCTCACTTTCTTCCAGTCAAAGAATCAATCAATGCAGCTCAACTTGCAGAGCTGTACACTTCCGGAATTGTGTCCCTACATGGCATTCCTCAAGTTATATCCTCAGACCGTGGAAGCTTGTTCACATCAAGGTTCTGGGACTCCTTTCAGTCCGCCATGGGCACTAAGATCAGGTTCAGCACTGCT
This sequence comes from Secale cereale, assembly GCA_902687465.1. Classification (NCBI taxonomy): domain Eukaryota; kingdom Viridiplantae; phylum Streptophyta; class Magnoliopsida; order Poales; family Poaceae; genus Secale; species Secale cereale. Next base: position 869,546,114 of record LR738714.1, on the reverse strand, counting down.
TTTCACCCTCAGACTAGTGGTCAAGTCGAGCGCGTGAATCAGATTCTAAAAGACATGCTCAGAGCCTGTGTCATCTCCTTCGGCATGAAATGGGAAGACTGCCTTCCATTTGCCGAGTTCTCTTACAACAACAGCTTTTAAGCAAGTGCAGGCAAAGCACCGTTTGAAATTCTCTATGGCAGAAAGTGCCGTACCCTTCTCAACTGGTCTGAAACAGGCGAACGTCAACTCCTTGGCAATGACTTGATCTCAGAAGCCGAAGAAATGTGCAAAGTCATACGTGAGAATCTCAAGGCCGCTCAGTCGCGTCAGAACAGCTACTATGACGGCAAGCATCGTGATTTGGCATTCAACATTGATGATCATGTCTATCTCCGAGTTTCTCCGATGAAAGGCACCCAAAGATTCGGTATCAAAGGAAAGCTTGCTCCTAGATACGTCGGGCCTTTCAAGATTCTTGGCAAAAGAGGCGACCTAGCCTATCAACTTGAGCTCCCTCAAAACTTCGCCAATGTTCATGATGTCTTCCATGTGTCTCAACTTCGCAAATGCTTCAAGGCACCTGAGCGCATGATTCCGTTTGAAGAGATTGATCTTCAACAAGACCTGTCCTACCGAGAGCACCCAGTTGCCATTCTCGAAGAAACCGAACGCAAGACCCGCAACAAGTCCATCAAATTCTTGAAAGTCAAGTGGTCACATCACACCGACCGAGAAGCTACCTGGGAACGAGAAGATCATCTTCGTTCCGAGTACCCTTCCTTTTTCCAGTCCTAGATCTCGGGACGAGATCTTTTTGTAGTAGAGGAGAGTTTGTAATGCCCCGGATGTAATACTTTCCCTTTTGGGCATATAATATATCTCCGGCTTCATCTATTCCATTTCGGGTTCTTTGTCTTTCGGGTTTTCGTCGTGTGTTGTGTGCGTGTGTGGCATTCATTCATATCATGTAGACATGTGCACCGCATTGCATTTGTGTTGTCGGTTGCATCCGGTTCCGCGTGTTCCTTCCCGTTGTGCGTTTCACGTTCCGGAGCTCCCTCACGTGTCCGTGACATCCCGTAGGCCTACTTTGTTGTTTGGGCGTGTAACGTTACCGGTGTGCCGCGAGGTTGTTGTGTGTGTTGTTGTTTTGTTGTGTGCAACCCGCCTATCAAATCTCCTCGCGTTTGGACTCCGTTGGCTATCCCATCAGTTTTCGTGTGGGTCCAAAGTGCCTTAACTTTGTGTCCCAGAAACACCCCTACTGCGGTCTTTTATCTTCTCCTAGGCCCTTTTTAGACTACCCCGCGATCGGATCCGTCGGATCGCGATCGGAGGGCTCCTAGCACCCCCAAATCCCCAAACCCTAGCTACCTGCTATATATTAGACCCCTAGGTCTAATTTGGGCATCCCTAGCCTTTTCTCCACTTCTCCCTCTATTTTTTTTTCAGATCAAACCAGATCCAAAAAATCCTCCCACTGTCTCTTCTCAGATCCCGGGGGAACCAGCCGATCCTGGCGATTCCCTCGATCGCCACCGCAGCCGCCGGCCTCGACGCCCAGGTCAACGCCTCGTCGGCTCCCTCCGCAGGCGCTTCGATCCAGCCAGGGCGAGTCCCTCGACCGATCCCTCGAGGCCTCTGCCCCATCGCTCCCTTCGGCTGGGCCCTTCACCGATCGACCGACCGCACGCCAGGACCACATCCCCGCTCTAGTCAGCAGGGGCCCAAGGCTCGGTCTCCCGCGTCGCCACTGCAGGCGCCAGGCCCCCGAGTGGGCCGCCTCCGTCCCTACCGACGCCCCGCCTCACCAGGCCCGCTCCAGCGCCGGTCGCCCTCCGCTCCGAGCCGGCCCGCTCGCACCGAGCCAGCAGGCCGCCGCCCTGGGCCAGCCGCCAGCCGCGAGGCCCACGCCCCGCCATCCCGCTCGCCAGGCTCGCGCCGCACGCCAGGCCGCCGCGTCGGGCCTCCCACAGTGGGCCGCCGCCACTTCTGCTGCGATCCGGGCCGCCTCCGCCAGACCGGGCCCGAGTCCCCCGTCGTTTTTTTTTTCAGATCAGATCTGCCTGAGGTTGCCCCAATTTCACTAAGTCCCAGTAATTTTCTTGTCTGATGCTATATTCAAACATGCTTATCTTTTAGTGTGGTGCTCCGATTCGCGCATATAGCATGTCCAGACGTTCGTGGGATCGTGCTCTACGTTTTATCTGCTGTTGTCATGCATGTTAGAAGTCATCTAGGTGCTTGTTTTGCTGTTGCAAGAGTGCATCATGATTTAAACTCCTGCTATGTGATGTTTTTATGTCATCTTTGCCATGTGATATATTTTAGCTCGTTTGTCCGAATGATGCAAATGACATGTCCACGTGTTCGTCTTGCCATGCTCTACATGTTGTATGTGCTAGGTAGCATGTTAGATTTATTCTTGCCATGTTTATCATCGTTGCAAAGTGCCATGTGGCTGTGATGTTGTATCACTTGTTATGAAATGCCATCTTGTTGAGCTCGTTGCTATCGTTGTGTTTACCTCAATGATGCATGCTTGTGTGTTTCGGGATCACCTTCATGTGTACTTTGATGAGGTGCTTACCACTTGCCATGTTTAGTTTCGAGGTGACTTAAACATGCTCTTTTAGATGCCATGATGATATTGCTGTTTTAGGACTTGTGATGCCATGTTCGTGTGATGTTCTAGGTCAAAGCATGATAGTTTTGGAGTGGATCTTGATTGTTCCTTGTAGTATATATTGTTGTCTTTCCATTCATGTCCTCACATGTCTATTTAAGTGGCTGTAGCATGTTTATCTTTTGCTCCAAAGTTTCAATAAAATTCTGCTGCCAGAATTTTATTGTCAAGTTCAATATGTCCAAGATCATTGCTATTGATCCGTGGCTCCGTTGGGGGTGCACCTTTGGACCTAGTTGCTGTAGTATATGTCTAGTTTGTGTTCATGTCCTTTGCCATGACATTTGAGTGTTGTAGCTTAATTATTTTGAGCTCCGAATTTGCTATGTTGCTGTAAATTTCAGCTTTCGCTCATTTCTTGTTTCGGGCATAACTTTTAGCCCGTAACTCCGATTTCAGCGAATCTTACATGAAACTTGATTGATTTTCTGTGTAGATTAATAATATCAGATTGTTATCATGTTTTGAGGTGTTTTGCTTGAGTGCTATTTTACGTGCTCCGTGTGCATCCTTAGTGCATCCATCATGCATCCATCATTTTCGAGTGCGCATTGCATCTTGTTGATTTGTGCTTGGTGTGATTGTTTTGTTTAGAGCCGGAAGCAGAGTCTGAGTTCGAGTACGAGCACGAGGTTTCCAACGAGGTTGAGCACGAGGACCCTTCTTACGATCCGAACGACTTCTCTTCAGGCAAGATGACCGGACCCCGATAACATTACTATCTTTGCCTATTGCTAGTAGTCTCGATCTATAGTTTTGCCTCGATGCCCATGATCTTCTTGTCAGCCTCCTACTTGTAAACCATTGCCATGTTTAACCAACCTACCTATGCAAACCGTTGCTTGGCTAAGTACGCTTCGCTCAGCCTTCTTATAGCGTTGCTAGTTGCAGGTGAAGATCGAAGATACTTGCTTCATGTTGAAGTTTGGTTGGGTTTTTATCACACTATATAAATGCTTAAAAATGAAATCATCTATATATGGGCAAGGGTGGAAGGCTAAGCCTTTTGCTTGGTGACTTGTTCCACTCATGCCGTTAGGAACCGTATAAACCGGTGTTATGTTCCTTGATTATGCGTTCCTAACACGGTTGGGGTGTATGGGACCCCCTCGATAAACCGCTAAGTGCTAAGTCTTTTCCAGCAAGTCCCAACATTGGTACTATTTGCCTAATAACAAACTAAACTTGCATAGGGAATTATAAACCCTTTTTCTTAATCAACAACCCCGGGCCAGTGCTCCACATGAGTGTTGGTCCGAAATGAGCGGACTGCGGGGCCACCTCAAGGAAACTCGAGGTCTGGTAAAAACCCGTAGGATGTCTCATCCGGTCGTGGCCTGAGACGAGATACGCGCGGCTACTATCAGGGTGTCGGCACGCCGGGAGGATTTGCTGGATTAGCCTTACCTTAGTTCGGTATATCTTGAGCACGGGATTCCGAGGATACTCGGGTCTTCCCACTTTGGAGTTGCGACTCCGCGGATCGTGGGCTTGTAATGGGTCAAGTTGGAACACCCCTGCAGGGTTTGAACTTTCGAAAGTCGTGCCCGCGGTTATGTGGCAGATGGGAGCTTGTTAATATCCGGTTGTAGATAACTTGACACCATGTTTGTAATACACTACCAGCGTGTGTTCCATGACTGTCAATTTCCGAATAGGGATTCGGGAGTTGAACACGGAGGGGTTATGTTTGTGGAGCTTGTAGCTAGGATCACTTTGTGATCACTTCTCGCCGAGGCCTTCTCTTCTCGCTCTCACTCACGTAAGCTAGTTGCTAGTTGCTGCTGCAGACACTTATTCTTTTCTTCAGCCTTTATCCTCTCCCAAAGGCTTAAATAGTCTTGTTACCCGGGAACGGGATTGCTGAGTCCTCTGTGGCTCACAGTTACTTCACACACCAGATGCAGGTCCAGCTGTGAGCTATCCAGGTGATGGCACCGAGCTGGATTGGGAGTACGACGAGGAGCGTAGTCGGTACTATGTGCGATATCCGGATGATCAGTAGTGGAGACTCCTACTAGGATTCGATCCGCCTGTGGATGTTATTTAAGTTTGGTATCTTGCATTTGGATTTTGCCCTTAGAGGGTTGTGATGTTCTTAATGTATGATGATTGAGACTTGAATTGTAATTCTGTGACGTGGCGAGTGTAAGCCAACTATTTATGTTTACAATCCCCTCTTTTACATGAGTTGTGCAAAGATTACCAAACTTGAGATCATTCTAGGATGGATTTATGCCTTTAAGTCGTGCCTCGACACGTAGGAGGTATAACTCCATCCTGGGCATTTCAAGTTGGTACTCCAACACGTGTTCCCATCGTTGACTATCTGGTCATGGTTCATCAGCAGGGCGCTCTAACCGTAGCCCGCTCAGTCCCGATCCCCTTCGATCGATCCCCTCACCCTCTTCCTCTCGATACCACTTAGCACGGTCACCCACAGAGGCGAGGCCCTCGCGCCCGATCTCGCGTCTCCTTTACCCGCTCCGGCGAAATCTCGGGCCGCCGCGCCGCCCCTTGCCTCGTCTTCCCCCTGTCACCTCTCCTTCCCTTCCTCCCCTGCCTCTGTTCTTTCCCACGCGTGTGAGTAAGCGCCCGCGGCTGCGCATCCGCTCTCTCCGCGACCAGCGCTGCCTCCTAGCCGGATTTCCTCTTCCCCGACATATACGCTGCCTTTGACGCCTCCCGTGCGTCCCACTGACCTCCCGCGTCATAGGACGTGACTGTGGGTCGAATAAAAATGCAGGGTTCTTTTCGTAAAAACAAAACGTTTTTCGGATTAATCACTTAAACAGGGACTGCGGATTGAATTAAAGGAAACAGAGGGACTTTTTTCGCAAAACTGCCACGACAGACGACCAGAAGCAGTCCCTGGTTTATTAGCAGGTAAAGAAAAGATGGAGATGAAAGCAGAGCCAAACACGTGTAAGTTTGATTGGGTCTGATGTACACGGATGCAATACCAATTATAATTGGATTAATTAACGACTTAATTACTATGACGGTCGACCAAGATGAAGAAAAGACATGAATGAGTTTATTTAACAAACGGAATATTATTAATATCGCGAATATATCCCATGACACCAATAAGAAATCTTGACTTAGACATGTCCCATGACACCCATAAGAAATCGAAGCTTCGCGTCGCGCCCACTTGTTTCTTTATTGGCTGATAATATGAGTGCGCGTAAACTGATCCTTTCCGATCTAGATATCCATGGGCGACATACGCCAATTCTTATAGATATCCAGCTGAGAAGAGCGGAACTCGTTAGCGGCCAGATCCAAGAGGTCGACATCTGGCAGAAAGTCGACTTGGCAAAAGAAGAGCGCTATGGCCAAACCACCATTATTGATGCAAGATGTAGTATCCCGAGATCCACCACAACTCTACGCCCACCTCTGGCGGAGAAAGGACGCCGCCATGCCTAGGGCCGCAGGTGCAGCCACAAGCCCAGGAGAGAAATGGCTCGCTTGGCCCCAAGGGTCCAGATGGAGTCTGACGGTCACCACCGCCACACGTTGTACGTGATCCCACCGAGCCACATATCGGATGCCGCCCTGCATCACCGTTGGTGGAGAAGCCGGTGTGGGCGTCACCGCCACCCTCCAGATCAGCGCCTCGAAGGATCTGTCCCCGCCGCGCTGCACGGGCTTTGCCCGGCAATGCCCCTGGCTATGGCAGGATGTGAGGAGGAGGCGCGAGAAGGGCTTGAGGTTGGCGATGGGGCAACTCTGGCGCAGACCGACGCGGTCGCACGGGAGTGGAGCTGGGGTAGGAGGGGGGTCTGGGTTTTTTGGGGAGCGCAAAGTCGGCAGCCGCTGAGTGGCGGTGGCGACGGCGCCCGCGTGCGCTTAAGTCGCCTCGTCGAGTGATCATAAAATTGGTAGGAGAATTTCACTTGCATAGCCTCTTAGACATCAACGACTTAGTTACCATCATGTTAAATTCATATATGCACGCATGTGTATTGGAAGTTCTGAATATTGGAAATGTCCACAGTCCACACATAGACTTTTTTTAGGATATTATTAACATCAAGTTTATTACATGTAAATAATCTAATTAATCTCGAAAATCGGATTCTTCCAAAAAATTAAGAGAGATGGAAAATGTGCTATTTTTTTGTCTTATTCTCATCAAATGCTATCGCCTACTAGTTTAAAGTGAAAAGGAAAAAAACAGAACCTATCAACCCCGTTATCATTAGATCCTTTCTTGCCAAAATAATACCAGCTGGATTTGACTTCCTTACCAACTCAAATTATAATAGACCGATGTTTCTTTGCATGGTAATATGCGCCTCTCCACGAAGGAAAGGAGGCATATCACCTCTTCACCCGAACTCGACGCGGCTCCATCGCTGATCTGCTTTACGGACCTCCAAACTAGTTTTCCTGAAACAAAACCATTGCCGTTTAAAGAATCAGACCGGAACAACGTGTCCCCGAACACGCTCGAACATTAGAACCAACACCCCCGCCTGACTATGACATCGGAGGAGGAAACAAAAACTGTCAACCTCCAACCACCAACCCAGCACATGATGCACCTTGTTCCAGTTGTCACCTGCGTAGACACCCGTCTGCGCGTACTCCCGTACGACAAAAGCTCCTTGCTGCACCGTGACGTAGGAGACAATGCCGCGGCAACGAGGACAAAGCAGAATGAGAGACACACCTAATGGGGTCGCCGTCGCCGCCTCGCCGACACAATCCATGAACACTAACGCCGTCGATCTAAAGGATCAGCAAACACGGCATCCAATCCGAGACGCCACCATCAAAGACACAACAGGGAGTGGAGCTGAACCAGATTTATTCTTCCCGCCGCCGCACAACCACCCCAACGACGCCCCACGACCTACAAAATCAAACCCTAACTACGGAGCAGCGGAATGGGGTCCCCACCTCCCTCCTGTCGCCGGAGCAGCAATCGGAGGGAAAGGGGACCAGCCCTGGCCCATGTGGATCGGAGGTAGAGGATCGCCTCTCTAGTCGCCTTCATGTGGTGGTGGCTAGGTTAGGGAACACGCCTTGTAGACTGATATCACTAGCATGTCTCGGACTCTGTATTAAAGAAGTACTTATTTAAAACAAAATACATCATGAGTTGTGCAACAAACAACTGAAAATCATTTCCAATTTCGGGTATGCCTTAGCATTCCGCTGCCCTCATTTACTTTACTGGTCAACGCATTTCGTGACTAGGAATATTTTTTCATGGCTTGCTTCCCACCTTAGGCAATGAGGGATATTCGGATTCCATGTGCACCTCGTTCCTCTCCATGTCCCGAACAATGAGTGGACCATGATGCAACTCATAACGGACGCGTTTATTCCCACGACCTACCCGACCCGCACTATATAGTTAGGCAGACGTCTACCCTAGCCGCGGCCGCTTCGTATGGTTTCTCACCACCATTCCAGATCATTGCGCCGCCAAGCAAGTCTTCTCCATCCCTCCTTTCGGCGTGCACCAGGAGAAGGGACAGCAGGCCTCCAGAACCCCGCCTCTCGTGATCCAGTACGGGAGAGGGGCGATCAGGTTTTTGGGGAGCTCACTCGCGCGACTGCTGGCAGCGACGACTTCGCGAACGACGACTTCTTCCCCGACCTCGGCAACCTCATCCTCGACGACATGGGCGACAACGTCAACGCCGGCGGTGCTGCTCCCGCTGCACCGTATGTGATTCTATCCTTCCTGTTCGAGATCGTGGTAGAATTCATGTTTCTAGTATGTGCCCTAGATGTGATCTGTTCATCTGCTATGCTAGTTCACATGATTAGTTTAATCTCTGTTGATGCAGCCATGACTTATCTTCTGTTTATTCGGATTAAATCTCGTAGTAATTTGCTCATATTTCCAACAATCCAAAAACCTGATTATAGGCAATTTACTCCGAGTGGTTTTGCTGCGCATCTGAAGCCGTCTGCCTTTAAGGGGGCGCAATATAAGAGCGGGCGCACGAGAGCAATCTACTGGTTTCAGACCATGGGCTGCTATGACACCACCAAGTGCAAGCCCGAGGGCGATCTTAGTCCAGCACAGCTGGAAGCTTTTGAGAAGATCGATACACTCTTTAAAGGCGCTCTTCTGAGTGTTCTTGATGACTCAATTGTGGATTCGTATATGTCGTTTGACAACGGCAAGGACATGTGGGCTGCGCTCGAGGCCAAGTTTGGTGCCTCGGACGCCGGCAGCGAGTTGTACGTCATGGAGCAATTCTATGACTACAAGATGACTGATGAGCGCGCTGTTGTACAGCAGGCTCATGAGATACAGTCGCTCGCAAAAGAACTTGAGTACTTCATGTGTGTGTTGCCGGACAAATTTGTTGCCGGGGGCATCATTGCCAAGCTTCCACCTTCGTGGAACAATTTTGCTACTTCCCTGAAACACAAGAGACAGGAGTTTTCCGTTGCGGATCTCATTGGTACTCTTGATGTTGAAGAGAAGGCGAGAGCAAAGGACACACGTGCTTGAGTTGCTGAGGGAGGTTCTAGTGCCCACATGGTACAGAAGAAGAACTTCCAGCCCAACAAGTTCAAAAACAACAAGAACAAAATTCAGGGCAAAGGCAAGTTTGATACAAAGAACAAGCCATCACATTCTACCAACTTCAAGAAGAATTCTCATAAGAAGGGGAAGGTACTTTGCCATGTCTGCGGTGATCCTAATCACTGGGCTCCGAAGTGTCCTAACCGCTTTGAGGAGCGCGAACAAGAGAAGAGCGGCAAGTCCGCTATTGTTGTCATCGGTGATACTGATATGAAGGAATCAGGGTACGGTATTTTTCCTACCATCCTTTCAGTATTTCAATCCCCTAATTAGTTAATTGACACCGGTGCCAATGTACATGTTTGTGCTGACGCCTCCATGTTTTCTTCTTACCAGGCCACTGGGACTTCTCCCGTGCTGATGGGGAACGGGTCACATGCCATCGTTCGAGTTGGTGGTACGGTCGATCTGAAGTTTACTTCGGGGAAGACCGTGCGTCTGAAGAACGTTCATCATGTGCCGTCCATCAATAAAAATCTCGTTAGCGGTTCCCATTTATGTCGAGATGGTTTTAAGTTGGTTTTTGAATCCAATAAAGTTGTAATTTCTAAGTGTGGACAATTTGTTGGAAAAGGCTATGAGTGCGGAGGCTTGTTCCGCCTATCTTTGTCAGATATTTGCACTAAAGTTATTAATAATGTTTGCCACAATAATGAGTCTGATATTTGGCATTCACGACTTTGTCATATTAACTTTGGATGCATGACGCGGCTAGCCAATATGAATTTAATTCCGAAAATCTCTACTGTCAAGGGCTCTAAGTGCCAAGTATGTGTGCAAGCTAAGCAACCTCGCAAGTCCCATAAGACTGCAGAGGCAAGAGATTTGGCACCACTAGAGCTTATACATTCTGATCTTTGTGAGATGAATGGCGTGTTGACAAAAGGTGGAAAGAGATACTTCATGACGTTGATTGATGACTCCACTAGATATTGTTATGTGTATCTTCTGAAATCAAAAGACGAGGCTTTGACTTTCTTCAAAAACTATAAAGCCGAGGCAGAGAACCAACTTGATCGAAAAATTAAACGGCTTAGGTCCGATCGTGGTGGAGAGTATTTTTCCAATGAATTTGATCTGTTTTGTGCGGAACATGGTATAATCCATGAGAGTACGCCTCCCTACTTACCCCAGTCAAATGGGGTAGCCGAAAGAAAGAACCAAACTCTAACTGATATGGTTAACACCATGTTAGACACTTCGGGTCTATCCAAGGAATGGTGGGGGGAGGCGCTAATGACTGCGTGTCATGTCCTAAACCGGGTTCCCACAAAGCATAAGACCATGACTCCATTTGAGGAATGGGAAAGGAAAAGGTTGAAACTCTCTTACCTATGTACTTGGGGTTGTTTGACGAAAGTCAATATACCAATTCCCAAGAAGCGCAAGCTTGGACCAAAAACCGTGGATTGTGTTCTTTTGGGCTATGCTTTTCATAGCATCAACTATAGATTTTTGATAATAAAATCTGAGGTGTCCGACATGCATGTTGGTACGATTATGGAGTCAAATGATGCAACTTTCTTTGAGGACATATTTCCTATGAAGGATATGTCGAGTTCATCAAATCAGGAGATACCTACTCCATCTAGTGAGGAATTCACTGTAATTCCTGAACCGACCATTGCGATGGAACACGTTGAGAATCCTGTTGAGGGTGACAATGAAACTCCTGTGAGGAGTAAGAGACAGAGGACTGCAAAGTCCTTTGGTGATGATTTCATTGTGTACCTCGTGGATGACACACCCAGGACTATTTCAGAAGCCTATGCATCTCCTGATGCTGACTACTGGAAGGAAGTTGTACGTAGCGAGATGGATTCAATCTTAGCTAATGGTACCTGGGAGATCACTGACCGTCCTTATGGGTGCAAACCTGTAGGATGTAAGTGGGTGTTCAAGAAGAAGCTTAGACCTGATGGTACGATTGAAAAGTACAAGGCACGGCTTGTGGCCAAGGGTTATACCCAGAAAGAAAGGTGAAGACTTCTTTGATACTTACTCACCCGCGGCTAGACTGACCACAATTCGCGTGCTACTATCACTGGCTGCCTCACATGGTCTTCTCGTTCATCAAATGAACGTTAAGACAGCTTTCCTCAATGGAGAGTTGAAGGAGGAAATTTACATGGATCAGCCAGATGGTTTTGTAGTACCTGGCCAGGAAGGAAAGGTGTGCAAGTTATTAAAGTCTTTATATGGCCTTAAACAAGCTCCTAAGGAGTGGCATGAGAAGTTCGAAAGAACATTAACTGCTGCCGGCTTTGTAGTAAACGATGGTGACAAGTGCGTGTACTATCGCTATGGTGGGGGCGAAGGAGTTATTCTTTGTCTGTATGTCGACGACATATTGATCTTTGGAACCAAACTTGATTTAATCAAGGAGGTTAATGATTTCTTATCTCGCTGTTTTGAGATGAAGGATCTAGGAGTAGCTGATGTTATCTTAAACATCAAGCTGTTGAGAGATGAGAATGGTGGGATCACACTGCTTCAGTCTCACAATGTGGAAAAGGTCTTGAGTCATTTTGGGTATAGCGACTGCACACCTTCTCCAACTCCATATGATGCTAGTGTGTTGCTTCGAAAGAATCGACGGATTGCTAGAGATTAACTGAGGTATTCTCAGATTATTGGTTCGCTTATGTATTTGGCGAGTGCCACGAGGCCTGACATCTCTTTTGCTGTGAGCAAGCTGAGTCGGTTTGTGTCAAAACCGGGAGATGATCATTGGCATGCACTTGAGAGAGTTATGCGCTATTTGAAAGGCACCGCGAGCTATGTAATTCACTACACCGGGTATCCAAGGGTACTAGAGGGTTATAGTGACTCAAACTGGATTTCTGATGCTGATGAGATAAAGGCCACAAGTGGTTATGTTTTTACACTTGGTGGTGGCGCTGTTTCCTGGAAGTCTTGCAAGCAGACCATTAACGAGGTCAACTATGGAAGCAGAACTCACATCATTGGACACTGCCACTGTTGAAGCAGAGTGGCTTCGTGAACTCTTGATGGACTTACCTATGGTTGAAAAACCAATACCCCCTATCCTGATGAACTGTGATAATCAAACTGTGATCGTCAAGATAAACAGTTCAAAGGACAATATGAAGTCCTCAAGACATGTGAAGAGGAGACTAAAATCTGTCAGAAAATTGAGGAACTCCGGAGTTATTACGTTGGATTATATCCAAACCTCGAAAAAATTGGCAGATCCCTTCACAAAGGGTCTATCACCTAATGTGATAGATAATGCATCGATGGAGATGGGTTTGAGACCCACCGCATGAGTTGTCCATAGTGGTAACCCACTCTATGTGATCGGAGATCCCGTGAAGTAGATGTGGAGACAAGCTGTTGGTCAGCTGGGAGGAGAGTATCCCTATATTAACGATCCCACTCCGTGAAGATGCAGTACTCTCCTGATCTGCATGGCAGGTTGATACTTATCTTAATGTGTTCCAAGTGGCTTATTCGGGTAAGCAGAGATGTTCTCATGCAGAACATCTTCTGAGGAACACACCTATATGAATTTGACTGTTAACGTCGCAGTCTGTGAGAATTGGGTGTTCTCTAATAAATTCATGAAAAGGCCCTGGAGTATGACGTATACGCTCCACCCGCGGGGAAGCCTTGCGGCAGCCAAGTATCGGTCAAGAATTTGTGTGAAACTAGTCTCGCAGAAAACTTGTAGTTCAAGGCATAGTCCACTATTCAAGTTGTGATCTAGTGTAGCATAAATCTCTAAGTGGAAGTTCAACTTGACAGTCTCCACTAAGCACCGGTATATAAACAATGCTTTGGAACTAAATGATCAGATGTGCCAATCAGACTTTGTGGGGGATTGTTGGAATTTTGCTAGTAGGCCTTTGGCCCAAAGCCCAACTAAAATTCTGAAATTCTCTTGGCCCATTCATGCACACATGTGAGTGGAGTGAGTGAGGCTAAAGTTTAGTCCCACCTCATACGTTGAGAGAGAGTTGCACCTCTTTATAAGGTGAGCTCTTCTACCATTTGTATGAGCATGAGAAGAGGAGACCTACACGCGCGCTCCTCCTCCTCGCTCGCCACGCCTCGTCACGATGCGCCGCGGGTTGCGGGATTGAGCCGAGCCGAGGACAGAGCTATGCACGTTGTCTATATTTTTGCTGCTCGGGAAAATTAATGAGTCATTAATTAATAATTAATGGACGCGTTAATTACTGAACCGTTTCCGATTCTTTTGGATCGTGACGACTCGGACGTGGGGTTTATTCCCACGACCTACCCGGCCCGCACTATATAGTTAGGCAGACGTCTAGCCTAGCCGCGGCCGCTTCGTATGGTTTCTCACCACCGTTCCAGATCATTGCGCCGCCAAGCAAGTCTTCTCCATACCTCCTTTTGGCGTGCACCGGGAGAAGGGACAGCAGGCCTCAGGGACTCCGCCTCTCGTGATCCTGTACAGGAGAGGGGCGATCAGGTTTTTGGGGAGCGCACTCGCGCGACTGCTGGCAGCGACGACTTCACCAACGACGACTTCTTCCCCGACCTCGGCAACCTCATCCTCGACGACATAGGCGACAACGTCAACGCCGGCGGTCCTGCTCCCGCTGCACCGTATGTGATTCTATTCTTCCTGTTCGAGATCGTGGTAGAATTCATGTCTCTAGTATGTGCCCTAGATGTGATCTGTTCATCTGCTATGCTAGTTCACATGATTAGTTTAATCTCTGTTGATGCAGTCATGACTTATCTTCTGTTTATTCGGATTAAATCTCATAGTAATTTGCTCATATTTCCAACAATAGCACCGTACCCTCAGCAGCACCGCATCTCCTTAAAAATTGTCGGATGAGCCTCACTTGCATGAAGTTATAGCAAAGAATCATCCGCAAAAAGAATGTGAGATATCAGCAGTGCATGTCGACATATAGTCACAGGCTGCAGGCCCCGTTCCATAACAGACTTTTCCACGAAAGCAGAGAGAGCATCAGGGACAAATAAGAATAAAAAGGGGGACAACGGGTCACCTAGCCGATGACCTTGTGTGGGAGAGAACTGACGCAAATGCTTCCTATTATGTGTGACTAAATATTTCCGTAATAAGCCATCAATGCACAATTTGGGATGTCATCTGTCCGTAATAAGCCATCAATGCATAAAAGCCACTTTGATCTTCACAAACAACGGAAGAGGCCTTGAGCAAAATTCAACTAGGAAAATTACGGACTCGACTGAGCTAAATTGGACTCCTCCTCTTAATTAGTACCTGCATATGTGCATGTATTTCAAATCTAACAAATTGTTTTTTATAAGGGTATTAACTTCGCATTGAATATATTTTATAACAACCTTTCACTTAAAAATAATATGACAATGACCTAATTAATCCCAAGATCATGCCCTTCCACTCTCTGACGCAGAAAATAATTCAGATGATAGAAAATGTGCCACTGTTTTTTGTTTGTTGTCGCCTAACAAAGTGACCTACTTATCAATGTTGTGCTCAAAAAATAGATTCATCCTAGCCAAAATAATACCAGCTGGATTTCTCTTGCATAAGAGGACACTAAACCCAAGTTAATTGAACGATGACTAGTCATTGAACCCCGGATAAAAAAGTAACTTATTCAAAACAAATGACATGATTTGTGCAATGACCAACCAATTTTTTTAATGTTGGAAATGGATTACCACCCTACTGCCCTATCTCGACTGGTCAACACAGATCATTACTAGGAAAAAGTTTTCATGGCTTGAAACCGCGTGGACAAGTCGAACTCAAACAACAAGGGGGGTGTGAGGCTTTCATGCACAACTCCTTCCATCCAAGTCGAGGACAATGAGGAGACCATGATACAACTAAGGCACCATATCAGCATGAGCACCACATCTCTAATCTCACCTGATCACTCAAACTCAATTAGCATAAGGCCAAGATGGCAGTAACGGTCGTAGCTTCTCCTCTCCTTCGATGATGGTCTAATACGCGAAACTACCTCTGCAGAGTTGTATCCAAATAAATATCGATTCATTGGCGGACGAGCAGTTGCAGCCTCCCATCTGGCGTCTTCGTAGGTGTTGCTGCCTTTCTCAGAACTTGATGACTTACGGCTTCACCATGCCTACCGCTTGATGGTGACGACACAGCCACCCGTGGCGCGGGGCAGCTTGCAATGCATTTCATCCAACAGTTGCCGCTCAGGCCGCGTGCAGTCCGAATGATCGACATATTGTAGCACTGCAGATCGGGGCCATCAGCACCAAGCGTCGGGCTCTGTCACCTCCACAGTTGAATAACTTGTGTCAACACATGTTCTTTTTGTTATTTTTAATATTTTCAACCATGGTTTTCTGTTATTCTTAGGGTATGATCCAGACTGGTGTTATGAATGATGATACCAGATTGCCATATAATGGGAAAGGTAAAGTTAGCCGCAAAAAAAAAAAAGGATTGGTAAAGTTCCATACGAAAACAGAGATGTAGATGGGAACGATTTGGAAGTTCCAAGATCTGGTAAGTGTTGACACAAGTGTTGATCTGGTAAGTGTTGGGGACTATGATAATGTTGATGAAAGAGATTGCTAAGCTTGCAAAACAAATCTTAGCACACTACCAGATTGTCATTCTTAGGTGGTTGTTAAAAATGAGTGTACAGCTGGGTCGATAAAACCAGCTATAATCAAGAAAAAGCTTGGCAGACCACCAAATGAATTTCAAAACACTAAGGGAAAGAAATTAGATGGTTCAAAGAGTACATGCCGATCCGGTGTACAACAGACTAGGTTCTGAAGTTGTTGCAAGTCTCCAGTTCGTGATATACATACATGCCCGAAAAAGAAGGGCGTAACTAGGACCAACAATGAAGAAGGGCTAAGCAATTTGCTCTTGTTGATCAATATATTCATCAAGACTTAAATGTTTTCTAAAGGTAACAGTAAAAAATGTCCTCCTATACACAGAAACCTCATTTGTCATGGTAACATTTACTGTACTAAGAGTCTGGGACCACATCTCCATCTTGGCATTTCTTCAACTTTGATCCCTCATACATATGCAAGTTTGCAATACAGAGTGAGTATCAACTCATTTCTGGGAGCTCCTGCTTCTGAGATTCATCGTCTAAGAACTACTTCATTAACACCTCTAAAGAAGAAGAAAAAGGGGGAAAATCCCTACTGCATGATTTATGATTAAAGAAACAGTAGCTAAAAAAATTAATACACGACAACATCACTAGATTACATATCCACTCAAAACACATAGAGATTGCAAATCACGCAACCTAATTATAGTAATGTTGGGCGTTCGGTCAAATTGGACACAAACTGAGCTCAGGGTTTATCATGGACACCCATACAACTAGGTTCATGCTCAGAGACACACCCTCTTAGCCCAAACACATAGGAAGGAAAGAAAATACTCAAATCAGCTCGATCAGTTATGAACATCAGAATCAAGCCATGGGCCATGCACACATTCATGCTCACTACATCTTTATTTAGTACTCCCTCCGTCCCAAAATAAGTGACGCAAAAGTGACTCCACTTTGTACTAACTTTAGTACAAAGTGGAGTCATTTTTGCGTCACTTATTTTGGGACGGAGGGAGTATGATAGATGATGTAGCTTTCACCCCTCACATCCCATGCACGCCTCTTCAGTCCTCCTCACAGGTCTTCTTCTTTTGTATGGAACGTGATACTGGAGGTCTTAACACCAAAATAAATGCCATCGGTGAATTCCTGGAATACTTCATCTCCATTGGTCAGAACATCCCTCTGCCTGTATGAGAAAGGAACATTACAGACACCGTTTGATCCAATCGCCTTTACTGTCACTCTCTTCATTGGAGGTACTTCAACCTCAATTTCTTTGCTAATATGTTTTTCTTCAGTTTCAGTATTTCCCCAGGTATATGATCCACTAAATTCAGCGGTCACCTCAATTGCTCCATCAACTATAAAGGGAATCCCGGCATTAAGGCTGGCTTTGATGCCTATCTTCATTGAAACAGTAGAACTCCAGGTACTCGCCATAATATTTGTATATGTGAAGACCAGTTTGGTTTTGTTTGTTGTTGTGGTCCTGTTTTCAACAGTTTGGCTATCAAGACCCTCCACACCCTTGGTATAGATCTTAGCTTCATCTAAGCGAAAAACAACATCATATATGTCTCGAGTAACAACTGGTTCGTAGCACTGCATTCTTGCTTCAACTGTGATGGAAACAACATCAGCATTGAGGCAGTTTATCTTCCCGTCTTGGGTTAACCTTTTACAGAACTTGTTGTTGCCCAAGTTGCGCAGTGCTATGTAGTCGGACCCAGTGGTCACCGTGAATAATGTATCACGGTTACTGTGGGTGGTGTCTCTTGAATCAGCCCAGATCCAATTTGGGCTTCGCCTCCAAAACCTGCCGCAATGGTTAGATTTTATACGAACAATTCCATCATCATTGGTGAAAATAGTTTGCAACACAGTTGGATCTGCAATGTCTTGTTTGGAATATTGAAGATAATTCTGGTCATCGATGATCTCCGCACCAAGGAACTGCCCATTGTTGCTTTTGAAAGCAAGATATGTAGGCAACTGCTTCTGATTCGACACATCAATGACAGTAAAGGCATGAATGATATTATCATAATCAGCTTCCTCATGTGCTACATGCAAGTAGGCGCCTTTGGACAAATTAGGGCTGGATAACACGCCCACATATTTTCCTGCTTGGGAATGGAGGAACCTGTCATGTATCAACAAAAAATTGCAAACATAAGTTTTGATAGGTAATCATGAGAGATGAGCCATATCCCTGTGTGTTGGCTAACACTAAAATACGAGGCTATTTGGTTAGGCCAAGTAGCACGCATTGTTGGCTTCGGTCCCGAATGTACGAACGCTGACGAGTACTTTCCGTCGAGTTACGCCTGGCCGATCCTTTGACCAACAGACGTACGTACAGAAAGAAGCAACTAGGCAGGCAGCTAGATCGAGTCTTGTGTCTAGCCAGCTTAGACGCTAGCCAGTACAAGTCGCCGGGTCGATCGCTTGGAATCTGTCTCGACAAAACACGTACGCGGAGTCGCCGACTTATAGCAACAGGCTCGGTCGAGCCTTTGAACTTTCATTGCTATTGATCTGATCGTTTACAAGGGGTACCACGTACAAGTATATACAGTACTGTAGCTAGGACCAGAGAAGCTAACCTACACGGTTAAGATTCTAGTCCTTATACTACAAGTCCTATACCTATACGGTGATTAGTTCCTATCCAAACTGGACTAGGACACGTTGGAGTCATGAGTCATGATCCATATAAGAAACATAATATTTCACTTGAAGTGCTTGTACAGGACAAGTAATTAAGGAAGCAGTAGTAAACCCATATAGTCATGCATTTCGACATGATAGAATGCTATTAGTGAAGTTCATATGTTGTATTCAGAACAGATATAATATGGTAACTTAACTGTGGTTGTTTCATTTCTCCTTTTTCCCCAGCTTCTATGTGATTTACTAGAAGCGACATGTGACTACCCATGAGTTTACAAGTTGCCATCTATAATAAAATGTTAGAATATTCTTTTTTCCGTTCAAGGTAGTACATACCCACGTGACCGTATTAACTGGCCATCTTTCATAATCGGTTTGTAGGATGTTGATTTCACGGCTGATTCTATTGAGGCTAAGGGGAGTTTCCAAATAATGGTAGAAAGTACTCCCTATGTATTCCAAAATATTTTATGAACAAAAAAAGGTCGTCCCTTTGAGTAACGAAATATACTTTGCGTCTTTGTCTACAAAACAATGCTAAGATTCAGTCATTACGAGCGGGTATGGAGCTAAATGCAAATAAAATTCACATATATCAGTATTAATCTTAAGCAAAGATTTAAATAGCGCGCTAAGCCTATTAGCGACGGACATCTTCGAAATGCTATAGCGGCGCTATAGCGGGCTATTTAAAATGTTCGCTCATGTGGTTGGACAAAAATACATTTAGCGCGGAACCTCTTCTAAAAGCTATACCATGCTATAACGGAGCTATAGCAGGCTATTTAAAACTTTGATCTTAAGTGGCACAACAAACTTATAGAACTTGTTCAGAAATTCGTGACACATCCCCCAAATTGACTTCGAGTGCAGCATCTCGCGAGTGGAAATTTGCGTTTCAAATTTGGAGAGTGGATCTAATTTTTTTAGGTAATGGACAGCTTTTACTCGGATCAGAGATTGTTAATTAAATTCATTGAGGAAGTGAACAGAACCTGCATGTAGAGTCGTCGTCGCCGGTGACGGGGATGTGCTTAAAGAGGGTGCTTGACGGCTTGGATAGGTCCTCCTCCAGCTCATGTGTGGTGCCAATGGTCCAGCGAGCGCTACCGTGAAGCAAGCGCTGCTGCGGCGCCCAGTACTTGTTGTTGTAGCAGCATCTGATGTGCACGAGCCCCTCATGTTCCTTTGACGCCTCAAGGTAGAACCTCGAGCGTGGATTCATGACGCCTCCCTCGCCGGCGCTTAGCTCGACGAAGCTGCCTCCCTGGCTCTCGTCGTGCACGGAGCGCAGGTAGCTGTTGTCATGCTTTGAGCGCAGAGCAACACACAGCGGAAACATTTGCTCTCAGTGTTTAGTACCGTGTGTGAGTGTGTGAGTGTGGGTGTGAGTTCGGGAGCAGGATAGCTTGGCGTATTTATAGCTGGCCCGATCTGATGGAAAGCAGCACATTGTACACTTCTCTCTCTGTTTTTTTAAGCATTACTTCTCTCTCGATCTGGTTAACGGTGGGGGGTGTTGAAGGTTTGAGAAATAAGTTCGTATATATCCAAGTTCTCTTCAGTTAATTCCACTTTCAATCCCTTAGTTTCACACTTGTAACAAGAAAAACGATCTTCAAGGGCTCCACCCCGATTCCATTTAATGGTTTACATCGTTCTTCTTGAAAGTAAAAAAGAAGAACAAAAACTAAAGCAAACTACTGTTTCTGTGATATGTTGCCTCAGGTATTAGTTTTAGTGTATTATTACGCACATGTGAATGTTCATTGTTCAGTAATAACTAAAGTAATACAAAGACTGCCCAATGACTGGTCATGGGTTGTATATGTTTTCTTTTCGGATTTTTTTTCCGGATATGAGACATAGTGGGGTGTGCTTGTTTAGATAAGATGAGAGGGAAAATTGTTTCATAACATATAAAGGATACTGGAGTACCCGCTTCCTGGGGCTCTTCCAGAGTGAAGAGAGTCCCAATGCAGTCTGTTTCCAGGTGGGGCCCCCACGCCGTCTGATCTGCCCGGACAGTGCCGGTCCATGACAAGGTGGACCGCGGATGCACGCCCGACGCCACCTTCCTTGGGCGGAGTTTGGCGCTCCCACGTTCTTCGAACGAGTAGTTCCTCGCATTCATTCTCTTTCCTTTTTGACACTTGTTACATAAGGGAGTGAAGAACATCGATTGATAGACGTGCGGGTTATTTGCAGGGGTTTTTCATTTGCCATTTGCTTTTCAGTCGAACTCTTTGGTTTCTCTAGTTGAACTATTTGCTTTTTTTGTCAAACTTTAAAGCACCGCATGTGGTGTTGGTGAACCTCATCGTCATGTACCGTAAACAACCCATGGAATGCTATTTGCTTTAGTCTATCTATTTGCAGGTGTTATCGTGAGTTATCCTCGCACTATCAGTATCATCTCTATTCTATCTTGCAGGAGAAGCAAAAATATTTCAAAGAGGATTGGAAATCATGCTTCTCGAAGAGAGATATCTCATTTTTTACTCGATATTGTGTACCTCCTGCTATGGTGTGCTATGATATTCTCTCATTATCTAACTTGCAGGACAAGAAATTTCTCGCTTCAGATAAAATTCACTCGGTTCACAGAAGAGAAAATACCTTGCAGTGGAAAGAAAATTATCCCTTATTTAAAGAGCACGTCATTTGTGCATAGTTAGACTGACCAGGAGAGTGTTGCCACTCTATAACGTGTCCAAATTTTCTATATACCACCACTAGTTAGTTAACTAGAATGTTGGATTTTGACGGCTGATGAGTAGACCCATTCTATTTTTTGTTTCTGGCTAGTGACTTGGCTATCAGAAAAGCAAAGCGCTTGCTCGAGGAAAAAACAAAATGCCCATTTTTCTTCATTGTACGTGCCGGGCAGGAGACCACAACCTATGTGTACATGGAGGAGACCACATTGTACTCTCCTTACTTAATTTGCTACTGAAAGCAAACATGATCATGCCCTTAGAGATCATGCCCTCGACTTCGTGGCAATCTCTGAGTGCAGTAAGCGTTACTTTCCTTCGCGTGATTTGGACCATTTTTCATGTGGCAAAGATTTCGAGTGGCATATCTTGCCGCCTTCAGGGAGATCCGGAGGTATCCTTTTAGGTATACACTCTACTTACTTGGAACTTCTGTCTGTTTCCAAGGGGGAGTATCATATCAAATTCCACCTGAGAAACAAGTCTGATAACTTCATTTGGAGCCTGGCTGCCGTATATGGAGCCGCTCAAGATGAATTCAAAGCGGCTTTTCTAAAAGAACTCGTCAATACCTGCAGAGAAAACCCTCACCCTATGTTACTTGGGGGGGACTTCAACATACTGCGGTTTAGGCAAGATAAAAACAATGATAGGTTTGACACTCGATGGCCGTTTCTTTTTAACGCGGTCATCGACAGTCTTGATTTGAGGGAACTCTCCCTCTCAGGGCGTCAGTTCACCTGGGCCAACAATAGAGCCAACCCGACCTTCGAAAAACTAGATCGGGTGCTAGTCACTACAGACTGGGAATTTAAATACCCCCTAGCATCAGTAAGAGCTTTGGAGCGAATTGAGGCCTTATCGGACCATGCTCCTTTGCTTACTGATTTTGGCCAACCGGCTTCCACGTCGAACCGCCATCATTTTAAATTTGAACTGGGGTGGCTCACGAGAGAGGGCTTCCCGGAGTTGGTCAAAAAGGCGTGGTTACGCCCGGTACGGGGCGACACACCGATCCAGCGGTGGAATAACCGCATTCGGGCTTTGCGTCAATTCCTTCGTGGCTGGGCTAAGCATACCGCCGGGATTTATAAGAAAGAAAAGATGCGACTATCAACCCTGATTGACTCCTTAGATAAAACAGCGGAGGTGAGGCTTTTATCTGCAGACGAGATTGAACATAAAAGTCATCTCAATGAGCAGCTAGCCCGCCTTTTACGCGAAGAGGAGATCAAATGGTACCAACGGTGCAAGTCCGACTCGTTGGTACTTGGTGATGATATCACGAAGTACTTCCAAATGTTAGCCAATGGCAGACATAGAAAGAAACGTGTTTTCACCTTGGATCAGGATGAGGGCCGTATTGAGGGGGACGGTCCGCTCAAGGACTTTATCACACAATACTATAAAGACTTGTTTGGTCCGGCCTCGGAAACTACGCTGGAGCTGGATGAGTCTCTCCGTCACGACATTCAGCAAGTTTCGGCGGCGGAAAACGAATTCCTAACCTCTGCTTTCACTGAGGACGAAATTCGGTCGGCGGTTTTCCAAATGGATCTTAATAAATCTCCGGGACCGGACGGTTTTCCGGCGGAGTTTTATCAATTTTTTTGGGAAACGCTTAAGTCTGATCTAGTTCAATTGTTCAATGATCTGCATGCTCATAGACTAGACATTTCCAGATTAAACTTTGGTGAAATTATCCTTTTACCAAAGATAAAGGATGCCAATCGGATTCAACAATACAGACCGATTTGCTTACTAAACGTGAGCTTTAAGATTTTCACCAAGGTCGCGACTAACCGTCTGAATGGGGTCGCAGAACACGTAGTGAAACCTTCTCAGACGGCTTTCATGCAAGGACGGAACATCTTAGATGGTGTGGCCGTTCTCCATGAAACAGTTCATGAGCTTCACCGTAAAAAGTTGAACGGTGTCATCTTTAAGATCGACTTCGAGAAAGCTTACGATAAGGTGAAGTGGCCTTTTTTGCTACAAACTCTTCGCATGAAAGGTTTTTCTGACACTTGGTGCCGATGGGTGGAGAGTTTTGTGTCTGGAGGTAGTGTGGCTATTAAAGTCAACGATGACGTAGGCAATTATTTCCAGACACGAAAGGGGCTTCGTCAAGGCGACCCCGCATCTCCTATACTTTTCAACATCGTGGCTGATATGCTAGTTACTCTCATCGAGAGGCCCAAACTAGCTGGACAAATCACCGGGGTCATTCCTCACCTTGTAGAAGGTGGCCTATCAATTTTGCAGTATGCGGATGACACTATCCTGTTTTTGGATCACGATCTTGAAAAGGCCAGAAACCTCAAATTGCTATTATGTGCTTTTGAGGAGCTCTCGGGCCTAAAGATAAACTTTCATAAAAGTGAACTATTCTGTTTTGGCGAAGCCGCAGAAAACTCACATGATTATGCGGAGATCTTTGGATGTCATCTAGGCCAATTTCCGATCAAATATCTAGGTATCCCTATTCATTATCGGCGTTTGACTATCGCTGAATGGAAGCATGTGGAAGAAAGGCTGGAGAAACGGTTGGCGAGCTGGAAGGCCAAACTCCTGTCGTATGGGGGCCGACTAGTTCTTATCAATTCGGTTCTTACCAACATGGTTCTTTATATGTTGTCTTTTTTTCATCTGCCAAAAGGTGTTCTCCAACGCCTTGATTATTTTAGATCAAGGTTTTTCTGGCAGAGCGAAAATGAAAAAAAGAAATATCGCTTGGCTAGGTGGAATATTATTTGTCGGCCTAAAAGTCAAGGGGGCCTTGGAATCCAGGATCTTGAGATAAAAAACATTTCATTGCTCAGCAAATGGGTATATAGATTACTCACTGAGGATGGTGTTTGGCAGGAGATCATTCGTAATAAATACGTTGGGTCCAAAGCAATCTCCCAGGTTTACTGGAAACCAGGGGACTCTCATTTTTGGAGTGGGGTTATGAAAGCTAAGGAATTTTTCTTCCAATTTGGCACCTTCTCGGTCCGGGACGGTTCCCAGATTCGATTCTGGGAAGACACCTGGCTAGGCACTACTCCTCTAAATGTGCAATACCCAAGCTTATATCGAATAGTTAGACATAATTTTGTCACGATCAAGCAGGTATTGGGGCAAGTAAACCCGGATATTTCTTTTCGCAGAACGATTTCTGGACCTCGATTGAACGCATGGAACGATCTGCTGACTCGTTTGGAAGCTGTCCAACTGTCGGCCGAATCGGATATTTTTAAATGGAATCTGCATCTCAATGGAAGACTTTCAGTTAAATCCATGTATGATGCACTGGTTCATAACGAGGTTCCATCGGATAATAGAAAATTGTGGAAGCTTAAGATTCCTCTAAGAGTGAAGATTTTCCTTTGGTTTCTCAACAAAGGGGTTATCTTAACTAGGGATAATTTAGCTCGCCGAAACTGGCAAGGCAGCAAAAAATGTGTCTTTTGCAATCATAATGAGTCCATTAAACACCTATTTTTTGATTGCAAGTTCGCTAGATCGGTATGGGCAATAGTCCAAGTTGCTTCGAATTTATACCCTCCACGCAGCGTACGGAATATGTTCGGGAACTGGCTGCGGGGAATAGATAAACAATTTTCTAAGCACATTCTTGCGGGAGCGGCTGCCTTATGCTGGGCGTTGTGGCTAACCAGGAATGACATTGTTTTTAACCATAAAAGTGTTTCTTCTCCCATGCAGGTAATTCATATATGCTCGCGATGGCTCCGTATGTGGTCTATCCTGCAGAGGCCGGAGGACAGAGACTTTTTTATGATAGCTTCTACCCGGTTGGAGTGCTCGGCCAGGGACATCTTCTACCCCCATGGATGGCGGTGTGACCTTCGGATAGGCCCGGCATCACCTTAGGCCTGTTTTATCCATTTCGCTACTTCTGGCGTGCCGCCTTCTTTGTTTTTCGTTTTTCGGATTTGGTACTGTGGCTGTGTGCATCTAGTTATGCAGAGGCCGGGTTATCTTTGATGCGGTTGTATCAACTCGATATTTCAATTCAATGAAAAGCCCTTTATCGAAAAAAAGCAAACATGATCATGGTAATGTAGTTTTACATGTATGGTCCGGTTGGTTAGCTGTCAGCCTGTCATAATCTAGGTTACCCACACTGCGCAACCCCATGGCCTTTCCTTTTTCAGCAGTAATAATATGGAAAACTCACAGATGCCACCTTTCTATAACAAGGTGCCATCCTCCATTCATGATTGATAAGATCTATTCTCACCTGGTTTACTACATCAACCTAATCTATAATACCTAAATAGTTCATCCCCACTATGTTATTTCTCTTGACATGCAGCCTATCCACATCAGCAGGATTGCCACATCAGCGTTTAGTTAGATGCTTACATGCGGAGCTCACTACAGTAAAAGAACAGCTACCTTGTATTTCAGTTACCGCCAGAAAGACCCACGAGTCAGACTGCGCACGGACATCTTTTCCCCATCCAGCCCAACCCATCGCCCCCACATTACTCCCGAGCCAAGCAATCAAAAGCCACTAAAAAACACAAGCAATCAAATCCAATTTAATTTGGAAGCCCGAACGCTAACCTTCTCCGCTTCCTCTCCCTGACCGGCGCCTATTCTAATCTTCCCCCTTCCCCTTCCTTCTCCCCCCTCGACTTTCCCCAATCCCAGGGAATCTTCACCCCACTTCGTGTCCAGCGGTCTGGATGGGACTCGGATCCAGCTGCCCGGCCACATTTGCTGTTCTCCACTACAAGCACCAACGAGGTACATGGTTCGCTTGCTCCAGATCCACGAGGTGGTGCGGCAGTACCCCAGTTCAAGACGAGGTACGCGACCTGAACCATCCAAGTATTGACGACGCCCACATCCACACAAAAAGCAGCCCGACAGCAACAGTGTTGCGCTCCTTGGCTTATGCCGACGCGATGCCCTCCGGCATATCCACCCGCCAAACGGTTGCCGACGGCAGCGGCGGCGAATGTCAAAATCTCGCCGTGGCGGCGACGTCGACACGATCTCCAGCACATTAGCCCCTGCGCATCCATCCCCGTTCGCGGCTCAGACAGCCAACGTCCACGGCCGTGCACGGCGCGCGGCGCATGGCCTGGCGCCCCTCGGCCTTTCACTGCTTCAGACGAGGCATGTCTTGCGGCATGGCTGCTGACGGCGGCGCATGGCTCCGACGACGACTCCTCCATCGCGCAGCTCTGTCTCTAATCAGTTGATGGCTTCAATTCTTCGCTACCCAGACGGCCATGACTCCGCACCAGAATCGCTGGATTCGACGCCAAGGAGCTATAATAAACCCTACCACCGTTAGATTCGACGGTTAGGACTGAGGAGCTACGATGAGCCGAGCTCAGCGCCTCAGCCAAAAAGGAGAGATTTTTTTTTTTTTAGATTTTTTTCTGCATCATTGGAAGATTTGATCCATAATTTTTCAGGTGTTGTAGAATCTTGAGCATCTAGAATTTGATAAGGTGAGAGATCCCGTAGTTTATTCTACTGAAGACATTTTGTTCAAGAAATTTGTCATGAGATTTTGGACAACGTCCCCATTGTTGCAGTACAATTAGAAACAAGCAACTAATTTTGCTTGCTTAATTGTTGGTTCATCACTGTGCTAACGTACACAACAGGTAATTTGATTAGCATGGTTTTGATGTCTTTCGTTCACTGTTGTTTTACAGGATGTTGACAGGGATTCAACAGCGACGGTAAAATAACTCTTAGGATATTATAGTGGAAGGAACAATCCTGTACAGTACACAGGTAATGTTGATGCTTCATACTGTTATGGCAAAAACACCAGGATCGATTAGTTCATCTACAGATCATGCCATTGTAGTTTGGTTCAGTATGATGTGCAGGCTTACAGTTCAGTGAACTTATTTACTTTCATGGAGGCATGCAACGATTCAATAGCGATTTTGATCAACAAGGATCCATGTTGTGTTTAGCCGTTGATTTTTCTTTCAGTTTTTATGGGATCATTGCAGTGTTCACATATCATAGTGTATAAGTCGAGATAGGATAGTTGGCATCTTACATCTTCTACATTGTCACTTCATGTTTAAAATCTGGAAGTGCACATAATTTATCACTTCATGTTGTATTTGTTTTGCAGCTTGCAGATTATGTTTCTCCTTCTCAAGTCATGTTTCCATGCCAATTCCACGAAAGGGTTGTAGTTTCTCTTTTGGTATACATGTTATCAATTTTTTTGGCTTATTGAGTTCAACCATAAAGAAGTTCACTGCCAACTCCATTCTCTATTAAGATGTTGTACTACTGAGCCAAAACGGTTTAAAGCCAAAATTGCCGAGCAAGAAACTACTGTTTTATCATTATAGACGCAACTATTATTCCGAGCTTTGTAAACAACTGAATTTATTGATCATTTCAGAGTTATACATTAGCAACCTACTCAACATTTTCAAAACAATCTCTATAAAAATCACAAAGTTTCTTTGTAGCTCAGGCTACGTGGTACCCCTTATCTTCACCATCCAATTCTGCATCGCGATCCGTGCGAATGCATTTGTCTTTTTTGTTTCTCTCAAACGAGACAACATATGAACTTCAAACTTTGCAGACTGAACAAACATTAGAACATCAATGTGGTAAAAAACATTCAGATTTTTTCATGCATTTTAAATACTTACAATAATTTTTTTAGTCAAACAAAATGTCATTTTGTATATTTATATCAGACCAAAAAATCTGAAATTTTTTCACGCATTGATGTTCTAATGTTTGTTCGATATGGAAAGTTTGAAGTTCATATGGTGTGTCGTTTGAGAGAAACAAAAAAGAGAAATCTTCATGTTATAAGTTAGTTGAAGAGTACAGATCTCAAAGCAAAACCTATAAAAAATCATTAACCAAACATCCCGCAGCAACGCGTGGGGTTTCATCTAGTTAGTATAAACTCTCAAGCTACTTATCACATCCCAAGACGACATACATGACTTGGTATGCATCCATGATGCTCCTAACGCTGAGGTGAAGACCAGAGATGCAACCGGCGCAAACATGTATAAATAACCTGCAGCGGAGAGGTGATTTTCCTTTTTCAAAATCTATGTCATTGGTACGACTATTGACCTCATTCCTTTAGCTGTCCATCTTCCTAATGAAAAGGAAAAACTCCTGCTTTTAGAAAATAACAAGCTATGTGACATTGCACAACCCATGTGACATTGCACCATGATTTGTAATAATAGTGTATTGTGTGTGGGGCAATATTCGTACGATCAATAATGTTTCAACGGTCATCCACCATAGTCGGCTACTGAATGTGAACATGACGGGTGCAAGAGAGGACACATTAAAAATCGTATCAGATATGCAGTTCACGGCCATGTGTTTTGACACATTTGATGATCCTGTTGGTTGGTGGTCACCATCTAACTTGCCAAGATGAGCAACCAGGTGTTTCTTTTTCGGCAATAATAATTGGCATATCAACCCGAACGTGGAAAGGGACAATAAATAAGGGGCGGATTACATGGGCTGGGCACCCAAGGGTGCACGTAGGCCACATCTGCTCCCATCAATGATGGAGGACATTGGGTCCAGCCTGTTCACAAACGTGTCGTGCACTCGTCGGAGTCGCTGTTGTTCACAGGGCAACAAAATACTCACAGCAAATATGCTTTAAACAAGTTAGCTCAGGTTGTGATCCAAAATATGGCTTGTTGTTATTTATTTAGCATATAGAGCAGATCCAGGTTGTAGTTTTACAAGATGACGAACCAACCTTATACCTTTTCTTTTCCTACCTATCAAAGTGAAAAATATACTTATCAGGCGTATATGGACATCTTGTGCGTGCTGCCCTACGATTGGCAATAATACCACTAGTGATCCGACTAGTTATCCGTAGCATTCCATCAGACCAGTGAATGACCGTATGATTAAGTTGTGATTATCGCCCGGTCTGATAGAAAGGCCCGCGCTGGGTTGGTTATTTCCTTTAATTGCGTGTCATCCTCCTGACTAATTTGTCTGCCATGCGTTTGTTGTGTGCTTCTGTAACTGCCCTACATGCTTCTAGTAAGTGCTTCGGCTAATTTCTCTATGTGTTGTTAGTTCATCTCCGAACTAGGAAATTGATGCATGACAATGCGTACAGTTCATTTTCTTAGCAATAAGTTTATGCTTCCATTCATCAGAGAATTTGTTTCACTGGTGAATGATTTTGATTCGGTTTCAAATAAAATTATGTTCAAGGTAACAAGATATTCTGTCTTGGAAGCTAAATTTTTCCACCGACAATAATTGCACCTCTTTCAAGCGCATCAACTTTTTATTTCCATCGACGACAAAATTGCTTCCAACGAAATAGCAATCGGCTTCCATTTAGAAGAAAATTTGTCTCGTTTCGTAAGCATCATTTTTTTCATTGACTAAGAGTTGTTTCCAACCAAATAGTATTTTGCTTCCATGTAAATAGAAAAATAGTTGCACTCTCACAACACATGCTTCACACCTAGCGCCACGCCTCGTCAACATCATCTTCTTTCTGGCGCACCACTACTTTGACAACACTGCACACATGACTAATTTGGCGCCTGCTTGCGTCCCTGGCTCCACGGCTCCTTCCTCGACACCGGACACCCCGACACGACATCGACCATGTCATTTTTGCACGGCTACCTCGTCATGGCTACACTACCCATGCTCTCGGCTACCTCGATAACAGCACAAAGGACTATCACCTCGCTCGAGCAACTCATCAGCTCCCTTTATAGTCCATGCGTCCGCGACGTGACATGGTCCCCGATGCTCCCATTGCGACTGTAGGGAGGGAGGGGGTGGGGTTCAGCCCGTTGGCTGTTACTCTCTCCAGTCTGAGCGTCTGCGACGCTGTTGTTGTTCGCAACGGTATCTCTATGACTGCGGGGGAAATTAGAGATATATTTGGGTTACACATGTATTTGGTAGTCTAGGATTTATAGTCTGTATCCTACCTTATCTTTAGGAGACACTAGTAGAAAAATGGCCTTTAGTCCCGGTTCGTGCGAGCCTTTAGTCCCGGTAGGGTCGATACAAATGCTCCACCCTTTAGTCCCGGTTCTTATATGAACCGGGACTAAAGGCCCTCCACATGTCTGCTGCCTGGAGGTCCACCTTTAGTCCCGGTTGGTAACACGAACCAGTACTAAAGGATTTTTTTTAAATTAAATTTTTTTTTTGAATTTTTTTCCTGATTTTCAAATTTCTGAATTATGTTAACCTCTAATCTCTCATCACCCCTCATCACTGCTCAATTTAACCTCTAATCATCCTCATCATTCCAAATCATCTAACTTCCCGAACGGTCACCCATCCTCCCACTCCCCCAGCCTGAGCACGCTTAACTTCTGGGTTCTATTCTCCCTCGTTTCCAAGTATGCACTTGTTGTTTTCCTGACAATAGTAAGATGTCAATCCTATTAACCCTCAGGAGTTTAGCTTGAGCATGAAGTCACACATTTCACTGTTTGAGTTTAAAACTATTATTCTAAAAAACAATAATTATTTAGTAACACTAATATTTCTTGAATAAGTAGTTTGACCACAGTTTGACCAGATTTGACCAAAATTCAAATAAACTGAAATAATTATTTAGTAACACTAATATTCTTGAATAATTATTTAGTAACACTAATACTTCTTGAATAAGTAATTTGACCAGATTTAACGAAAAATTTAAAAAAACTGAAATTTGAGCATAAATTTTTTTCCTTTTTGAATTTGAGGATTCTAAAAATTTGCAAACAAGCAGTTGGCTGTCTCTATAGGATGCGGATTTTCGTGCTGAACATTTTGATATATTATACGTTTTTTTGTGACATCGTATGCAAAAGTTATAGCCATTTTACATTTTCCCTACACTTTTTGCAAAACATGTCCAAATTTAAGTTTTTAAATTTTCCTAACTAGTAGATGTGGTAACATAACTACATCTCGAAGGATTTTAACTTTTGAAGTGTTTATCATTTTCTTTTGCTTTTTACAAAACTGAAAAGGCGATACACGGGGGGTGGGGGATAGGATTTGAAAATTGCACCATTAGTACCGGTTCGTGCCACGAATCGGTACTAAAGGTCTCAACCCCAGTAGTACCGGTTCGTGCCACGAACCGGTACTAAAGGTTAGACCTTTAGTACCGGTTCAAGGTTAGACCTTTAGTACCGGTTCGTGCCACGAACCGGTACTAATGGGCATCGCACCCTTTAGTACCGGTTCGTGGCACGAACCGGGACTAAAGGTCCCATTTGAACCCTGAGTAATGCTCGAACCGGGACTAATGCTCACATTAGTCCCGGTTCGTAGTGCAACCGGGATTAATGCTCTTTTTTGGCCGAACCAAAGCCCTGTTTTCTACTAGTGAGATGCTTCTTGCCCTTCAAGTGCGTACCCTATATATACTCGTCCGTGAGGCTCAATAGAAAATCCATCATATTCCGTGTATCTTCTTCTCTGGCCCTTGTAACACATTTCATTCCTGCGTGCATAGGATGCATGCTAGCGAACTTGCTCTACCTGATGTGCATGCAAAGTCATTAATCTAAACTATTACTTGTTCTCCGCAAGCTACTTCATTAAAAAAAATGCAGCGACCAGGAACTATTTGTTTTTATCCCGGTTATATCCCAACCATATTCTTATTTTTGAAAAACAACATATTCTTAACAAGAAGGAAAGATTCTAGAATGTAAAAACAAGCTGACCATTCCTGCCTTGTCGCTCAGGTCCAAGGGACCACAAGCCATGTGCCCCTGTATCATGTTACAAATGTACAACTATCTGTCTACACTAAATAGTTTTGGACTTCACTGGTACAAATCGAACATCAGATGTTTTTTACTCTGCCAAATCGAAAATGTTTCAACGGACAACAACCTCACTTTTCCACTTAGTGTGAAAATGATATCTCCAAGAGAAAAAGAATGTGAATACGATCGATTCTATGCAACATAAGCATTTTTTC
The DNA here is from genome assembly GCA_902687465.1 of Secale cereale. Lineage (NCBI taxonomy): Eukaryota > Viridiplantae > Streptophyta > Magnoliopsida > Poales > Poaceae > Secale > Secale cereale. The sequence continues at coordinate 869,513,935 of LR738714.1, read as the reverse complement.
TTGCGAGAAAACTTTCCTATGTATTCATCTTTAATCATGACAGTACAACGAATACCGGAAAGCATTGAAAAGAAGTTGTCTGCTAGGCGATTCATGGCCTTCTATGTTTAAAACAAAACAGTTAGATAGGATTAGATTATCATCGTGTCATAGGCCACGTAAAAATCAACCAGACTTTTCAATTTCCGGCAAAAATAGTTTGGTATGGAGAAGGGGTAGAAAAAACACAAGTTAGGGAAGAGGTGATGGTGAGCTCTTCTAAACTGGAAGGTAGATTTGTGACTCACCAACAGTTACTTTCTTTTGTACATAGCCATTATGAACAATAAAGTGTTGCCGGTCCCAGCAGGATAACATATCAAAAATTTATACCGACACCCATTCTTTACAACTATTGCGGCGGTCCATTCTTTTGCCACGCTATCTTCGTAGTGAAAAGGAAAATCCCTTGCTCAAAGAAAATGACAAGCTGCCCATTGCAATCATAGTGTATTGTGTGTAATGCAACAATGGTCGTACCTTGCTAGCAAGTACGAACATGGCCTTGTGTATTGACACATATGGTGAGTTAGTGGTCACTCATCTATCATCTACGTTGAGCAATCAGGCTTTCCATTTTGGGGAATATTAGTTGACATCCATGTCATGGAGCGGAAAAAGTAGTCAAAGAGACGGTGAGCGTGTGAACCTAGAGGAAGGAAAGAAACAGAACTGAGGGGTACATCACATGCGCTGAAGGGACATTCATAGGAGTAAGTAGGCCTCTGCTGTGTACAGAGGACATTGGGCCCAGTCGGCCCATGCACAGACGTGTCGTGTGCTCATCGGAGTGGTTGTTGTTCACACGGTGAGGCCAAAATACACAAGAAGACACGGCTTGTTCTGATGGAAAATGTGCTTTAAATTCAAATTGCTTAATTATATCAGGTTGTAAGCCAAAACATTGCTTGTTGGTTAACAAAGAAATTCCAAAATCACTGTACGGTGGAGAAAGAGGAACCGAATAGATTTTGGACGGAATTACTCATGGACGTCGGAAGCCGCGTTTTAATTCTCCTACTCCGGAGTAAGTGAGTACAACCGTATAGAAGCACAAGATGATGCTCCTCCTTAGCCCAGGGGCTTCCAAGTCTCAAATCAGTTGGACACTACTAGTGGCAGAAGATCCAACTAGTGGTCCAGACTGCTGTCATAATCTGAACATCGCCTCCAGCCTTGGCTCTGTTCTGATGCTGGTCCAGACGACTGCTGTCATAATCAGTCTATCTTGTGAACCATTTGGCATGCATGCCACAAAACTATGTATTACCTTCCTTGAATCCTTGCAGGCAATGAATGCAAAATCAGTTAGTTGATCGACTGTTACGAAATACGCTGAACATCACCGATTACATGGTAACGAAGCGCTCAACACTAACAACAGAAACAACTGATGAACCCCAAACACCTGTCATTTATAAACAACATACATCACTAACTCACAGGTCACAGCCATTGTTGATAGTAAAAGACACGCGAGACTTGTCTTTGCCAAAGACATGACAACAACATGAAAGCAAAAATAAAATAAAAAGAATTCCCTGGTCAACTTTAAATTCACCTTGCAGCAACACTTTAACAATTTTTTTTTGCGAATACCAATTCAACCTTTGGCCTTCTAGGGCCTACACTTCATTAATGTATGCAATTTGATGTTATGAAGATGTATCTCCAAGGCCGGCTAGTTTCCTCATCCACCATATCAAAACAGATATTTAAATTAGAGGAGATAAAGCATACATATCGAGGTTTTGCATTGTCACTAGGGCTATATACTACTCCCTCCGATCCAAAATAAGTGTCGCAGTTTTTAACTAAGCTTAGTTCAAAGCTGCGGCGCTTATTCTGGATCCGAGGGAGTAGTATAGAGCTGCCACATTAACTGTCCAAATGAAGGCATAATGAAAGCAATGCATACTCAATACAGAAAGGAAATCTTTAGCCTAGCATATTGCTAATGGTGCAGTTAATTACCTACTGAACAACTTCGTTTCTTGCTAGTAATAGGTACTACGAGTACTTCATTCCTCTCTACGCGTAAGTTACATATGCAAATCTGAGACGAAGATGTTGGGTTTTGCCCTAGCTCTCTCCCTCGCATAGCTCTCTCTCTCTCTCTCTCTCTGGCTTGCTGCGCTTGAACGATATAAGGAGGAAGCAGGAAGGGAAGAACACTGGGGACACGGTGATTTCCGGCGAACGTATGCTCGTCGTGACAACGGCAATTTTCCTAAGCTCCAACTCAGCCACCACATAGTTACAACGATCACTGGGGCGACCTTATATCCGGGCCACTGCTGGGCCATGACCCCCACGCCTCCACCCACTACTCAGCTTGGTCTGGCCCGTTCTGAGCGCACCCACGACGTGCTCCCACGGGTGCTTGTCGCACCAAGCCCGCAACAGACCTGTGTGATCACTCCACCCCGATCGCCAATAACATGGTCCTACCCACACACGCATGGTGTACAACCACACGGGCACCCCGTGGCCCACATGCATGCACACACTCACACATGCCACGGACCTGACGCGGCCGCCGCGCACGCATACGCACCCCAGGTGGTCGCCATGGCTTATTGGCCAACACTAACCCCTAAGCCACGGCCTAGAGGAGTGTAGGCTCGCCATCGTCGCCGATCTCCGCGACGAGTGCTCTCTCCGCCACCTCCGACGTCCTCGGTCTGGTGCACTCGCGCCGGAAGTGACCGTGTATGATGATGGAATTGCATGATGTATTGATCAGGTGCAATTGCACGTATATATGATCTACAACAGTGGGCCACGACCTCAACTATACAAGGAAGTAGGATCTGGGCCCAATACACAAATATGCACATGACATATATACTCAACACCCCCCGTAGTCGAAGCGGCGCCATTGCTGACGCAAATACTGGACCGGAACTCCTCGAATGACGTCGTAGGCAAGCCCTTGAACATGATATCGGCAAGTTGTTGGGTTGTAGGAACGTGTAGAACACGAATATGGCCAAGAGCAACCTGATCCCAAACAAAATGAATATCAAGCTGAATATGCTTGGTACGACGATGATGAACCATGTCGGCGGAGATGATGAACCACTGTTGCTCTGTCGACAGGACACGAGAGCTCTTGGAGAAGCTAATGCAGCCAGGAGCACTCGGCGATGACATTAGCCGCAACGCGATACTCAACCTCAGCACCGGAACGGGATACCGTAGGCTGCCGCTTAAACGACCATGGAATAAATGATGTACCAAGGAAGACACAGTATCCCAAAGTGGAGCGACGGGTGTCGGGGCAGCCGGCCAAGTCAGCATCAGAGAATGTGGTGAGGATGGTATCGGTGGAGGTGCGCAATGTGAGTCATTAATTAATAATTAATGGACGCGTTAATTACTGAACCGTTTCCGATTCTGGGAACTTGACTACGGAAATGATTTTAAGGTCCCTTTGTTTAAGTGCAAATGGGTCAATCTGTCAGGAGGCGGGGTACAGGTGGACCCACGGTACGGAATGACAACAGTGGATCTGAAAAATCTTGGATACACTGACGAACCGTTCGTCCTAGCCAATGATGTGGCACAGGTTATCTATCCGAAGGACATGTCTACCAGACCGAGAAAAAGAAAAGATAAGGAAGCGAATACATCATACGATGAGCCAAAGCGCCACATAGTTCTTTCAGGAAAAAGGGACATCCTGGGAGTGGAGGGCAAGACAGACATGTCTGAAGATTATGAAAAGTTTCATGAAATTCCTCCCTTCAAAGTCAAGGCTGACCCTAGCATCCTGATAAACGATGAAGATTATCCATGGTTACGGCGCAATAAGCAAATGACACAAGCGAAGAAAAAGTGAAGACTTTTTCGGCAACTATTATGATGATACCATGCCAACTTTGTAACAAACGAGTATGATACCATTGTCCGTTTGTACTATTCAAATTTGCATTAACAGAAAGTTTGTAATTGGTTTTATCAGAAAGAATTAAAACAAAAAACAAAAAACAAAAGAAAATAAATAATGCAGAAAACAAAAAAAAACTTGCAAAAAAATAAAAAATAGCAACAATAAGTATTTCATTGTAAGTAGAAACAAAATAAAATAAATAAAGCAACAAAGAAAACAAATAATTTCAAATTTAAACTATTCAAATTTGAATACTACTTGCACTAACAGAAAGTTTGTAATTGGTTTTACCAGAAAGAATTAAAAAATAAAGCAAAAAACAAGAGAAACTAAATAATGCAGAAAACAAAACAAAAAAACTTGCAAAAAAAAGCAACAATAAGTATTTTTTTGTAAGTAGAAACAAAATAAAATAAATAAAGCAACAAAGAAAACAAATAATTTCAAATTTAAACTATTCAAATTTGAATACTACTTGCACTAATAGAAAGTTTATAATTTGTTTTACCTAAAGCAATAATATTCACAAAGAAACTCTAAATACAGCAAAAAACAACTTAGAAATAAATAAAGCAAAAAAGGAAAAAATAAAAAAAATTAGGCGCTGCCCAGTGAGCGTGCAAGGCCTACAGCCCAGGATGCATCTGGACTATAAGGCCCAGCAAGCTCACAGGACAGCGCGCAGAGTTAGGCCCAGAAGCCTGCAATTGAGAGGAGCTCGAGTGGGTGGGCGCAGCAGCGCTTATAAACCACACCCGAGCTCTCTCAACTAGCGAGGTGGGACTAAACTTCCCACCGCACCGCGCCAGCAAGGCCTTTGGTCCCGGTTGGTGGCACCAACCGGGACTAAAGGGTGGCATTAGTCCCGGTTGGTGGCTGAAACCGAGACTAATACCCCCCTTTAGTCCCGGTTGCTGCCACCAACCGGGACTAAAGGCCCCTCCTTCCCGCCCTTTGGGCTGCTGAAAAGGGACCTTTAGTCCCGGTTGGTGGCAGCAACCGGGACTAAAG
>LR738714.1:869463873-869503814 GCA_902687465.1 Secale cereale | reverse complement strand
GCCTAATGATGAAGTATTGGTTTTGTTGAATCCTTTGACACTAGACAAAATGTGACATGAGGGGGTCTAGGGTTGTGGATCGCCGAGCAGTCGGGGGGGTTGAGAGGTTGCCTAGCTAGTGTCAAAGTATTGAAGAATTCCATGACTTCATCATTTGCCAGAAGTAACCGGGGCATGTTGGTACGAAGTTATGCAAAGTTGATTTGGAACGGAGTTCCTGATAGGATAATCCGTCTTTTGTTACGAATTATCCTATCCGGGACTCCGTTCCAAAACCACTTTGGAGAGCTTCGTACCATCATGCTACTGTTACTTTCGCCTAATGATGAAGTATTGGTTTTGTTGAATCCTTTGACACTAGACAAAATGTGACATGAGGGGGTCTAGGGTTTGTGGATCGCCGAGCAGTCGAGGGTCGTCCAGGGGTCGAGGGTCGAAGCTAGTTCTACGTTTGCCATTAATATATCCATCTGTCATGTTTGAATAATAATTGGCATGTTGTAAATATTTGTAGAAACTATGGACGACAACACCCGAGACCTAGCCCAAGAAGCGATGTTGATGGACATAATCGCAGACGGACAAAATGCCGTCTTGTCGTTTCTCAACGACACCAATGAGCAGGTCGAAAGAGAGCTGCAGCTGGAAGATCTAGGCTATGATATTGATGGATCCGGTGACCCAATGCACATGGAAGAAGTAGACCGTGAGGACGGCTCCGGTGACCCAATGCCGGTGTAAGAAGGAGACCGTGATGCTGGCTCCGGTGAGCGAACCGAGTCCGGCCAGGAGGTATATATGTTAGTTAATCCTGTGCTGACTAGTTAATTGATGCATTCATTAACTCTCGTCTTTGTTCCTTTTTCTAGCCCTCCGGATCGAGCAAATCTTCGGTAAAGAGATGAGGCGCGAAGAAAAAGTTGAGGCCGGATGAAAAGTTTGAGATCTCAGAAATCTCGCGCTCCGGCGAGCCGATTGACCCATCCGGACAAAGAACGCATTTGTTAATCAGTGCGGGGTTCTGGTTAGGGACAAGATCCCGATCAGCATCCATCAATGGTTAAAGCCGGCTGCAAATGACGCTCAGGTGACTTATGTCACTGATATGCAGAAAGAAGATCTTTGGACTGAGCTGAAGTCAAATTTCATCCTACCGCGAGAGGATGATCCGGCGAATCCAGTTAAAGAGGAGTTAATCAAGTCTGCTGCACTTTCGAAGATGGCAGACCAATTCAGGGCATGGAAGAAAAAACTGAATACGTTTGTCAAAGATAAAAAGACTCCAGAATTCGTGGGCATACATGAGAAGATCAAAGATGACTGGCCCGCATTTGTGGCCGATAAGACATCGGAAAAGAGTCAGAAGATGTCGGAGACAAACCGGATAAATGCTGCGAAGAAGAGGCATCACCATCGCACGGGGTCAGGTGGCTGCCTCAGAGCCCGGCCTAAGTGGGCCAAGGCTGAGAATGATCTGCTTGAGAAAGGGATCGAACCAGAGACAATGCACTGGCCAGACCGTTGCCGGACTTGGTTCTTCGGGGCTGGCGGAACCTTGGACCCTGTATCAGGGTGGTGCATTTGGACGGACAAGCAATTGGAAACACCACTCAGGAAGATGCGGCAGTATATCAAAGCAGCGCATGAAGGGACGTTCTTCCCCGACAGAGAGAACGACGAGCTGACAATGGCCCTCGGGAATCCTGAGCACCCTGGACGGACACGAGGCACGCCAGGCTCCCTTCCGTGGCGTGCTGGGTTTCCGGACGCAGGCGGCTACAAAAGCCACGAGAGGAGGAAGAAAATGGAGTAGACCAAACTGCAGGCGCTGCGGGCCAGAATACAAGCGATAGAGGAACGGGAAGCAAATCGGGACAAAAGAATTGCCGAAGCTTCCCCCGAAGCTACCCCGCCATCTCAGCGGAGAAGCAGCGTGGCTTCCACCGAGCTGCTTCAGCCGGAGCCTGTCTTGACGGCTACTGCCAGGTATCCCGTGGATGCTATCACGCAAGCACAAAATTGCCACCTTATGGCGCAGTGGATGAATCTGAAGGTCAAGGCGGCTGTTGGCTCTGTTTATCCTTCTGGACCCGGCGACACTTTTCACTGCCGGCCGATTCCAGAAGGATATGCTAGGGTGATGGTGGATGAAATAACGGAGGGATTTGAGGAGCTCCAGCTTGACCACCCTACCGGTGAAGGGGAGACTCGGCTGGGTTCTTCACTGAAGACTCCATGCCTATAGCGGAAGGACCTCATCAACATTCTCAACTGGACGCCTGCGCCTCCTCCTCCTCCTCCTCCGGCGAGTCAGGGCACTCCGCCTCCTCCACCGCCTCCTCCACCGCCTCCTCCTCCGGCGAGTGACGATCAGGGCACTCCGGCTCCTTCTCCGGCGCGTGGTGGGCACTCCGCCTCCTTCGCCGCCGGCGCGCCCGAGCAGCCAGCCTGCTCCTCCTTCTCCGCCTAGTCAGCATGGGCGGAAGAGACCTGCCGCCGCTCCGGCTGCTCCTACTCCGGCGCGTAAGCAAGGAAAAAAGACAGCCGCTTCGTCTGGTCTGGCGACGTCTAGCAGTACAGCCAGAGGCGAGAGGCGATGCAGATTCGGTCCTTCTCTCACGCCTCTAGAGAAGTTACCATATGAGAGGTCCGACGAGGAAAACACGAAGATAGCTCAAGTCGAAGTTAAGGACTGGCTTGAAGGGTTGAAAGCACAGAGACATCCACCTCCGGAGGAGAAGATAGATGCGGTGAAAGCAAAGCGCACTCTTGCTGCCCTGAAGCAACCAGCGAAAAGTAAGCCGAAGGACAACTATGACCGCATGATTCAAAAGTCATTTCAAGAAGCGAAGCGGTCGGGAAGTACTAAAAGTGATCAAAGGTTAGCAGAAGGACGAGCTGGGAAACAAATTGCCCAGCTCGGCGAACAAGCGGACCAATCGTGCCCCCCGCTCAAGGTGTCTAGCGACATGGTCGCTAATGATCTGAGGATGGTGCCCGGTTATACCAATCTTGGAGATTACCTGTCCGATGATGTACATTATGATTTCCTGGAGGTGCAGATACAAAGATACGAGTACGGGAAGCCTCTCGTCAAAAATGAAAGATCTCTATCAACGAATATGCGAAGATTGCATGATTGGTACTTGAAAATCTGCAGAGAGTCTGGGGGGGGGGGGATAGCTTGTATTTGAGAGCTAAACCAGAGCATGACCTCGTTGGAATTGAACTGTTGCCTGTTCCATTTGAGGAGTTCTATCAGTTTTTCAATCAATTGGCCCTCGATAAAACAACGGTCGCCTGCTACTGTCTGTAAGTAGTACTACTTCTGTCATTAAGTCTCTCTATATAGCTGATCTTCATTGCATGTATTTATAATTATCCTCACTATATTATGCAGATTGAAGATCGTCGAATTGAAGAAAAGACAAGTAGGTGATATTGGGTTCATTAACACATACCTCATAGATGCAACCGAGGTTAAATTGCGTCCCGACGATACCGAGACCAACTTGCTACGATCGTTGGTGGTAAATGAAAACAAAGATATAATACTCTTTCCTTACAACTTCAAGTGAGTGTTACTGTCTTGTGCATATTTGGTTTCCCTTATATATCAGTCAAGGTTATAGTGATGTAATTGATGAGTTCATCCATGCGTGCGCAGCTTCCACTATATTCTCTTAGAGATTAAGCTTGAGAAGGGAGTAGTAACTGTCTTGGACTCTAAACGTAAAGATCCCGAGGAGTATGCGGACATGACTCAAATGCTTGTCAGGTAAGTTAAATCGATCAATATTATCCACCATGCATATATATCAGCAACTTCATTTCTGATATCAACTAATTGTTTTCTTTGTCTGGCAGGGTTTGGAGAAAATTCAGCAAAAAAGCTCCGGGACTGCCGAAGAAGCTAGAATTTAGATACCCGAAAGTAAGTACTATATAGTAGCATGTTCCGCGCGCGCATCTCCTATATCTTGATTCAAGCGCTAGTTTCATCAATACCAATTTGGCATTCTTGCTTATCAGTTTGATTGACCTCTATTTCTTGTAAAGTGGTTGTGGCAGGAACCCCGGAATGATTACTGTGGATACTACATTTGCGAGTCCATCCGCCACACGACCAGTGAGCGGGGCTACTCTGAAGCACAATTTGAAGTGCGTAAGCAATCAATAATATTCACAAATTTATAGCATCATTTCATGTATTGACCCCCTACTTCAAATTAGATGTTTCGGATGGGGGATGAACTCCTAACACCAGATCGTCTGTGAGCAATTCAAGAGGAATTGGCGGCATTCTTCCTTGAACACGTGATCGCTGAAGACGGAGAATACTATGTGGACCATGCATCCTTATGATAGGAGATTATATTTGTAAGAGATAATTATTGTATATATGTACCCGGTAGTGTCGGATAGATATAAGAGAACTTGTTGTTCGACCAATCTCTCGGAGAAGGAGAGGTGGTCGATATTACTTCTCTCTGTATGCATATATATATATATGTTGATTATACGATCTTCTGTTTCCTTCGTTTGCTTTACTAGCTAGCTAGCTAGCTAGCGTGTCTAGTCCTCTCTATACGTATGTGTAGTACGTAGCGTCGACCAAGCACGGACATAAGAGAGGACACTTCTCTCTATTAATTAGCTAGCTAACACAATATGAAACACCTAAATTAACCCCCCAAAACCTCCAACCCCCCTCCCCTTTAAAAAAACAAAAACCACAGCCACAGAAATGCTGACGCGTGGATGGATGCCTTTTGGTCCCGGTTGGTACCATCAACCGGGACCAAAGCCCCTCCTGCCTGGGCTCGGCGCACAGGCCACGTGGACACCCATCTACCCCGGTTCTGGATTGAACCGGGACTAAAGGGTCAGAGCATTAGTACCGACACTCTTGTCCCGGTTCAGGAACCGGGGCTAAAGGCCCAAACGAACCGGGTCTGATGACCCTTTATCTACTAGTGTATCTTGATGAAAATAAGATATATCCTGTTATTATTAGTGCTAACCTTTCAGAGCAGGAAGAAGAAAAAATATTGAAAACTCTGAAGAAGCACCGTGCTGCTATTGGATATACTCTGGATGATCATAATGACATTATTCCCACCTTATGCCAACACAAGATAAAATTGGAAGAAACTGCTAAACCTGTTATTGATTATCAGCGACGGTTAAATCCTAAGATGAAAGAAGTGGTAAGGAAGCAAATACTAAAGCTTCTAGAGGCAGATATTATCTATCCAGTTGTTGATAGCCAGTGGGCAAGTCCTGCCCATTGTGTCCCTAAGAAGGGAGGTATGACTGTCGTTCCTAATGATAAAGATGAATTGATCCCGTAAATAATAGTTACAGGTTATAGGATGGTAATTGTTTTCCGTAAGTTAAATAAAGCTACTAAGAAAGATCATTGCCCCTTGCCATTTATTGATCAAATGCTAGAAAGGTTATCCAAACATACTCATTTTTGCTTTCTAGATGGTTATTCTGGTTTCTCTCAAATACCTCTGTCAAAAGGGGATCAAGAAAAGACCACTTTCACTTGTCCTTTCGGTACCTTTGCTTATATACGTATACCTTTTGGTTTATGTAACGCACCTGCTACCTTTCAAAGATGCATGATGTCTATATTCTCTGACTTTTGTGAAAAGATTGTTGAGGTGTTCATGGATGACTTCTCCGTTTACAGAACTTCTTTTGATGATTGCGTAAGCATCCTTGACCGAGTTTTGCAGAGATGTGAGGAAACTAATCTTGTCTTGAATTGGGAGAAGTGCCACTTTATAGTTAATGAAGGCATCGTCTTGGGACATAAAGTTTCTGAAAGATGTATTGAAGTTGACAAAGCTAAAGTTGATGCTATTGAAAAGATGGCATGCCCTAAGGACATCAAAGGTATACGAAGTTTCCTTGGTCATGTCGGGTTTTATAGGAGGTTCATAAAGGACTTCTCCAAAATCTCCAGGCCTCTGACTAATCTCTTACAAAAAGATATTCCTTTTGTCTTTGATGATGATTGTCTTGAGGCATTTGAAATACTTAAGAAATCATTGATCTCTGCACCTATTGTCCAGCCTCCTGACTGGAATTTACCCTTTGAGATTATGTGCGATGCTATTGATTATGCTGTAGGTGTTGTCTTAGGGCAAAGAGTTGATAAGAAATTGAATGTCATCCAGTATGCTATTAAAACTCTAGATAGTGCCCAGAAAAATTATGCTACTGCCGAGAAAGAATTTTTAACAGTTGTATTTGCTTGTGATATGTTTAGACCTTATATTTTTGATTCTAAAGTAACTATTCACACTGATCATGCTGCTATCAAATACCTTATGGAAAAGAAAGATGCTAAACCTAGACTTATTAGATGGGTTCTCTTGCTGGAAGAATTTGACTTGCATATTATTGATAGAAAGGGAGCTGAGAACCCCGTTGCAGACAACTTGTCTAGGTTAGAGAATATACTTGATGACCCACAACCTATTGATGATAGCTTTCCTGATGAACAATTAGTTGTCATAAATACTTCTCGTACTGCTCCATGGTATGCTAATTATGCTAATTATATTGTTGCTAAGTTTATACCTCCTAGCTTCACATACCAGCAAAAGAAAAAGTTCTTCTATGATTTGAGACATTACTTCTGGGATGACCCACATCTTTATAAAGAAGGAGTAGATGGTATTATTAGACATTGTGTACCTGAGCATGAACAGGAACAGATCCTACGCAAGTGCCACTCCGAAGCTTATGGAGGACACCATGCGGGAGATAGAACTGCACATAAGGTATTGCAATCCGGTTTTTATTGGCCTACTCTCTTCAAGGATGCCCGTAAGTTCGTCTTATCTTGTGATGAATGTCAAAGAATTGGTAATATCAGTAGACGTCAAGAAATGCCTATGAATTATTCACTTGTTATTGAACCATTTGATGTTTGGGGCTTTGATTATATGGGACCGTTTCGTGCCTCTAATGGAAACACACATATTTTAGTTGTTGTTGATTACGTTACTATGTGGGTAGAAGCTATTCCAACTAGTAGTGCTGATCATAACACCTCTATTAAGTTGCTTAAAGAAGTTATTTTCCCGAGGTTTGGAGTCCCTAGATACTTAATGACTGATGGTAGTTCACACTTCATTCATGATGCTTTCTGTAAGATGCTTCCAAAATATGATGTGAATCATAGACTTGCATCACCTTATCACCCACAGACTGGTGGTCAAGTAGAACTAAGTAATAGAGAGTTGAAATTAATTTTGCAAAAGACAGTTAATAGGTCCAGGAAGAATTGGTCCAAGAAACTTGATGATGCATTATGGGCCTATAGAACTGCATACAAAAATCCTATCGGTATGTCTCCATATAAGATGGTATATGGAAAAGCTTGTCACTTACCTCTTGAGCTAGAACATAAGGCATATTGGGCTATTAAAAAGCTCAATTATGATTTCAAACTTGCCGGTGAGAAGAGGTTATTTGAAATTAGCTCTCTTGATGAATGGAGAACCCAGACCTATGAGAATGCCAAGCTGTTTAAAGGAAAGGTTCAAAATGGCATGACAAAAGGATACAAATGCGTGAGTTTAACGTAGGTGATTATGTCTTGCTATACAACTCCCGTTTAAGATTTTTTGCAGGAAAACTTCTCTCTAAGGGGAAGGACCTTACGTTATCAGGAGGTTTATCGTTCCGGTGCCATAAAAATCAACAACTTCGAAGGCACAAATCCGAAGGTGGTGAACGGTCAAAGAATCAAATATTATATCTCAGGTAATCCTATAAATGTTGAAACCAATGTTATTGAAACCGTAACCCCGGAGGAATACATAAGGGACACTTTCCAGAATGATTCAGATTCCAAAAAGGAAGAGGTACGTGGTACAGTAAGTAAACCGACTCCAAAACAGTTCTAAAGGCAAATTTTCACATAAGTAGCAGTCCGGAAGAGACACGAGTCGTCCACGAGGGTGGAGGGCGCGCCCCCCACCCCTGCCTCGTGGACAGCTCGTGTGCCTCCCGGACTCCGATTTCTTGTATGTTACTCCTTTTGGTCGGTAAAAATTCATTATATATACTCCCGAAGGTTTTGACCTCTGTATCACGCAAAAATCCTCTGTTTTCGTTTCGAGCTACTGTTTTTGACAGATATAGATCATCATGGCATCCTCCAACATCCCCAAGGACAAGTTCTTCGAGAAGTTCATCAACTCCTACCTTGCGGAGGTGCTGTATCACCCTAAAACCATGGAGTTGCATGAGGGGGTGCTGCACATCCATGTTGTTGAGGAGCCAAGGAGGACCGGAAGCGTGGAGACAAGACTCGAAGCAATGGAGCAGCAAGTTTTCAAGTGCCAAGGTATGGTGGAACGAGGACTCAACGTCAACCACATGATGATCTCGGAGCTCGCCAACAACCTCAAGCTGGACTCAAGGATCTTCGGGGAAGCTATCTCCAATCTTCAAGAGAAAATCGAACACCTCCAAGCCCAGATCTATGACCTGCAAAACCAAAACTATGAGTATGAATATGGATTCAAGAAGATGAGTTTGGCTGCAGATTTGAATATCCCGGAGGCTCGATCATCCTTCTACGATGGTGAGCCTATGCCTTGGAAGGTGGACAACAAGCCTACATCATCAACAACTCCTACATCACCACCCCCGAAGAAGGAGGCATAATCATATGGGTATGGGCACTCCCCTTGGCAACTACCAAGCTTGGGGGAGTGACCTCGGTATCGTATCACCATCACTACTATCTTTACCGTTTTTCTTAGTTCGATCCTTTTGGTAGTATCTTGAGCTAGTAGAATAAAGTTAGCATGATCTGGTTGTGAGCTTTTTCTTTATGATATTTACCCTTTGTAATCAAGTCCGTGAGCTATATAATAAATATTAGTGTTGAGTCAAGGGCTTGATTTCCTCACTTTGGTCTTGTTAACAAGAAAGAAAACATAAAGAGTATCCAAGAGATCATATTGATCTTATGGGAAGTAATAACTTCACATATGAGAGCATGATAAATAAAAGTTGTTGGGAGTTGACAAACATAGTTTTGGTCATCGTTGCAATTAATAGGAAGTAATAAAACAAGAGAGGCTTCACATACAAATATACTATCTCGGACATCTTTTATGATTGTGAGCACTCATTAAAATATGACATGCTAAAGAGTTGATGTTGGACAAGGAAGACAACATAATAGGTTATGTCTTCTTACATCCGAAATAAAGTATATTGTCATGGATCATCCAACATGTTGAGCTTGCCTTTCCCCCTCATGCTAGCCAAAACTCCTTGCACCAAGTAGAGATACTACTTGTGCTTCCATACATCCTTAAACCCAGTTTTGCCATGAGAGTCCACCATACCTACCTATGGATTGAGAAAGATCCTTCCAAGTAAGTTGTCATGTTGCAAATTCGCTAAAATATGTATGATTTATTAGTGTGGAGGAAATTAGCTTTATACGATCTTGTGATATGGAAGTAATAAAAGTGACGGACTGCATAATAAAGGTCCTTATAACAAGTGGCAATATAAAGTGACGTTCTTCTGTGCTAAGACATTGTGCATCCAACCATAAAAACACATGACAACCTCTGCTTCCCTCTACGAAGGGCCTATCTATTATTCTTCCTTAAGAGTCAAGGTGAAATTCACCTTTCCTTTTTACATTTTATCCTTTCGCAAGCACACTGTGTTGGAAAGATCCTGACATATATACCCACTTGGATGTAAGTTTTCATGGTCTATTACTTTTGACATTACCTTTGAGGTAAAAGGTCGGGAGGCAACACCATAAGCCCCTATCTTTCTCTGTGTCTGATTAAAACTCCATAAACATAAGTATTGCGTGAGTGTGAGCAATTGTGAAAGACTATATGATAATTGAGTATGTAGGCTTGCTGAAAAGCTCTTACATTGACTCTTTCCGATGTTACGATAAATTGCAATTGGTTCAATGACCGAGATCATAGTTTGTTAGTTTTCAATGAAGTTTATGATTCGTGCTTGATATTGTGAATGAATTGTTACTTTAGCATAAGAATCATATGACAATGTATATATGTTGCTGTTATGAGAATGATCATGATGCCCTCATGTCCGTATTTTATTTTTATCGACACCTCTATCTCTAAACATGTGGACATATTTTTTTATTTCGGCTTTCGCTTGAGGACAAGCAAGGTCTAAGCTTGGGGGAGTTGATACGTCCATTTTGCATCATGCTTATATGTTGATATTTATTGCATTATGGGCTGTTATTACACGTTATGTCACAATACTTATGCCTTTTCTCTCTTATTTTACAAGGTTTGCATTAAGAGGGAGAAAGTCGGCAGCCGGAATTCTTGGCTGGAAAAGTAGAAAACTACGGAAACTTATTCTGCACAACTCCAAAAGCCCCGAAACTTCACATAACTACGTTTTAGAAAATATAAAAAATATCTGGCGAAAGAAGATCACGAGGGGGCCACCTGCTGTCCACGAGGGTGGGGGGCGCCCCCCTCTCTGGGCGTGCCCTCCTGTCTCGTGGGCCCCCCGAAGGCCTGATGGCTTCTCGCCCCTCGTTGGTTACCCCAAGTGGAAGGTTTGAGATGTAGCGTAGCAGCAAGTTTCCCTTGGCAAAGGTACCAAGGATCGAATCCCGTGAGACTCCGAGGGTCGACAAAAAGGTGTCAACGGCGCCAGAAACTTAGCGGTTGACAGGACCTGCACACAGATGCAAATAACTTTGCTCCCAACGAGTACAGAGAGGTTGTCAATCCCTCCGGCCTTGTCGTTTACAAAGGATCAAACACAAGAGATAATAGTGATAGGTATGACTGCAACTAGGAAGTAAGAACAGGAAGTAAATAGCGGGTGTGATCAGTGATGGTAATATGGACCGGGGTTCCATGATGTTCACTAGTGATGTCTCTCTCCCAAAAGACGATGAAACAGCAAAGTGAGGTAAACAAATTACAGCTGGGCAATTGACAGGATTATGTGCGCAAACCAATGCTAACTATGTTGTAAAGAAAGGTAGAGGCTCAAAAGCATGGGCGGTACGCCAAGGGAAGTAGACCGAAATCCATCTGCATCTACTACTAATCATCCACCTTGAGATATCTATCCAGAACATCTCGCTGGTATTAAGTTGTGAATCCCACCCAAAGTGTAAACTCAAAGCAACAGACAACTGCATTATAAGAACTTTGCGTAAAGTAAACAATCCTTGCACCCGCAAGTACAAGCACCGTTGTTTTCCCCCTTGTGGCAACAGCACATCCCCTAGACTCATGTTTCTGTCACTCAAACTAGTCATCGAGGGGCATGAACCCACAATCAAGCATAACGTTCCCTCTTGGAGTTACTACCTACTACTCGGCCAAAGCAATAAACAGCAACGGAGAACATGCAAGAATTACTCAAGAACCTAAATATAAAAGAGGTGAATCAAATATATTACTCACACACAATCTGAACATAATCTCATAATCCATCGGATCCCAGCAAACTCAGCAGAGCAACAGCATAAAGATTACATATGTGCCTCAATCATGTAGGGCAGCTCACGAGGTCTAAACCATGAAGAACAAAGAGGGGAGGAGAACATCACATAGCTACTGGTCATGGACCCATGGTCCAAGGGGGACTACTCACGACTCATCCGGGAAGCGTCCATGGTGGTGGAGAAGCTCCCGGTGGTGGTTCTCCCCTCCGGCAGGGTGCCGGGAAGAGTTCTCCTGGTGCTCTCGATCTTGGAAGCGCGGCGGCGGCGGAACAGAGGCGAGATCGTAAAAAAGGGTTCCGTCCTCGAGGGTTTCGGGACGCGAGGAATATATATGCAAAGGGGTGTCACCAGAGGCGGAGAGGGGGCCCCAGGCGCCCCCCTGGGCGGCCAGGGGTGGGGCCGCCCCGGGTGGCCGCCTGGGGCACCCCAGGCTCCCCTCTGGCCCTGCTTTGGTTTTTCTTGAAGCTCCCGTTACGCTGATTTTTCCTGTATTTTTCCCGGAATTTTTAGAGCAATTTTAATATGGGGCAAACCTGAAATAGAAAAACAGTAGAAAACAGGAACTGGCACTGTGGTGCCCTGAGTTAATAGGTTAGTCCAAATATGATCAATAGTGTATGGAAGTGCATAAATATCATAGCAATATCACACAAAAGAGACATGGAGCAAGCAGAAATTATAGATACGTTTTGGACGTATCAACATCCCCAAGCTTAATTCCTGCTCGTCCTCGAGTAGGTAAATGATAACAAGCATAATTTCTGTGGTGACATGCTATCAATCATATAAGAACTTTTAAGTAAAGCAATCAAGGCATGTAATTCAATTCAAGTCATAACAAGCAAGAGTCTATATTAGCATAGTAACAAGCAACATAAGAATATAAAGGTGCAAGAGCTCTCGCTGTCCGTGACTCGAATGTCTCCAAATGGTGTTTGCGTGCAAGAAAGGGGATAGGGATATATGAGAGAGTAAAACATAGTTTTTTGTATTGTTGAGAACTTAATCTACTAAAGTTTCACACTTGGTCTTCTTTGGAATCTTATCTTGACTCATCCCCAGACCGTCAGCCAGGTACAAGTCAAAATGATCCACTCCCTTTCGATATTTTGAGCACTCATGCAATGGATGAGCGTAAGCAAGAAAGTCGACACTTAGGATGGCAAAAAGAGAAAAATGATGGAGGGGGGAGACAAAAAAGGTGTGAAAGGCTCACATCAATGAGGACAATCATCGGCGAGAGAAAGCCAAATGATAGATATGATGTGAGGAGTAGGGATTGCCATGCAACGGATGCACATATGAGCTAAGGTAAGCTCTCCAATGGAACTAGTGGGGGTGCATCCAACTTGCTTGCTCAAGAAGACCTAGAGCTCTTTTGAGGAGGCTCATCATTGGAATATACAAGCCAAGTTCTATAGTGTGAAGGTCCCCACATAGCTATATGCATGAATGATAATCTCTATGGAGTACAAGGTATAAGATGGAGTACGAGTGTGGATCTCTCAAAAGGAATAGTAGTGTGCCCCCTTCTCTCTTTTTATTTCCTTTTTTTCTTTTTTTCTATTTTTTTTCTTTTTTTGTGGCCTCAATGGCTCTTTCTATTTAACTCTCATTTGTCCTCTTTGGGATCTTTTGATTTTGTACTCTTTGGGATCTTTTCCTCACTTTAGGGGCAACACTCTATTTATTACAAGAAGTATAGAAGATCTTTCACACTTTACAAAAGTACTCAACATAAAGAAAATGAAACTATCATGATGTATGCAAATGTATGCCTCTGCCAGTGTAGCAGGATATGCAATGATACTAGCGCGTCATGTAGCAATGATTAGGGCAAGGCCCAACTAGCATGCGGCTCATCGATCAAGCAAAAAGCATGTATGACATGAAGATCAAGTCATGAGAAGATGGATGTTGCATGGCAATGTATCTCGGAAAGGCTATGGAAATGCCTTGAAAGGTAGGTATGGTGGCTGTTTTGAGGAAGGATATAATGAGGCTTATGATGACAGAGCGTATCGTGCCAAGGATTTGGATGCACCGGCGAAGTATGCGCCAACTCTCGAGGTGAGAAAGGGCAATGCACGGTACCGAAGAGGCTAGAAAAATATGGCTAGGTGGAAGTGTCAACTTTCGAATACTCACATTAGTCTGAAGAACTCATGCACTTATTATCGGTAACTCTCAATCTAATTAGGAGGTTCACAAAGAGACAAGTACCACGAGGAGGAGTGTATGGGGGTTTGGTTATCCTTGCGCATCCTCGGCTCATGGTACGTGAGTGTACTCTAATATTCGATCCCTCCAAAGATTAGTGATCCATTTAGTAGCTAAAGTTCTCAACTATTTTGTAGGTTTTCGAAAATAAACACGGATTGCCCAAAATACGACATCTATCACTAATAGGCTAAAGCTCTTGACACCAAAAGTTCAGACATTACTCATGGCAATACCTCAAAACTATTGCAAGTTACTACTAAAATTAAATAGCAACCTCAATTACCTACTCTAAGTTAAGACACACAACTCAGTGCAACAGGCAAACTCTTTTTAACAAGATAAACATGAAAACTCAAGAGAGTTCAGCAACCAACTAAACAAAAGCTCTTTAAAAAGAAAAACATGAAAACTAAGAGCTAAACATGACAGCAGCTATGGAAAGACAAAGAACACACACAGCAAAGATAAGCATGAAAATCCTATGTTCTGTTCTAGGTTGAAGTGGAGCGTGTTTCTCTCCCACACAAAGAAAGCTGGGTTCTAACTTGTTATGAACAGCAAGCAAAGCTAAAGAAAACTAAAAAGGAAACTAAGCGCAAGACGCTCCAAGCATAGCACATAACACATGAAGTGATAATTATAGTGGAACGAAAGACAAACTGATAATTGTTGATGGAGAAGGGGATGCATGGGGGCATCCCCAAGCTTAGACTCTTGAGTCTTCTTGAATATTTCTTGGGGGTGCACGGGGGCATCCCCAAGCTTGAGCGTTTGACCCTCCTGAATCTTCTTTTATCATCTTCCCTCGCACACTTGAAAACTCCCTTCATACATAACTCATCATAATCTGATTAGCGAGGTTAGTACCCATAATAAAATAACTTTTCCCTACTGGAAATAAAGATAATATTGAAGAGCTACTGTTTCTCAAGATTGCCAAAAGGTTTTTGCAAAGAAAAAGCAAGCTCAAGGTTTGCAAAACGAAGAAAAGGCAAAACAGGACAGAATCTGTGAAAAACAGACCAGCAGGTAGTAAATAATTTTTTCGGGGCACTTCTGCAACTCAAATCAAAAAACTCAGAACAGACGCCCGAAAGCCAATTGTATAGAGCACGCTGTCACAAAAATTCAGATCAAAAAGATGATCTGGTGATTTTATACGAATTTTTCTGTCCAAGGACAGAATCTGTTTTCTGGACTGCACGTCGCAACTTTTGAACTTTCTTCAATCGGAGGCTAAACTTGGCACAAAGCTGAAAAGAAAAGATACAATGATGATGCTACTGTAGTAACAAACATCAAGACACAACAAAAGCAAAATAAAAACTAATTCGTTGTGGGCTGCCTCCCAAAAGCGCTTTCTTTTATGCCTTTAAGCTATGCATGATGCAAAAAGATCAAGTTGTATCAATTGAACCATCATCAAGATCATCAAAAAGCTCTTCAATAGTACAACTAGTCTTAAGAGGACTTTCAAATAAAGGCCTAGTAAAGATACTTCTAGGGAGAAAACCAAAAGGTGGAAAGTCAATGGGAGATTCATTTATAAATTTATCAAAGAGAGGTATTTCTTCCAAAGTTTTCACAGTTTCAACCCCTTTGGCAATAGATGGAGTACTTTTAGAACGAGGAGCCTTTGGAACGTAACCGAACTTAGGTTCCTTCTTTGCCGGAGTTTCTACCTTTTTGGCTTTGATTGAGGAGAAAGTAGTTCCTAAAGTGTCAAAGATTTCCTCAATCTTGTCTATCCTAGAAGAATCCAAGTCATGGGATTTGATGGTCTCCAAAGTTTTGAGAATTTTATGCATGGAGCTATCAAGCCTATTCAAATTCCATTGGATCTTACGGTCCAACTCATTTATCTTATTAATGCTTGGCATCTCTAGCTCTATCTTTTCAAGTTTTTTCATAATGTGAGCTAGGGTAATGTCCTCTTGAATGCTAACAACAGGGGCATTTCCAACAAGATTTTCCATAATACTAAGAGATTCCCAAACTGGGGCTTCTAGGAAATTTCCATTGATAGCAGAATCTAGAATAAACCTATTCCAAGAAGTAATTCAACCATAAAAATTTCTAAGCAGGATAGTAGTAGATTGCTTCTTGGTGGCTCTTTTTTGAGAATCATTAATTCTATACCAAGCATCTTTTAGACTTTCACCACCTCTTTGTTTAAAGGTGAGCACTTCTGCCTCACCAAAGGCAAAAGGACCAGACATAATGCCGACTAAAAGCGAGATAACTATTTTTGTGATTTTTGATAAAGGACACTAAAGCAAAAACTCAAAGGTAAACTAACAAGACTAAAAAGCAAAGATAAAAGATAGCGTGCAACTCCCCTATCTTGAAGAGTGGAGTCCCCGGCAACGGCGCCAGAAACTTTGCTTGATGGCTTCTCGCCCCTCGTTGGTTACCCCAAGTGGAAGGTTTGAGATGTAGCGTAGCAGCAAGTTTCCCTTGGCAAAGGTACCAAGGATCGAATCCCGTGAGACTCCGAGAGTCGACAAGAAGGTGTCAACGGCGCCAGAAACTTAGCGGTTGATAGGACCTGCACACAGATGCAAATAACTTTGCTCCCAACGAGTACAGAGAGGTTGTCAATCCCTCCGGCCTTGTCGTTTACAAAGGATCAAACACAAGAGATAATAGTGATAGGTATGACTGCAACTAGGAAGTAAGAACAGGAAGTAAATAGCGGGTGTGATCAGTGATGGTAATATGGACCGGGGTTCCATGATATTCACTAGTGATGTCTCTCTCCCAAAAGACGATGAAACAGCAAAGCGAGGTAAACAAATTACAGCTGGGCAATTGACAGGATTATGTGCGCAAACCAATGCTAACTATGCTGTAAAGAAAGGTAGAGGCTCAAAAGCATGGGCGGTACGCCAAGGCAAGTAGACCGAAATCCATCTGCATCTACTACTAATCATCCACCTTGAGATATCTATCCAGAACATCTCGCTGGTATTAAGTTGCGAATCCCACCCAAAGTGTAAACTCAAAGCAATAGACAACTGCATTAAAAGAACTTTGCGTAAAGTAAACAATCCTTGCACCCGCAAGTACAAGCACCGTTGTTTTCCCCCTTGTGGCAACAGCACATCCCCTAGACTCATGTTTCTGTCACTCAAACTAGTCATCGAGGGGCATGAACCCACAATCAAGCATAACGTTCCCTCTTGGAGTTACTACCTACTACTCGGCCAAAGCAATAAACAGCAACGGAGAACATGCAAAAATTACTCAAGAACATAAATATAAAAGAGGTGAATCAAATATATTACTCACACACAATCTGAACATAATCTCATAATCCATCGGATCCCAGCAAACTCAGCAGAGCAACAGCATAAAGATTACATATGTGCCTCGATCATGTAGGGCAGCTCACGAGGTCTAAACCATGAAGAACAAAGAGGGGAGGAGAACATCACATAGCTACTGGTCATGGACCCATGGTCCAAGGGGGACTACTCACGACTCATCCGGGAAACGTCCATGGTGGTGGAGAAGCTCCCGGTGGTGGTTCTCCCCTCCGGCAGGGTGCCGGGAAGAGTTCTCCTGGTGCTCCCGATCTTGGAAGCGCGGCGGCGGCGGAACAGAGGCGAGATCGTAAAAAAGGGTTCTGTCCTCGAGGTTTTCGGGATGCGAGGAATATATATGCAAAGGGGGGTCACCAGAGGCGGAGAGGGGGCCCCAGGCGCCCCCCTGGGCGGCCAGGGGTGGGGCTGCCCCGGGTGGCCGCCTGGGCCACCCCGGGCTCCCCTCTGGCCCTGCTTTGGTTTTTCTTGAAGCTCCCGTTATGCTGATTTTTCCTGTATTTTTCCCGGAATTTTTAGAGCACTTTTAATATAGGGGAAACCTGAAATAGAAAAACAACAGAAAACAGGAACTGGCACTGTGGTGCACTGAGTTAATAGGTTAGTCCAAATATGATCAAAAGTGTATGGAAGTGCATAAATATCATAGCAATATCACACAAAAGAGGCATGGAGCAAGCAGAAATTATAGATACGTTTTGGACGTATCAAGGCCCCCCAATGCCCATATTCTCCTATATGGGGTGTTTTGACCT
This sequence comes from Secale cereale, assembly GCA_902687465.1. Lineage (NCBI taxonomy): Eukaryota > Viridiplantae > Streptophyta > Magnoliopsida > Poales > Poaceae > Secale > Secale cereale. The sequence goes on along the minus strand of LR738714.1, from coordinate 869,485,995 downwards.
GGAAAAAAATCATAAGGAGGCTTTCGGGACCAGACGCCGCCGTCTCGAGGCGGAACCGAGGAGGAAACCAATCTAGGGCTACAGTAGAGCTGTTCTGCCGGGGATACTTCCCTCCGGGAGGGGCCGCCGTCATCACCAACAACTCTCCCATCTTGGGGAGAGCTATCTTCATCAACATCTTCACCAGCACCATCTTCTATCAAACCCTAGTTCATCTCTTGTATCCAATCTTTGTACCGAAACCTCATATTGGTACTTGTGGGTTGCTAGTAGTGTTGATTACTACTTGTAGTTGATGCTAGTTGGTTTGCTTGGGGGAAGAACATATGTTCAGATCCATTATGCATATTAATACCCCTCTGATCATGAACAGTATTATGTCTTGTGAGTAGTTACTTTTGTTCCTAAGGACATGGGAAAAGTCTTGCTATAGTTAGTCATGTGAATTTGGTCTTCGTTCGATATTTTGATGAGATGTATGTTGTCTCTCCTATAGTGGTGTCATGTGAACGGCGACTACATGACCCTTTACCATTATTTGGGCCTAGAGGAAGGCATTGGGAAGTAATAAGTAGATGATGGGTTGCTAGATTGACAGAAGCTTAAACCCTAGTTTATGCGTTGCTTCGTAAGGGGCTGATTTGGATCCATATGTTTCAGGCTATGGTTAGGTTTACCTTAATACTTCTTTTGTAGTTGCGGATTCTTGCATTAGAGGTTCATCATAAGTTGGAGGCTTGTCCAAGTAAGGACAGCACCCAAGCACCGGTCCACCCACATACCAAATTATCAAAGTACCAAACGCGAGTCAGATGATCGTGATGAAAACTAGCTTGACGATAATTCCCATGTGTCCTCGAGAGCACTTTCCTTTATATAAGAGTTTTTTCCAGGCTTGTCCTTTGCTACAAAAAGGATTGGGACACCTTGCTGCACCTTATTTGCTTTTACCTTTTGTCACTTGCTACCAATTACCTTATCACAAAACTATTTGTTACCCATTATTTCAGCGCTTGCAGAAAATACCTTACTGAAAACTACCTGTCATTTCCTTCTGCTCCTCATTGGGATCGACACTCTTACTTATCGAAAGGACTACGATAGATCCCCTACACTTGTGGGTTATCACGCATCGTCTCCATCGGCCACCGGCACAACGGACTTAACCTCGCGCGCCGCAACAACGCCCACGCCTCCCCGAACGGGTTAGGTCAGGTTAGCTGGCACGGTGGATGGGTGTTGAGTTGGGGCCGCGCCCCGCAAGCACGCCCAACCCAAAGGATCCTTCTACCTGGTTAGGTACACTAGTAGAAATCGACCCATTTCTCCCGGTTCCAGACGCCCTTTAGCCCCGGTTCTGGAACCGGGACTAAAGGGTCGGGACTAAAGACTAGAACGTTTAATCCTGGTTCGTAAGCGAACCGGGACAGAAGGGGCACCACGTGGCCGCTGCAGGGCGCCCAGGTAGGAGGACCTTTAGTCCCGGTTGATAACACCAACCGGGACCAAAAGGCACCCACGCGTCAGCAGCTCACAGGCCCTGGGGTTTTTGTTATTTTTTTGAAAGGGTGGGTTTAGGGGGTTTGGTGGGTTAGTATATGGGTTATGGGTTTTATATATTGTGTTAGCTAGCTAATAAAAAGAAGTGTCCTCTCTTTCTCCGTTCTTGGTGGACGCTATCTACTATATACATGTAGAGAGAACTCGACGCGCTAGCTAGTAAGCAAATGAAGAAACCATTTATTATGAAAGGTCGTCATGAGAGGAGTGACCTCTCTTTCTCCGAGAGATTGGGCGAACAACAAGTTTTCGTATATCTATCCGACGCTACTAGCTACATATATATACAATATAATATCTCTTACAATCCCTAACATCTCATGTCTATATCAATTTCCACATGGTATTCTCGGGCCTTATGTATGACGTGGTCAAGAAAAAATCCCACCAATTGCTCTTGAATTGCTCTTATGCGATCATGTAGTAGGAGTTCATCCCGCAGCTGCCAGACCTAATTTAAAGAAGGGGGTCAATACATATATATGAATGAAGCTAAACACAAATGATGGTAATAAAATCAAAGTGTGAATATTATTCTTTACGTACTTGAAATTGTTTTTCAGATTAGCCCCGCAGAGAGGTCGCGTTCTAGATGAACTCGCAAACGTAGTATCCACAAAAATCATTCTCGGATTCCCGCCACAAGCACTTTACGAGAAATAGAGTTCAATCAAATTGATAATACCAATCATGATAAATGGTATTGATGAAATTAGAATCAATGGGAGATTCTGATGACCCACAAGTGTAGGGGATCTATCGTAGTCCTTTCGATAAGTAAGAGTGTCGAACCCAACGAGGAGCAGAACAAAATGATAGGCAGTTTTCAGTAAGGTGTTTTATGCAAGCACTGAAATTATAGATAACAGATAGTTTTGTGATAAGGTAATTGGTAGCAAGTGACAAAAGGTAAAAGTAAATAAGGTGCAGCAAGGTGGCCCAATCTTTTTGTAGCAAATGACAAGCCTGGACAAACTCTTATATGAAGGAAAGCGCTCCCGAGGACACATGGGAATTATCGTCAAGCTAGTTTTCATCACGATCATCTAATTCGCGTTCGGTACTTTGATAATTTGGTATGTGGGTGGACCGGTGCTTGGGTGCTGTCCTTACTTGGACAAGCCTCTCACTTATGATTAACCTCTAATGCAAGCATCCACAACTACAAAAGAAGTATTAAGGTAAACCTAACCATAGCCTGAAACATATGGATCCAAATCAGCCCCTTACGAAGCAACGCATAAACTAGGGTTTAAGCTTCTGTCAATCTAGCAACCCATCATCTACTTATTACTTCCCAATGCCTTCCTCTAGGCCCAAATAATGGTGAAGTGTCATGTAGTCGACGTTCACATGACACCACTAGAGGAGAGACAACATACATCTCATCAAAATATCGAACGAAGACCAAATTCACATGACTACTAATAGCAAGACTTCTCCCATGTCTTCAGAAACAAAAGTAACTACTCACAAGACATAATATAGTTCATGATCAGAGGGGTATTACTATGCATAATGGATCTGAACATATGATCTTCCACCAAATAAACCAACTAGCATCAACTACAAGGAGTAATCAACACTACTAGCAACCCACAGGTACCAATCTGAGGTTTGGGTACAAAGATTGGATACAAGAGATGAATTAGGGTTTGAGAGGAGATGGTGCTGGTGAAGATGTTGATGAAGATAGCCCTCCCCAAGATGGGAGAGTTGTTGGTGATGACGGCGGTGATGATTTCCCCCTCCCAGAGGGAAGTATCCCCGGCAGAACAGCTCTGCCGGAGCCCTAGATTGGTTTCTGCCTCAGTTCCTCCTCGAGACGGCGGCGTCTGGTCCCGAAAGCCTCCTTGTGATATTTTCCAGGTCAAAACACCTCATATAGGAGAAGATGGGCATTGGGGGGCCTTCGGGGGACCCACGAGACAGGGGGCGTGCCTTGAGAGGGGGGCGCGCCCCCCACCCTCGTGGACACCCGGTGGCCCCCCTCGTGAACTTCTTTCGCCAGATATTTTTTTATATTTTCTAAACGGAGTTCTGTGGAGTTTCGGGGCTTTTGGAGCTGTGTAGAATAGGTTTCCAGAGTTTGCACCTTTTCCAGCCCAGAATTCCAGCTGCCGACATTCTCCCTCTTCATGTAAACCTTGTAAAATAAGAGAGAAACGCATAAGTATTGTGACAAAACATATAATAACAGCCCATAATGCAATAAATATCAACATATAAGCATGATGCAAAATGGACGTATCAGATGCGCGCAACTAGGTAGTAGTACTTACTTTCGGGTGTGTGAATCGCAGTGCCGGAACAATTCCAGTGAACTCTTTCCAAATCCTGCCAGACAAACAAAATAATTACTTAATATCAGGAAATGAACAAAGTTGACGATATGGTGCGATAATGATCGATTGAACTTACTTCTGGAGCACTTCAGTCATGCCCGCATATTCCTGGGGATCTTTACGTCTCGAGTCTAAGACGGTTACTACTCCCCGGTCAAGTTTAATCTCTAGTAGAATAAAGTGAAAACTGCACACGCATGCATAACTCATCAATTACATTACTATATATAACCTCAAGTAAGGGAAACCGAATATGCAGAAGACAGTAGCACTCCCTTGAAGTTGTAAGAAAAGAGTATTTTATCTTTGTTTTGATTTTTAAGCAACGATTGTAGCAAGTTGGCCTCGGTTTGTTTGACATTTTTTTAACCGTCCATTCATGTATGATATTTGGGTTAATGAACCCAATGTCATATATTTGTGCTTTTTTGCATTCGACGATCTTCAATCTGCATAATATAATAATATATATACGTGCAATGAAAGAGTGGAGCTATATATGGCGACTTAATTACAGATGTAGTACTTACAGATAGTAGCAAGTCACGAGTTGTTTGTCGAGGGCCAATTGATTGTATAACTGGAATAACTCCACAAATTCAACAGGAAACAACCCAGTTCCAACGAGGTCGTGCTCCTCTTTAATTCTCAGCGTCAAAGTATCCTTCCCAGACTCGCTGTAGGTTTTCATGTACCATTCATGCATTTGCCGGATCATCTTAGTTAGAGGAGGATGATCAAGTTTGACGAGAGGCTTCCCGTACTGGTATATGAATTCTTCCACCTCCCTCATTTCAAACTTTACATCATCGCTTAGGTAATCAGCAGGATTGGTACCGGGCACCATCCCCGGATTATAAGCGACGATATCGCTAGACACCTTGAGCGGGGGGCACGATTGGTTCGCCAGTTCGCCGTGCTGGGGAATGTTTCTCCCACTTATTCGTTCTGCTAACCTTGCATCACTGGAAGTAGTTCCCGACTGCCGCGCATCTTGACATAGTTGGAATCCAGCGGAGGCGGTGGTGGTCGCGTCAGGGCATCGATAGTGCACTTCACTTTCACCGAATCTATTGTCTCCTTCGGAGTTGGAGGTTTCCTTGCAAAAAAGTCCCTCACTTCGCCAGCACAAATTTCCTCGTTTTCCTTCTCGGTCCTCTCATATGGCTTGAGAGATGGACCGTATCTGAATTGCCTCCCGCCTCTGCTTGTACTGCTAGCCGCCAGAGCGGCGGCATCTGTCTTCCGTCGTTGCTTACGAGGCGAAGAATTAGGCGGAGTGCTCCAACGCGCCAGAGGAGCCGGAGCGGCGGCGTCTGTCTTCCGTCGTTGCTGACGAGGCAGGGGAGGAGGCGAAGTGCTGTGACGCGTCAGAGGAGGCGGAGTGCCCTCACGCGACGGAGGCAGGGCCGAGCCGGCAAAATCGGAGGCCCCATGCGAAATTTTAAAATAGGCCCTATCTCCCTTTAAAAAGCTACATAAATAGAGCTATAATAACGTAGATATCACAACATCTTACACATCGATCGGAAATATCAAGAGTTGTATATATTCTTGGTTGTATGGTCTTCAGTTAAACAACATAATTCTTTTAGTGTTCTTTGTAATAAAATCTTCAATAACATCCTATAATCAATCTTCTCTAATACATATTTTCTATGTTAAACCCTCATTATTTTTTGTTTCTTCTTACGCATTTGATAACCAGACTCATGTTTTCTAAGTAAAGACACAACATGCATCTTGCAATACCAGAGCCCTAATAGATGATTAGAATAACATTAGCTACTACAAGGTTTTAGCAAACTAAATTGCAGGCGAAATTGAAATTCACAGTCAAAGCCTCACAGGATTGTCGTTATCGACGAACGACGGGCGACGGCGTTTGAGAAATTGGAGATGGCTTAAACAAGAACTTTACCTGTCGGCGGACAGAAGATACTAAGAATCCCTCGTCTCGGTCCCTCGCTGGCGATTCTTCATTGCTTCTCCCTCGTCTAGATCGCTCGTTGGATAGAAGAATCGCGATCTAATCTGCATCGATGGCCACCGTAGGAAGAAACGAAGAGACGACTCGCTCCTCGCTTTGTCTAGATCGCTGGAGGCGCAAGATGCGCTCGACAGGAGACGGTCGAGGGTCGAGGGCCTCCTTCTGCGTTTCAGGCGCGGAGTGGCCCAGGGGGTAAAGGCCCATATACGAATGAGCGTTTCAACCAAATAGTCTGAGCCTAGTAGCTGTACGGCGTCGAAAAAAAAACTTCTGGGGCCCCTGAAATCTGTGGGCCCTTTGCGGGCGCACAGGCTGCACCCCCATGGGCTCGGGCCTGGACGGAGGGGACGGAGTACCCTGATCACTCGCCGGAGGAGCAGGAGGAGGAGGCAGCCAAATAGTCTGAGCCTAGTAGCTGTACGGCGTCGGAAAAAAAAATTCTGGGGCCCCTGAAATCTGTGGGCCCTGTGCGGGCGCACAGGCTGCACCCCCATGGGCTCGGGCCTGGACGGAGGGGACGGAGTATCCTGATCACTCGTCGGAGGAGCAGGAGGAGGAGGCAGAGTGCCCTGACTCGTCGGAGGAGGGAGTACTTCTTATTGCGAGGGGTAGAACTACAAACGTATTTGTCCATATTGTTGACTAAGTGATGAATAGCGAGGGCGGAGCATTGTGTGCCGGTCTTATCCGTAACATTAAAATAGCAAGGGCGTAGACTGGCCCATGTGTGTCCATGCATATCTAGAATCAAAACGGATTTCCAATCGTGGTTTGCTACTTGTGGATGCTTTGTACAGCAACAACGTTGATAGACCCTCTATCGCATAGAGCTGACTGCAGTGACCTGAACATGCACGTACATGTACGACAACCTCGGCTGCCTATTGCAATCCCGATCATTTCTCGCGTGCCGTGTGTGTGTGTTGTACGTTTGGACGGCGGCCAATCATTCAGCTAGCTAGCTTTGCATCTGAGCCGAATCGATTATGTTTGGCCGGCGGCCAATCATACAGCTAGCTAGCAACTTCTCAAGTTTCCGACAGATCTTGCCACGTACGTAGCATAGTCATAGATTAAAATCGTGGGAGAAACGATTTCGCGGCGGCCTCTCCCAGCAGCTATAGCGGCCGCCATAGCGGGCAATCACGGCAAATAGCGGAATTTTTTCTGATGGGAGGGATGATTTCTGAAGGCTTTTGCTCATTGTTGAGCCATTTAGAGGGAGTGGTGGAGGATTTCGCGGCAGCAGCCATAGCGTAGCGGCGAGGCTCCTGGGCAGCTAAAGCGCAGCTATCGCGGTAATTTCGTGGGCTATTTGAATCTATGAGCATACAGCAGGTTTGCTTTATCATACAGAGATAATAAACGTAGGTGTTGCTTCGAAATAATGAGGTATTTTGCATGAGAGCAGAGTCGATTAGCATACAACAGGCTTGCTTTGGACGGTAGCTGGATAGATTAGCATTGGTTGAGGGCATCCTCAAGTTCCCCACAGATCTTGCCACCTAGGTGTTGGTGCTCTTCTCGCCGTCCAGCCGCGGGCTGGATTAACGAGTTGTTTGGCGGCTAGTTATCGTCATGATTATTATTGTTGAAATCATTATCATTAAGCTTGTTAATATAAACGAGTTAATACCTTTGTTCAGCTCGGTTCGTTATGGGCTCGTTATGCTCGCGAGTGTTCATGAGCGCTTGTTAAGATAATAAACAACACAGAAGAATCCCATTGTCTCATAATTTTTTTATAATAAAATAAATTAAACAAGGACATTAAGGTAATAAACAATACAGAAGAACCCCGTGATCCCATGAAAAATTTACAACGACATAAATTAAAAAAGGATGTTTGGGTCGTGGCGCCTGGCTCCTGGTTGACTCTACGGTCTCCTGACGGCTAGATCCTAAGTCTAGGAGAAGTGTCGAAGTGGGCTTGGGTGGTAGGCCCCCACTAGTAGATAAAGGGTCATCAGACCCGGTTCATTTGGGCCTTTTAGCCCTGGTTCCAGAACCGGGACAAGAGGGTCGGTACTAATGCTCTGACCCTTTAGTCCCGGTTCAATCCAGAACCGGGGCAGAAGGGTGTCCACGTGGCCTGTGCACCGAGCCCAGGCAGGAGGGGCTTTAGTCCCGGTTGGTGGTACCAACCGGGACCAAAAGGCATCCACGCGTCAGCATTTCTGTGGCTGTGGTTTTTGTTTTTTTTTTTGAAAGGGGAGGGGGGGTTGGAGGTTTTGGGGGGTTAATTTAGATGTTTCATATTGTGTTAGCTAGCTAATTAATAGAGAGAAGTGTCCTCTCTTATGTCCGTGCTTGCTACGTACTACACATACGTATAGAGATGACTAGACACGGTAGCTAGCTAGCTAGCTAGTAAAGCAAACGAAGGAAACAGAAGATCGTATAATCAACATATATATATATATATATGCATACAGAGAGAAGTAATATCGACCACCTCTCCTTCTCCGAGAGATTGGTCGAACAACAAGTTCTCGTATATCTATCCGACACTACCGGGCACATATATACAATAATTATCTCTTACAAAAATAATCTCCTATCATATGGATGCATGGTCCACATAGTATTCTCCGTCTTCAGCGATCACGTGTTCAAGGAAGAATGCCGCCAATTCCTCTTGAATTGCTCGCAGACGATCTGGTGTTAGGAGTTCATCCCGCATCCGAAACATCTAATTTGAAGTAGGGGGTCAATACATGAAATGATGCTATAAATTTGTGAATATTATTGATTGCTTACGCACTTCAAATTGTTCATCAGTGTAGCCCCGCTCACAGGTCGTGTGGCGGATGGACTCGCAAATGTAGTATCCACAATAATCATTCCCGGGTTCCTGCCACAACCACTTTACAAGAAATAGAGGTCAATCAAACTGATAAGCAAGAATGCCAAATTGGTATTGATGAAACTAGCGCTTGAATCAAGATATAGAAGATGCGCGCGCGGAACATGCTACTATATAGTACTTACTTTTGGGTATCTAAATTGTAGCTTCTTCGGCAGTCCCGGAGCTTTTTTGGTGAATTTTTTCCAAGCCCTGCCAGACAAAGAAAACAATTAGTTGATATCAGAAATATGAAGTTGCTGATATATATGCATGGTGGATAATATTGATCGATTTAACTTACCTGGCTAGCATTTGAGTCATGTCCGCATACTCCTCGGGATCTTTACGTTTAGAGTCGAAGACAGTTACTACTCCCTTCTCAAGCTTAATCTCTAAGAGAATATAGTGGAAGCTGCGCACGAATGCATGAGATCATCAATTACATCACTATAACCTTGACTGATATATAAGGGAAACCAAATATGCACAAGACAGTAACACTCACTTGAAGTTGTAAGGAAAGAGTATTATATCTTTGTTTTCATTTACCACCAACGATCGTAGCAAGTTGGTCTCGGTATCGTCGGGACGCAATTTAACCTCGGTTGCATCTATGAGGTATGTGTTAATAAACCCAATATCACCTACTTGTCTTTTCTTCAATTCGACGATCTTCAATCTGCATAATATAGTGAGGATAATTATAAATACATGCAAATGAAGATCAGCTATATAGAGAGACTTAATGACAGAAGTAGTACTACTTACAGACAGTAGCAGGTGACCGTTGCTTTATCGAGGGCCAATTGATTGAAAAACTGATAGAACTCCTCAAATGGAACAGGCAACAGGTCAATTCCAACGAGGTCATGCTCCGGTTTAACTCTCAAATACAAGTTATCCTTCCCCCCAGACTCTCTGCAGATTTTCAAGTATCAATCATGCATTCTTCGCATATTCGTTGATAGAGATCTTTCATTTTTGACGAGAGGCTTTTTGTACTCGTATCTTTCTATCTGCACTTCCAAGAAATCATAGTGTACATCGTCGGACGCGTAATCTGCACGATTGGTATAACCGGGCACCATCCTCGGATCATTAGCGACCATGTCGCTAGACACCTTGAGCGGGGGGCACGATTGGTCCGCTTGTTCGCCGAGCTGGGCAATTTGTTTCCCAGCTCGCCCTTCTACTAACCTCTTATCACTTTTAGTACTTCCCGACCGCTTCGCTGCTTGATATGTCTTTTGGATCATGCGGTCATAGTTGTCCTGCGGCTTACTTTGCGCTGGTTGCTTCAGGGCAGCAAGAGGTGCGCTTTGTTTTCACCGCATCTATCTTCTCCTCCGGAGGTGGATGTCTCTGTGCTTTCAACCCTTCAAAAAAGTCCTTCACTTGGCCTTGAGCGATCTTCGTGTTTTCCTCGTCGGACCTCTCGTACGGTAACTTCTCTAGAGGCGTGAGAGAAGGACCGAATCTGCATCGCCTCCCGCCTCTGGCTGTACTGGTAGACGTCGCCGGACCAGACGAAGCGGCTGTCTTTTTTACTTGCTTACGCGCCGGAGCAGGAGCAGCCGGAGCGGCGGCAGGTCTCTTCCGCCCTTGCTGATTAGGCGGAGAAGGAGGAGCAGGCTGGCTGCTCGGGCGCGCCGGCGGCGAAGGAGGCGGCGTGCCGCCACGCGCCGGAGAAGGAGCCGGAGTGCCCTGATGGTCACTCGCCGGAGGAGGAGGCGGTGGAGGAGGCGGAGTGCCCTGACTCGCCGGAGGAGGAGGAGGAGGCGGAGGCGTCCAGTTGAGAATGTTGATTAGGTCCTTCCGCCATAGGCATGGAGTCTTCAGTGAAGAACCCAGCCGAGTCTCCCCTTCACCGGTAGGGTGGTCAAGCTGGAGCTCCTCTAATCCCTCCGTTATTTCGTCGACCATCACCCTAGCATATCCTTCTGGAATCGGCCGGCAGTGAAAAGTGTCGTCGGGTCCAGAAGGATAAACAGAGCCAGCAGCCGCCTTGACCTTCAGATTCATCCACTGCGCCATAAGGTGGCAATTTTGTGCCTGCGTGATAGCATCCACAGGATTCCTGGCAGTAGCCGTCAAGGCAGGCTCTGGCTGAAGCAGCTCGGTGGAAGCCACGCTGCTTCTCCGCTGAGATGGCGGGGTAGCTTCGGGGGAAGCTTCGGCAATTCTTTTCTCCCGATTTGCTTCCCGTTCCTCTATCGCTTGTATTCTGGCCCGCAGCGCCTGGATTTCGGTTTGCTCCATTTTCTTCCTCCTGTCGTGGCATTTGTAGCCTCCTGCGTCCGGAAACCCAGCACGCCACGGAAGGGAGCCTGGCGTGCCTCGTGTCCGTCCAGGGTGCTCAGGATTCCCGAGGGCCATTGTCAGCTCGTCGTTCTCTCTGTCGGGGATGAACGTCCCTTCATGCGCTGCTTTGATATACTGTCGCATCTTCCTGAGTGGTGTTTCCAATTGCTTGTCCGTCCAAATGCACCACCCTGTTACAGGGTCCAAGGTTCCGCCAGCCCCGAAGAACCAAGTCCGGCAACGTTCTGGCCAGTGCATTGTCTCTGGTTCGATCCCTTTCTGAAGCAGATCATTCTCAGCCTTGGCCCACTTAGGCCGGGCTACGAGGTAGCCGCCCGACCCCGTGCGATGGTGATGCTTCTTCTTCACAGCATTTATCCGGTTTGTCTCCGACATCTTCTGACTCTTTTCCGACTTCTTATGGGCCACAAATGCGGGCCAGTCATCTTTGATCTTCTCATATATGCCCATGAATTCTGGAGTCGTTTTATCTCTGACAAACGTATTCAGTTTTTTCTTCCATGCCCTGAATTGGTCTGCCATCTTCGAAAGTGCAGCAGACTTGATTAACTCCTCTTTAACTGGCTTCGCCGGATCAACCTCTCGCGGTAGGACGAAGTTTGACTTCAGCTCAGTCCAAAGATCTTCTTTCTGCATATCAGTGACATAAGTCACCTGAGCGTCGTTTGCAGCCGGCTTTAACCATTGATGGATGCTGATCGGGATCTTGTCCCTAACCAGAACCCCGCACTGATTAACAAATGCGTTCTTTGTGCGGATGGGTGCAATCGGCTCGCCGGAGCGCGAGATTTCTGAGATCTCAAACTTTTCATCTGGCCTCAACTTTTTCTTCGCTCCTCGTCTCTTTACCGAAGATTTGCTCGATCCGGAGGGCTAGAAAAAGGAACAAAGACGAGAGTTAATGAATGAATCAATTAACTAGTCAGCACATGCTTAACTAACATATATACCTCCTGGCCGGACTCGGTTCGGTCACCGGAGCCAGCATCACGGTCTCCTTCTTGCACCGGCATTGGGTCACCGGAGCCGTCCTCACGGTCTACTTCTTCCATGTGCATTGGGTCACCGAATTCATCAATATCATAGCCTAGATCTTCCAGCCGCAGCTCTTGTTCGACCTGCTCATCGGTGTCGTTGAGATACGACAAGACGGCATTTTGTCCGTGTGCGATTATGTCCATCAACATCGCTTCTTGTGCTAGGTCTCGGGTGTTGTCGTCCATTGTTTCTACAAATATTTACAACATGCCAATTATTATTCAAACATGACAGATGGATATATTAATGGCAAACGTAGATCTAGCTTCAACCCTCGACTGCTCGGCGATCCACAAACCCTAGACCCCCTCATGTCACATTTTGTCTAGCTAGTGTCAAATGATTCAACAAAACCAATACTTCATCATTAGGCGAAAGTAACAGTAGCATGATGGTACGAAGCTCTCCAAAGTTGTTTTGGAACGAAGTCCCAGATAAGATAATCCGTAACAAAAGACGGATTATCCTATCAGGAACTCTGTTCCAGAACATCTTTGCATAACTTCGTACCAAAATGCCCCGGTTACTTCTGGCAAATGATGAAGTCATGGAATTCTTCAATACTTTGACACTAGCTAAGCAACCACTCTCGACCCCTCGGCCCCCGACTTCTCGGCGATCCACAACCCTAGTCCCCCTCATGTCACCTTTTGTCTAGTGTCAAATGATTCAACAAAACCAATACTTCATCATTAGGCGAAAGTAACAGTAGCATGATGGTACGAAGCTCTCCAAAGTTGTTTTGGAACGGAGTCCCAGATAAGATAATTCGTAACAAAAGAAGAATTATCCTATCAGGAACTCCGTTCCAAAATAACTTTGCATAACTTCGTACAAACATGCCCCGGTTACTTCTGGCAAATGATGAAGTCATGGAATTCTTCAATACTTTGACACTAGCTAAGCAACCTCTCTCGACCCCTCGACCCCCGACTTCTCGGCGATCCACAACCCTAGTCCCCCTCATGTCACCTTTTGTCTAGTGTCAAATGATTCAACAAAACCAATACTTCATCATTAGGCGAAAGTAACAGTAGCATGATGGTACGAAGCTCTCCAAAGTTGTTTTGGAACGGAGTCCCAGATAAGATAATCCGTAACAAAAGACGGATTATCCTATCAGGAACTCCGTTCCAAAACATCTTTGCATAACTTCGTACCAACATGCCCCGGTTACTTCTGGCAAATGATGAAGTCATGGAATTTTTCAATACTTTGACACTAGCTAGGCAACCTCTCTCGACCCCTCGACCCCCGACTGCTCGGCGACCCACAACCCTAGACCCCCTCATGTCACATTTTGTCGAGTGTCAAAGGATTCAACAAAACCAATACTTCATCATTAGGCGAAAGTAACAGTAGCATGATGGTACGAAGCTCTCCAAAGTTATTTTGGAACGGAGTCCCAGATAGGATAATTCGTAACAAAAGACGGATTATTCTATCAGGAACTCCGTTCCAAAATATCTTTGCATAACTTTGTACCAAAATGCCCCGGTTACTTCTGGCAAATGATGAAGTCATGGAATTCTTCAATACTTTGACACTAGCTAGGCAACCTCTCTCGACCCCTCGACCCCCGACTGCTCGGCGATCCACAACCCTAGACCCCCTCATGTCACATTTTGTCGAGTGTCAAAGGATTCAACAAAACCAATACTTCATCATTAGGCGAAAGTAACAGTAGCATGATGGTACCAAGCTCTCCAAAGTTATTTTGGAACGGAGTCCCAGATAGGATAATTCGTAACAAAAGACGGATTATTCTATCAGGAACTCCGTTCCAGAATATCTTTGCATAACTTTGTACCAAAATGCCCCGGTTACTTCTGGCAAATGATGAAGTCATTGAATTCTTCAATACTTTGACCCCCGACTGCTCGGCGATCCACAACCCTAGACCCCCGACTGCTAGGCAACCTCTCGACCCCTCGACCTTCGGCCTCTCGGTCCCTCGACGACCCTCGACCCCGGCCCCCCCTAATGTCGAAGTTATCGGGGAGGGTGTATATCGACATAGACATATCCGATAAAAAAAAGAGGAAGAAGAGAAGAAGAGAAAATTTCTCTTCTTCTCCTCTATTCCTTTCTTCTTCTCCTCTTTTTTTCTTTTTTTTCTTCTTCTTGTTTATTTCTCCTCTTCTTCCTCTCCTCTTCTTCTTTCTTTCCTCTTTCTTATTTTCTTCTTTCCTATCCTTCTTTTTCTAAATTTGTAACTTTTGCATATATAAAACTTTCTATATATATTTAGCATATATAAACAAAAAACTATATAGCCACATACACATATATATACATCACATATACACACATCACATATATACATCAACTTCCTAAGAAAAAATATATTTATATACACATACATATATATTTAACATATATATTTAGCAAATTCCTAAGAAAAAAAATATATACACATACATATAAATACAGCAACTATATATACAGCAACTATATATACTGCAATTTATATAAACATAAAAAAAATATACACATATATACATATATACACAGCAACTATATATATATATATATATATACAGCAATATTAAACATAAAAAAAAAGGAGCCCCTCACATCGGCGGGGCTGGGCGGCGCGACGGCGGCGGGGCGGGGCGGCGTCGGGGCGCGGCGGTGCGACGGCGGCGGGGCGGGGCGCGCGGCGCGACGGCGACGGGCCGGCCGGGGCGCGGTGACGGCGCGGGGCGGGGCGGAACGGGGTCGCCGGGCGGGGCGACGGCGACGAGGCGGCGTCGGGGCGGCGTCGGGGGCGACGGCGACGGCGACGGGGCGACGGGGGCGACGGCGACGGCGACGGGGCGACGGGGGCGGGGAAGGAGAGGGAGGCGTCTGGGCGGGGAAGAAGAACTGAACGAAATTTTCGCAAGTGTTAGTTTATATAGGAGGCGTATTAGTCCTGGTTGGTGGTTGAAACCGGGACTAATACGCCCCTTTAGTCCCGGTTGCTGCCACCAACCGGGACTAAATGTCCCTTTTCAGCAGCCCAAAGGGCGGGAAGGAGGGGCCTTTGGTCCCGGTTGGTGGTACCAACCGGGACTAAAGGGGGGTATTAGCCCCGGTTGTTGCCACCAACCGGGACTAATGCCACCCTTTAGTCCCGGTTGGTGCCACCAACCGGGACGAAAGGCCTTGCCGCGGTGCGGTGGGAAGTTTAGTCCCACCTCGCTAGTTGAGAGTGGGCAGAATCAGTTTATAAGCCCTGCTGCCTCTCTCCTCTCGAACTCCTCTAAACTGCAGGCTATGGGCCTAAACTGACACTGCTTTGCCTGTGGGCTTGCTGGGCTTACTACGGGCCTGAATCCTGGCCCATGGTTGGGTTTCTAGTCGTATTCAGGCCGTGTGGGCCCAGTAGGTGGCATTTTTTTTATTTTTTTTCTTTGTTGCTTTATTTTTTAGTTTTGTTTCTACTTTCAACAAAATACTTACTGTTGCTATTTTTATTTATTTGTTTTCTTTGTTGCTTTATTTATTTGATTTTGTTTCTACTTACAAAAAAATACTTATTGTTGCTATATTTTTTTCAAGTTTTTTTTTGTTTTCTGCATTATTTATTTTCTTTTGTTTTTTGCTTTATTTTTTAATTCTTTCTGGTAAAACCAATTACAAACTTTCTGTTAGTGCAAGTAGTATTCAAATTTGAATAGTTTAAATTTGAAATTATTTGTTTTCTTTGTTGCTTTATTTATTTTATTTTGTTTCTACTTACAATGAAATACTTATTGTTGCTATTTTTTATTTTTTTTGCATGTTTTTTTTTGTTTTCTGCATTATTTATTTTCTTTTATTTTTTGTTTTATTTTTTAATTCTTTCTGGTAAAACCAATTACAAACTTTCTGTTAGTGCAAATTTGAATAGTACAAACGGACAATGGTATCATACTCGTTTGTTACAAAGTTGGCATGGTATCATCATAATAGTTGCGGAAAAAACTTTTCACTTTTTCTTCGCTTGTGTCATTTGCTTATTGCGCCGTAACCATGGATAATCTTCATCGTTTATCAGGATGCTTGGGTCAGCCTTGACTTTGAAGGGAGGAATTTCATGAAACTTTTCATAATCTTCAGACATGTCTGTCTTGCCCTCCACTTCCAGGATGTCCCTTTTTCCTTAAAGAACAATGTGGCGCTTTGGCTCATCGTATGATGTATTCGTTTCCTTATCTTTTCTTTTTCTCGGTCTGGTAGACATGTCCTTCACATAGATAACCTGTGCCACATCATTGGCTAGGACGAACGGTTCGTCAGTGTATCCAAGATTTTTCAGATCCACTGTTGTCATTCCGTACTGTGGGTCTACCTGTACCCCGCCTCCTGACAGATTGACCCATTTGTACTTAAACAAAGGGACCTTAAAATCATGTCCGTAGTCAAGTTCCCATATGTCCACTATGTAACCATAATATGTGTCCTTTCCCCTCTCGGTTGTTGCATCAAAGCGGACACCGCTGTTTTGGTTGGTGCTCTTTTGATCTTGGACAATCGTGTAAAATGTATTCCCATTTATCTCGTATCCTTTGTAAATCAATACAGTCGAAGATGGTCCCCTGGACAACAAGTACAACTCATCACAAACAGTGTTGTCACCTCTGAGACGTGTTTCCAACCAACTACTGAAAGTCCTGATGTGTTCACGTGTAATCCAGTCGTCGCACTGCTCCGGGTGTTTGGAGCGCAGACTGTTCTTGTGTTCATCGACATACGGGGTCACCAATGTAGAGTTCTGTAGAACTGTGTAGTGTGCTTGAGACCAAGAATATCCGTCCCTGCATATTATTGAGTCCCTTCCAAGCGTGCCTTTTCCAGTCAGTCTTCCCTCGTACCGCGATTTAGGGAGACCTATCTTATTAAGGCCAGGAATGAAGTCAACACAAAACCCGATGACATCCTCTGTTTGATGGCCCATGGAGATGCTTCCTTCTGGCCTTGCGCGGTTACGGACATATTTCTTTAGGACTCCCATGAACCTCTCAAAGGGGAACATATTGTGTAGAAATACGGGCCCCAGAATGACAATCTCGTCGACTAGATGAACTAGGACGTGTGTCATGATATTGAAGAAGGATGGTGGGAACACAAGCTCGAAACTGACAAGACATTGCGCCACATCACTCCTTAGCCTTGGTACGATTTCTGGATCGATCGCCTTCTGAGAGATTGCATTGAGGAATTCACATAGCTTCACAATGGCTAATCGGACGTTTTCCGGTAGAAGCCCCCTCAATGCAACCGGAAGCAGTTGCGTCATAATCACATGGCAGTCATGAGACTTTAGGTTCTGGAACTTTTTCTCTGCCATATTTATTATTCCCTTTATATTCGACGAGAAGCCAGTCGGGACCTTCATACTGAGAAGGCATTCAAAGAAGATTTCTTTCTCTTCTTTCGTAAGAGCATAGCTGGCAGGACCTTCATACTGCTTCGGAGGGATGCCGTCTTTTTCGTGCAAACGTTGCAGGTCCTCCCGTGCCTCAGCTGTATCTTTTGTCTTTCCATACACGCCCAAGAAGCCTAGCAGGTTCACGCAAAGGTTCTTCGTCACGTGCATCACGTCGATTGAAGAGCGGACCTCTAGGTCTTTCCAGTAGGGTAGGTCCCAAAATATAGATTTCTTCTTCCACATGGGTGCGTGTCCCTCATCGTCATTCGGAACAGCTAGTGCGCTGGGGCCCTTTCCAAAGATTACGTGTAAATCATTGACCATACCAAGTACGTGATCACCGGTACGCATGGCGGGCTTCTTCCGGTGATCTGCCTCGCCTTTGAAATGCTTGCCTTTCTTTCGACATTGATGGTTGGTCGGAAGAAATCGACGATGGCCCAGGTACACATTCTTCCTGCACTTGTCCAGGTATATACCTTCAGTGTCATCTAAACAGTGCGTGCATGCGTGGTATCCTTTGTTTGTCTGTCCTGAAAGGTTACTGAGAGCGGGCCAATCGTTGATTGTCACGAACAGCAACGCCTTTAGGTCAAATTCCTCCTGTTTGTGCTCATCCCACGCACGTACACCGTTTCCATTCCACAGCTGTAAAAGTTCTTCAACTAATGGCCTTAGGTACACATCAATGTCGTTGCCGGGTTGCTTAGGGCCTTGGATGAGAACTGGCATCATAATGAACTTCCGCTTCATGCACATCCAAGGAGGAAGGTTATACATACATAGAGTCACGGGCCAGGTGCTGTGATTGCTGCTCTGCTCCCCGAAAGGATTAATGCCATCCGCGCTTAAAGCAAACCATACGTTCCTTGCGTCCTTTGCAAAATCCTCCCAGTACTTTCTCTCGATTTTTCTCCATTGCAACCCGTCAGCGGGTGCTCTCAACTTCCCGTCTTTCTTACGGTCCTCACTGTGCCATCGCATCAAATTGGCATGCTCTCTGTTTCTAAACAAACGTTTCAACCGTGGTATTATAGGAGCATACCACATCACCTTCGCAGGAACCCTCTTCCTGGCGGGCTCGCCATCAACATCACCAGGGTCATCTCGTCTGATCTTATACCGCAATGCACCGCATACCGGGCATGCGTTCAGATCGTTGTATGCACCGCGGTAGAGGATGCAGTCATTAGGGCATGCATGTATCTTCTGCACCTCCAATCCTAGAGGGCATACGACCTTCTTTGCTGCGTATGTACTGTCGGGCAATTCGTTATCCTTCGGAAGCTTCTTCTTCAATATTTTCAGTAGCTTCTCAAATCCTTTGTCAGCCACAGCATTCTCTGCCTTCCACTGCAGCAATTCCAGTACGGTACCGAGCTTTGTGTTGCCATCTTCGCAATTGGGGTACAACCCTTGTTTGTGATCCTCTAACATGCGATCGAACTTCAGCTTCTCCTTTTGACTTTTGCATTGTGTCCTTGCATCGACAATGACCCGGCGAAGATCATCATTTGGTTCCTCTTGATCTTCAGCAGCTTCACCCGTTGCAGCATCATTGGGCACATCGTCTGGTTCCTCTTGATCTTCACCAGCTCCCCCCATTGCAGCATCACCGTATTCAGGGGGCACATAGTTGTCATCGTACTCTTCTTCTTCGCCGTCTTCCATCATAACCCCTATTTCTCCGTGCCTCGTCCAAACATTATAGTGTGGCATGAAACCCTTGTAAAGCAGGTGGGAGTGAAGGATTTTCCGGTTAGAGTAAGACATCGTATTCACACATTTAGTGCATGGACAACACATAAAACCATTCTGCTTGTTTGCCTCAGCCGCATTTAGAAACTCACGCACGCCCTTAATGTACTCGGAGGTGTGTCTGTCACCGTACATCCATTGACGGTTCATCTGCGTGCATTTATATATAATTAAGTGTGTCAAAAACCATTACAGAACATCATAAATAGATAATTAAGTGACCAAATGGATAAAAGTTCATCATCACATTAAAACCAAAGTACATACATATATAGTTCTCATCTAACAACATATAGCTCTCCATACACATCGAAACTATGTAAAACATTTCAACGCGAAAACAAATGCTATCATAATCGCAACCAAGGTAACAATTGATCCAACGGCATAGTGATACCAAGCCTCGGTATGAATGGCATATTTTCTAATCTTTTTAATCTTCAACCGCATTGCATCCATCTTGATCTTGTGATCATCGACGACATCCGCAACATGCAACTCCAATATCATCTTCTCGTCCACAATTTTTTTTATTTTTTCCTTCAAGAATTTGTTTTCTTCTTCAACTAAATTTAACCTCTCGACAATAGGGTCCATCTTGATCTTGTGATCATCGATAACTTCCGCAACATGCAACTCCAATTCCATCTTCTCCTCCTCCATTTTTTCCAATTTTTTCTTTAACGAAATGTTTTCCTCTTCAACTAAATTTAACCTCTCCACAAGAGGGTCGGTTGGAATTTCCGGTTCAACTACCTCCTAGACATAATAAAACATCTATGCATGTCAGGTTGGTCGGCATAACTATCATAAGCACTAAAACAAATAGTTATAAATTAAAGATAATATACCACAACCGAATCGTAGACCGGACGAGGGCCCACGTGGGCGGATATCAAAACCATCGCACTATATAATAACAAGCAATAATAAACGTAAGAAAATTAGACAAATATCTATCTAAAGCAATAATAAAAGTAAGAAAAGCATGGACATAACAAGAGGCTCACCACGGTGGTGCCGGTGACGAGATCGGCGGGGGCGATCGACGGCGGCGAAGACGGGGACGGGACGTGATGGACCGCTAAACCTAGACAAATCTCGGAGAAAATAGAGCTTCGAGAGGAGAAAAGCTTAACTAGTGTGGCTCGGGCATTCCACCGAACACGTTGTGTGCATAGGAGGTGAGCTAGAGCACCACTAACCCCTCTCCCCCTCGGCCAGAAAAAAAACAGAGCAGTGAGCTCTGCTCTTGAGTGAGGGGGTTTATATAGGCAACTCACTGGTCCCGGTTGGTGCTACAAACCGGGACTAAAGGGGTGCCTTTGGTCCCGGTTCATAACACCAACCGGGACCAATAGTGGTGGGCCAGGAGCAAGAGCCATTGGTCCCGGTTTTTAGCTCCAACCGGGACCAATAGGTCCAGACGAACCGGGACCAATGGCCCACGTGGCCCGGCCGGCCCCCTGGGCTAACGAACCGGGTCCAGTACCCCTATTGGTCCCGGTTCTAGATTGAACCGGGGCTAATGGGCTGGACCAATGCCCTGTTTTCTACTAGTGCCCTAGGCTGGGCTAATTAGCAACTCTTTTGTTAGTGGGCTGATTTGAAATAGGGTTCTCACGTCAAACTTTTGAAAATTAGCGAGGTAAACAGGTAGCTCATGAAATTTATTTGCTCGCTAGTTAAGCTCGTTAATCTTAACGAGCAAAAAACAATGTTTGGCTTGGTTCATTAACAAACGATAACATGCTGAAATAAGCCGAATTTTTCGTCCAGCCCTAGTCCAGCTCTTCACGGGTGGGTTCGCTAGCTCTGTTAGGTTTAGAGCACTTGATCCGTAGCATCATAGATCCGATGTAGAAGTTATGAAAGATATAAAATTCCTGGACATACGCTAATGTCGGATGTGTTCCATCCTTGATGGCGTTGGTAATTTTCTTTAACTTTACAACTTACAAAGATCATACGGCTGCAATACCTTAATATATAATGGTCCATGAGATGAAGGGCGGATATTTTATGATTAAAGTGGGATTTTCTGTCAAATCTCTACATCTTTCTTCGTAGTTTTCTTTTCGTGTATAATGGATATAAGTTGTGCGTAGAACTCGTC
This sequence comes from Secale cereale, assembly GCA_902687465.1. Lineage (NCBI taxonomy): Eukaryota > Viridiplantae > Streptophyta > Magnoliopsida > Poales > Poaceae > Secale > Secale cereale. The sequence goes on along the minus strand of LR738714.1, from coordinate 869,464,620 downwards.
TAGATGAGATATAGTTTGGTCACATTCACTTCACATTAGTTAACATTATGTTTGATCGATGTCATCAGATCGCTTGCTAATATCGTACCTGGACCGGCCCAACTTATCAGCAAGCGCGTAGAAAAAACATATCACGTTGCTAGCCGTGTAATGAGCAAGCACGCAACAAAAAACTTTTTCAGCTTTAAGGGCATCAAGCCACCAGAGTCATTGCGCTAGTGTATAATATAAATTCAAAATAGTATAGCTTTTAACTGAATTTCCAAAATATACCATTTTTCAACCATAACGTTTAGAAAATTATTCATCTATTTTTTAATAAAAAACAGGAGTTTAAAAATATTGGCAATTTTTTTAAAATGTTTGTGAATTTGATGTTGAATAATTTTTAAAAAATGTTCATTAATTTAACAAATTATTAGCAAGTTTAAGAAATGTCCGTGAGTTTGACTATTTTTGCAAATTTACAAAATATTCATCGCAGTCGGCAAAAAAATATCATGAACATGCAGTTGCGTGTTGCCTCCCCCTTATAAACATCTAGCTGGGACTCTATTTGAAAACATGTAGTTGCGACTCCGTATAAAAATATGTAATTCTGACCCCTACCAAACACATGCAGTTTCGACCCCCTTGAAAAACATGGAGTGGCGACTCAATTTGAAAACCTGCAGCTGATGACCCCCTTGAACACATGCGGTTGCGACCCCCCTTGAAAACATTGATAACATGCAGTTGCTGCCTCAT
>LR738714.1:869390618-869463734 GCA_902687465.1 Secale cereale | reverse complement strand
AGTTGCGACTCCATTTGAAAACATTCAGTTGCGACAATCCCACAACACATGCAGTTGCGACACCCCTTGAACTCATACAGTTGCGACCACATTTTAAAACTTGCGGTTGAGACTCTCTCTCAACACATGCAGTTCCGACCACAATTTAAAACTTGCAGTTGTGATCCTATTAAGAACTAGTAGTTGCCACCCCCTCGAAAAAATGCAGTTGCGGCCAGATTAAGAACTTGCCGTTGCGAACCCCCTTTGAAAACTTGCACTTGGAACCCATAAAAAACATGTATCGCAACCTCATTTAAGAACGTGCAGTTGCAACACTCTTGAAAATTTGCAGTCGCGACTGATTTGAATATTTGACAGCGAAAAAAAATGAAAAAGAAACCAAATGATAACAAGAATATGGAAATCAAATGCGAAAAGCTCACCTCGTTTCAGCTTCTCTCCCTCTTGTACTCAAACTGTATGCGTCCATAAGGGCATCTTCAGCCGCGCCCCAGGAAGGCCTCCCCAGGTGTTTTTTTTTTTTTGCGCCGGCGCCGAAAAAACGGCCTAGTCGCGCCTTCAGGAGCCCGATTTTCGCCGGCCTGGGCCGAAAACAGCGCCGGCGGACCCAGGCCGAACCTGGCGCGCTGTGGGGCGACCGGGGGCGAACTGTTTTGGCGCGAAAAATCCGCGGGCCAGCCGCGTCAGCGACACGGCGGCTCGTCTTCCCCAACTGCCTCGGTTCCAGCGGGGAATCAATGGCAAGGCTGCCGCCGGTCAGCATTGCCATTGATTCCTCACGGGCGGCGCGTCACGGGATGGCGCGCCGATGCCTCCCCTCCCTCGCACGCGTACACACGGGCGCGGAGCGGCTATAAAAGCCGGCGGTCTCTCAGTCGCCTGTGCCCACACCAGACTCGCCCCTCGCCGCCGCCCAGCCCCTCTCTCTCCGTCCCCGTTTTCCTCTCCCGAGCGCCACCGGCAGCCCCTCTCTCTCCCTCTCTCCACCGCCGAGCCCATCGCCATGGCAGAACGCTTCCCCGGAGATGAGGCGGCGACGAACGGCTTCGGCCGCCGTTCGCTCCGCGAACAGGAGTCCTGGCTCCGTTCCAGGCGAACATCCCGGCGCCGCGGCAAATAGCGGAATTTTTTCTGATGGGAGGGATGATTTCTGAAGGATTTTGCTCATTGTTGAGCCATTTAGAGGGAGTGGTGGAGGATTTCGCGGCAGCAGCCATAGCATAGCGGCGAGGCTCCTGGGCAGCTATCGCGGTAATTTCGTGGGCTATTTGAATCTATGAGCATACAGCAGGTTTGCTTTATCATACAGAGATAATAAACGTAGAACAATAACAAATGATGGTATGATATTCCTTGACAAATAATCAGTATTATGTATGGACTTAATAAGGTAGCTAGCACTAGCACTATGTTATACTTGTGGAAACAATAATTTGGGAGAGATGAAGATTTCGAACAAGTGTACACTTCTTGAACATACGGTGGCCACAAGCTTTGCCATGTTCAGTGCAGAAGCAATTGCTGGATACCTTACTCCCGTGGTGGTTTGCCTCAAAAAACTAAACTAAATAATCCGGGGGTGGTACCGATTATGATTGTCTGTCCATCACGTACGAGGACAAGCAGTGGCTTAGGGCATCTCCAACCAAAAACCCGCAAATTTCCTTCCACATCCGTCCACGGATAGGGCCGCCATCCAACCGTAGCCGCACACATTTCAACCCGCATTTGAACCAACCAGACGAATTTCATACGAACACAATGGATTTCATTAAAATTCAAAGATAATTTACATAAAATGGTCGATATTTCGACGTGTTTAACTAAAAAAACTAGAAAAAAAAATTCTAAAATCTATACCAGATGACCACCACGTAGGCGTGGCCGCCCTGCCTGCCGCATCGTCGTCGTCGTCCATGCCATCGTCATTGTCGTCGTCCCTCCAAGGTCGGTATGTTAGCGAAGGGTCACGGCATCCTTGTCCGACGATTTCCTGCCGTTCGCGAAGGAGCCTCTCTGCCTCTTGCGGCACCGTGTGAAGGGCGGCCACGTCAACTGCCGACATGGCCTTCGGAGTCCCAACAGTGGCCTTGCCACGACCGGCGTTCGTGGAGTAGTCGCTAAGCGACCACTCCTCACCGATCGTGGCGAGCTCGCCATCAAGGCAGAAACGGCCCCCTCCGAGGGGTCACAGAGTAGTCGACTGCCCACGCGACTGTGAGGTCTGGGTCGTTCCAGACCCATTTCGGCGCCACATCGCTCTTGGCTTTTGAGGATCCTCCAAAATGTACTTAAGATCAACAAGGTCCCTAAGTTATGTGGCATCCTTTCCCTCGAATTTCATGATTTGTTCAAACCCGGAGCGGCGACCGGCATTGCGCTGGTCATACCTCGTCTGCCGCCACGCCTCGCGCTCCGTCTTGGACACCACGGGTCCACGGCCTGACGTTCGGAGGCGCAGGCATATCCGCCTCCTCCGGGGTAGTGGAGAATGCGGCTCCGTGCCTTCATGATAGCCAGCGGCAACTCCTCCTTTATTTTGCGGTGTTGGAGGCATGGTGGTGCGGCATACCATGGTGGGGATGCCGGCTTGTTCGTTACGCAGCGTCCGATCTGCACAACGCGCTTGCTCGAGGGTGGGGGTGACGACAACTCGACCTTGACGCGGCGTCCGATCTGGAGACTACGGTTGTGCTGGGGCAAGACGGGCTCATCCTTCGCCGGATGGAGCGGCTGGTTGCATGGCGGGCACGGCCGTTCGACCTTCACGTGCGCCAACGATGGTGGCGACGGCCCCATCTAACTTAACGAACTCTCCGTCAGCAGCTCGATCTGATGGTCGAATTCTTCGACCATCACGACAGCCTCCGAGAGGAGGCGGGGCTACTGCGTCGGTTGCTCGAGCTACTGCTCCGGTCGGTGCCGCTGGGCCTGGTCCTCGTCGCCAGAGGAGATGACCATCTCGTCCTGGGCAGAGGAGCCGGCCACCGTGGATGCCGAAGGGCCCGGAGAAGACGGTGGCTAGACTAATTACCACCGAAGGAAGTGCTTCCACTGACGCCGCCTGTCGGCACATTGATCCATGACTTGGGCATGGCTTCCGCGATCGAAGAGGAGGAAGGGCCGGAGGAGTGTGGTGGTGACGGGGAGGCAGAGAAGTGCGGCGGCGCTGGGGAAGGGGGATTGCGGCTCTCTGCTTCATCGGAGCATGGCATATAAAGCTGCGGCCAGGCCTTGCGAAGTGTTGGCCAGCCCACTTTAATGCGGTGAAGTGGTCTGAGTCTGTTCTTAGTGAAACTGTGTCCGCATTGATGCGGCGGCTCCCGAGAGTTCTCGTCGGTTAGGGCCACCCTCCGTCCCTCCGGTCAAATCGTGGCATCAATGCTGGCCACTGCATGCGCAAGGCCAGCATGAATGCGGCACGTTAAGCGGTGTGTGCATTGGCAGGAAGGCGTGGGAAGGATGAGTGGTTTTTTTTTGGTGGGCCAAGACGTCGTTAGTGGGCTTGAGATCGGTCCGGACTCCCACAAAACCCCTCACATTTGTCTCCGGTTTGCGGAAGTAATCGCGTCCGTACCTCACCGAGGACCAATATAGATCGGCGTCGGATGGCTTCCGCGGTCTGGACAGCACGATCGGACGCATGCAGGAGGTTTGCGGATCCGCCTTTAAGGCCATCCTTATCAGTCTAATCAAGCAACATTAGACAGCAAGCCTCGGACAGGTGCAGAAGAACAGCTTCTCATAGCGATTGGAATATTCGCTTGAATCTCGAGCGCAACAGTACTAAACCCAAGAACCTGCAGTGTTGACCTTATCTAGCAGTTCTGATCTCTATTCACCAGAGCAACTATCGGGGAGATACTGATATACACTCTGTCTTGAATCACAACTGAAAGTCTTTCGAAATAGTTCATCGAAGTGTCGATCGGCGCGCCAAGGTATGCTGTATCATGCTTCGAGATATTTTTTTCCAATCTCTAGCATCATACACACAGATGCGCATGCTTATATCAGTGGCACTATATGACATTTGTTGACATGTTCTTTTTATTTTCCTAAGCCTACTAGAATTGGCTGTGTGCAACCTCAATGTCTTGAATCTTGACATTGTGTTGTCGGAGTGGTGGGAAAAGAGTTTCCTTCTACTAGTATCTAAAAACATTCTTTACCTGCAACTGATAGGTTTGTGTAATCCTGCAACATTGCAGTGCGGGACAAATGACTACTTTGATGGATCACGTGGTGAAGTCCTTGAACGATTGGTCATTCCGGATAGCAGTGATTAACAGCCTAGTCGCGCATGTTTACCTCATCCTCTTCGCGGGGATCCGTCGGTGCGGACCCTTTGGGTATCCCGGATTGCTGGGAGGCTTGTTGTGGCTGTCTTACCAGTTGACTGACTGGGCTCCTGGATACGTCCTTGGCAACTTGTAGTACCTTGCAGACAGGAAGTGCGACAACCTGATTGTTGCATTCTGGGTTCCATTCCTTGCTGATTACTACCTTGGTCTTGGATTTAATGTGGCTGGTCATTACTCTCGGGTCAACCTGGACATGCATGCATTATTAACTGATGAGTAGTTTGGGAAGTTATCATGCATGCCCCTCAATACATCGTTGCTTCAGTTATCAAGTCGATAAAACAAACCGAATCGATTTTGTTTGGTTACCAGGCAAACTCAAACTCGTTTTTCCTTGTTTGCATGTGCCGGGCCAGCTTGTTCGTGCTCATGTGTGTTCCCGTGTCCGATCAGATCTGCTACCGGAGTCCGTTGTCCACACAAATTCGGTTTGGCCTGTTTTCAATCAATATTAACGTGGTTTGGTCCTAAGCTAGCTGCCTATAGCAAACCAAGGCCTCGGACTCTAAACACACAACCCCCATGGCTCCACGGAACCGCGGACGAAACACCATATGTGTGGGGACACCGGCAACAGAGATCACGGAACCATTGTCCCTCCCAGCCGATCTCCTACTTGAGATCGTGGCATGCACCGACCTTTTCACCCTCGTCCGCTGCGCTGCCACCTGCAAGCACCTCCGCCGTGACATCCTAAGCCCGCCATTCCTTCACCGCGTCACCCAACACATGGCTCCCTCCATTCTCGCCGACCTCTCCTCCGATGACAAACAGCCCCTAACTCTGACTCTGGTCCACCCAGTGACACCCGCTGCTGCGTCTTTTTGCCATGATCACCTCTCGCCCTTCATGTCACGCCGCACGGCCAGCCTCCTCGAGCAATACAGTCCAGTTGCATTCCGGGGCGGCCTCATCGTCCTCAGCAACTTACGTGTCAATACGCGAGACAAGTACAAACACTGTTTTGACATGTGCGTGCACAATCCCATGACAGGCCAGACCACCTTCCTCTCAAAATCACCCTATGTCCAGATTAGCATCACCTCCTTCCATGAGTACATCCTGCTCACCGCTGCGGATAGCATTGACTGCTCCTTCATGCTGGTTTTCATGGATCGCAACTTGTGTAAGAGCATCAAAGTACACACCGCCACATCATCCTCTGGTACCTGGGGGCCTCTCGCTACTTACGACAGGCACCGTGACTCCCTGTGGTGGTCAGTCTGTGACTACAGCCAACCCGCAATCCTCCACGGTGGTGTTCTCCACTGACTAGCGGACCACGGCAAACAAATCCTCACCTATGATGTGAGGACGAGGATGTCGGGACTGGTGAAGCTCCCACCTACCAACTGCAATGAAAAGCACCTCCACTTGGCAACGTCGTCAGACGGGAACGTATTGAAATTGATCACTATAGATGGGTTTATGATATCCATGTGGCTACACCTCCCCACGGTACAAGCAAGTGGTGGTGGTGCTAGTAGTTGGGTGCTGGAAGGTGTGATCGATATAGAGGAGAAGCTGCGGTCATTGTACCCAGACCTTCCTGTTGTAGGTGGCTCTGATGTACTAGTTGAGCTTAATGGATCTGGAAAGAGGAATGGAGACATGGTAGAATTGCAGGTACGTAATCAAGCTTGCACGTTTCTTGATTTGAAGACAAAGGACATGCATCAGCAAAAGTATAGCTCATGCTCCCCGTTGTTTGAGATCGACCTGCCATCTCACCTACAAACCATGCAAGTTTTCTCTTAGCTAGCAAGCTAGCCAAGTAGGTAGGGTATGTTACAAATGTATTTACCACCTTGATCGAGTGGTGCTTGATTAGTCCATATTAGATTTTATTTTATCGTATCATACGTGCACATGAATACATGGTCTAATGAGTAATATAAAGTCCACCCGACATCGGATGCATTCCATATATACATTATAGGACAAGGATGGATATTTTATATCTAAGTGTATGCATGTCTCATGCAAACAAGAAAACTCGATCATACCGAAGCCGTCCGATTTGGGTGTGTGTGATCAGCTAGCTGATTACGTTCTCCAGAAAAAGTCGCCTTGGTGATTACATACAATATTAATAGATGGATCTGCAGTGGGAGACCACATACGCTTTCAATGGTTCCTATAGCTAGATAGCTATATCTTTTTTTGGAATGAAGGCTCAAGAAGAGCCTGGCTTTGAATTAGCAAAGCCATCAACCAGCCAGGAATTATAATGACCCAAACAACGGGAAAGAAAAAAAAAAGAAACTAGAAACGGCAGATACAAGGTGCTACAACAACAGCTTATATGCACCCCAACAGAAAGCACAAGGATTTACTACAGGAAAAATAGCTAATTGTTGATGGAGCTCATCGACGCGAATGAAGCACCAAAGCAATGACAGTAAGCGAACTTCAAGAGGGAATTGCGCTCAACGAAGATGAACATGCCCTCATCTAACCCAAAAGGAGACGACCATCATTGAACCTTCCTTGATCAATTCCGAAGCTGACCCCTGCCCCTCGCCCTGGATCGAAGGGCGCCGGACCGTCGCAAATTGAAGCAGCTCACCCTAGAGCAAGGAGCCGTAGATTCTGTAGCGCCTTGGGAGAATCTCAGTGTGACCCACCCACTGTGCAAGATCATCAGGAAAAGAGCCAAACCGCAGCTGAATGGTCCATACACAAAGAAATGAAGCTATTCGAAGGACGAGGGCATCGAAGAAACAATCGCTGAGTTGATAAACACCTGAAGCTGTGACAAAATTATAGCTCAGATTAGGATCCATGTCCGAATCGCCTATGCCGTGCTACTGCACACGGGGGAGAGGAACCATATCCCCTCCCCCACCATGGCAACACACAAACGACAGTCCTACGGACAACCACAGGGAGCTAATCTCGCGAAAAATCCCAGTGTTAGCTCCAAAACATTGATGTCTCTGCTCGCTGGAGAACCACATCCACACGCCAATGCACACCCCCAACTCGCCCAGACCAGAACTGGCAAAGGTTTTCACCCGGGTATGAGAGGGGAGAGAAAGGGGATCGAACCTCGACGGCGCCTTTGACAAGGGGAATGACGCCAACCGGCGTCACCGCCGCCGTGACCGGAACAGCCGGCCAAAGATTTCTACCGGTTCGAGCTCGCAACTCCGTCGTCCCCACCTTCAACGGATCCGGCGACCGACACCCGCCACGACCCAGATCCAGCGGGGAAAAGACGAGGGAAGGGGGGGGGGAGGAAACCCCCAGATCTAACGCGCAGCCAGGGGCACAAGGCCACCCGCCTTGACCGTCGTCCAACGCCTCCACCACTCGCCGCCCGCACGGCCAAGTGGGGAGGAGGAGCACCAGCGAATGCCGCTCTCCGCAGAGCAGGCGCCGCCGCACCACCCGAGGCCGCCGCCTCGGCTACAGGGGCCCTTCCCGCGGAGACGAAGGAGCACGGTCTCGCCGCCACCTTCCTTGGCTGTCGCGTGGACTTCGCCGGTGACCCCTTTGGCAGTGGCGAGGGAAGGGAGAGGAGGGAGGCTCGGCGGCTAGGGTTGCGTCACCGCCCGCGTCACCCCGGGCGGAGCGGAGAGGGGGCCTTGGAGTCTTTTTTCCGCAACCTGACTACACTAGAGCTACTTTGTCGATAGCTACTTATAGCAAGGCACCTAACTCAAACGCACACGACCCATGGCGCCACGGCCACAGAAACCCCGTTGAAAGAACATATGTCTGGCGCATCATGTTCCTCCTTTGTTGAAGGTGAGGTGGCCTATGCAAGTGCCTCACTCTTATGCCTCTTTAGTAGCAAGTAAGTGACATATCTATACGCATCACTAAAAGGGAAATGAATTGGGATTATTTCTTGCCCAAATTAGCCATGTTCGAGAAAATAGAAAAATAGCTAGGTCGCTAGAGCCAAAGCCGCAGTGCATACAAGTTAGGAAAGAAAATCTCTTGGCTTGCAGTTGTAAGAAATATGGTAGGTCGAAGTCTAATGAGAAAAATTTCTCATGACTCCATTCTATTGTGCACTGGATAATTATTTGGAGGAGAGTATAGGACGGGAAACTCAAATTGTTAGCAATATTTCCAGATTTGTAAGAAACTAAGAACAAGTAAGATTTTGAAAACCTCCCCTTTGGTCGGGGTGGTATAAAGCCGGTAAGTTGTTTTAGAGACCAACATCGAAAATCCAAGGCGAGATGTACACTATATATCCAGCAATAAAAACTATTGTAAAAGCAATGGCATGACTTACATAATAACAAAACAATATCCGGTCGAAACAGTAAAATCCATTTGTATCGTCCCCAACTTACTAGGCCTACGAGCTAGCTAGGAGAACACTTTCATGGTTTGTAAGCGATGTGGTAGGTCGATCTCCAACATCGAGGAGCGCTGCTTTTGCACATGGGTTTCCTTCGTCTCCAAATCAAAAACTACGAGCGCACCATAGCGACCTTTCTCACATACCTGTAGCAACACAGTTAGGGGCCAATCGTCATAGGTGCTGTAGGCGAGGATGCTTGGATTTGGGTCGCGCGTTGATGTGCTCGCGACAGAGGACGACAAGGCCGCCGCGGGACGTCAGCGGTTCGTACCGACTAAAAAGCTTCATGGCGTGACGCGACATGTAAGGCGAGAGCTAGTTGCGGCATAAGGACACGACGGTAGGGGTGACCGGGTAGACCACAGTTAGGGGCCAATCGTCATAGGTGCTGTAGGCGAGGATGCTTGGAGCCACCTTTTGGGTAATGCCGTGGATGAAGTGTGGACTGAGTATGTCACGACGGAGGTGCTTGCAAATGGCGGCGCAGCGGACAACCGTGAGAAAGTCGGTGTGCGCCATGATCTCGAATAGGACATCAGCAAGGAGGGTAGTCAGGATCTCCGACGCCACCGGCGCACGCAGGTTGTCTCGTGGGCGTTTGCGTGTCGCCATGGGTAGTACGTGTTTGAGTTGGAACTTGGAAGGCCTGTATAACCAGCCAGCTACAGGTAGAGAACGACCGCACGTACCTCTGTCTCCGGCTGCAGACCCTGTTAACATATCGCATCACCGAGCTTTGGCTAGTTCGTGTGGAGAACGGAACCCAAACCGGACGGAGCAGAACGTTATTATATTTGTATATACTAGTAAGCTTGCACGTGCAACGCACGATAGCACAATAGGAAAAAAAAATCCTCTCTCTGATCATTCCCTTGAAAACAAACTAATTTTGATCTTGAATGTGGTGTCATCGATTCCCCTGTAACTTATGAGGCCTCATGCATGTATAATAAACAGTGAAAAATCGCCTTCACACGACATGCCAAATGTGTTTTCGCAAGAACGAGCACACTCTCCAGATAAATGACCCCAAATATACTAAAATATGCAGAAATTTCCTAATTAAACAATATTTCAGCCAAGTAAAAATGGAAGAAGCAGTCCCTTTTTAAGAAATGGCTGCCAACTAAATTATTGCACCCAAAAATGAACTTGGCATGTTTGTTCAGATTACAGAATCCTTAGGGTTCAGTTCAGAACAATGAGTTTCACGAAAGAATGATACCCAGGTTGAGCAACATGTTATAATTAGCTACAAACCTTACAGTAATAGGAAAATCACAATTTTCTTGTGAAATTGTTTACTAAAAGAACAGAATTTGGTAGTTCAGTTCAGAAACAAGAAGTTTTTTTTGTTATGTGTGTGTGTGGTGCAGTGTGGCTCCAATGAATATTCAGTAGTAAATACACATTCTTTCTTTTTATGTGTGAATACACATTCTTAAATGAATCCTCTAATGAAAAAGGCATCACAATTAACTATTTAACTGTCCCATTTGTGTATCCATTGAAATGTCAGTAACAAAATTAGCAGTAATCAGTAGGTGTACGGTGTACCTCTTGTTTCTTCAAAACTTATGAACAATAAAATTGGGGATGAACGACTCCCGATAACCAAACCACAGCATTCTCAAGATGACCACCACCACCGATGGCTTACCGCCAAGCTTCACACATCTCCCCTCCCCTGAACCCCTGACCAAGGTCCTCATTTTCTCGTAAGAGCTATGACGCGTGCCTCCCTGTGCTACCACATTTAGTTTGGGTGAGGTCTCCTGGTCCTGTTTTAATGTTATGGCAAAACATACCATGTTCATTTCAAGTTGACGCCATCTCTAAGATTACCTATTCACATGAATATGGGATTTTTCAGAATTTCAAATCTAGGTGTCAGAACTTAACACATGAATAGTCTAGTGCTCAACGGTGACAACATTTGTGACAATCGTATCCCTCCCAGGCAGCCCTACCAACGGCAAGGTATCTATTACAGACTTTCGTGTTGGGAAAGTAACATCATTATGTCATCACAACATTGAACTGCAAACTATTATTATGCCTCAGCGTAAAAAGAGAAGAAACATAGAAATAGAGCTTCACCTGAATAAGCACTTGGAAGTCTGACAGATATTATGAATGGTAGGCGAAAAATGTCTCCATTGTCTAGCACACCATCGCCTGTTACAATTAAACACACTCGTTTTCCTGCACATCCTATTTTTGTTAGGTGCTAATTGCTGCAATATAGATATGCACGTACCTCAAAGTGTCCCGTGCGTGCGTTGGCTACCGAGCATCCATCCAGAATCGTTCATAGCAGCCAGCGATCTGTCTTCTTGTGTTCCTTCAGGCAGCTTGCTGCAGGATCACGTTAGGAGCAGATCAGATCAGCGTGCTCCGCATGATTGTGCTGCCCGAGTGCACGGTGGAGGAGCCGGTCGAGCTCAGCGAGGCGTGCACGATAAGGCCAGCGCCCGCCGCTCCTGGCCGCCACTTTGTCCCCACTTCTCATTTTCCTCCTCATCATCCTGCAGCAAAACACAGAGTTGAGATGCATCAGACTTTCACAAATCATAAAGTAACTTTGGAACTTTCTACCTATATACAGATATAATATAATTAGTGCTTGCATAATTACTTTCTTCCATGCAGTACAGTGAGGCATCTTATTGTGGATTTGCACAGGTAGCAGTAGTAGTGCCGACACCTGCTAATTAGACGAAACAAGAACCTCGCTGTAGGATGGACCGAAGGAGACTGAGCGAAGCAGCACTTACCTGCAGACCATCGAATCGTTGGCGTCGGGTGCAGGAACTGTTTAACGCAGAGGAAGAACACATCTGTTTAGGGAGGAGCTTCTACGTTTTTGCGGCGTGGCGGAGTCTTTGTTGCCGGCCGTGTGGAGGACGGAGGAGTCGCCGTCGGACGTGAGGGGACCGGCCGGGGACGGGCACCGAGATCCATAGAAGAGGCTGCCAGGCGGCCGCCGATGGTGAGGCGCGAGGGAGGTGGACAGGCGGGCCGCCGACAGGCGCAGCGCGCCACAGGAGAGGCGGACAAGCGGGGCCGACGGTGAGCGGCCTGACGGAGGTTGCCCTGGCGGCGTGCATTGTAGGACACAGAGGAGAGCAGTGCAAGCGACCGCGGCGGTGGGAGGGACGCCGATGCGCAGTCGGGGAGATGCGTTTAGCCTTTTTTTTTAGGGGGGCGTACAACCTTTTTTTTAGGAAGGCGTTTTGTCTTCTGTTGTGCCATTAAACACGGAATCAATTTGGATTAATGAAGGAAAGCTATATTCGGGATGGACTCGCGGCGTGGAAGGTTTCGTTCGGCAGAGCTTTCGTCCGCCCAAGCAATTTGCTAAATGCAGTTTTACCTGAGGGTTAGTATAATCTTAACGGTTAGATGAAGTAGGTGGGCCTAATCGTGAGGCTGTAATTCCTTCGCGTTGTTACGTGGAGCCTAGGCTGGGTGCACTTAGCAATGAATATGTTTGCTTGTTTAATAGTAGTATAGATATATACTAGCACAAATGCCCGTGCGTTGCAACGGGAGAAAAACTAAAAAATAAACTTTTTCCATGTCAAAACAATCAGAAAGCCGCTCCGTAATCTCTCCTTGGTCATCACACATAGCAGTAAAGGAAGGGTGCCTCTTCGAGAGACGATGCGAGCTTTTATGCCCTTCTATCATGACCCCGTTGGAATCCTTAAGCACGACCGCTATGCCACCGCCGGGAACATGGACAGATTCAGTTGCTCCGCCAGTAGTATATACCTCGACCACGCTGGCCAACAGGCGCTGCACGCGTTGTTTGTAACACCCCAAATTTTTGACTTGGTTTTTCTTGCAATCTTTTGGCCTTTTTGAAAGGGGATTGTTTGGATCCTTTCTTTTGCCCTTCTAAAAACCCTTTTGTCAAAGTTTGTGTGTCTTCTCAAGCTTGGTTTTTAGCCTTGAAGTTCTCCTCTTGTGTTTGGCTCAAGCACAAGTTGGGTTTCAAATGGAGTTGTTTTAGTTCACCTCTCTTTGTTTTAAAGTTCTCAAGTTTGGCCTTGACCTATCACCCCTCCAACCTTCATCTTGCCATGATCCCAACATGAGAAATCCTCCCCAAGACTCTCTTCACATCATGGGACAAGCATTTCTTAAATTCCAGCAAGTTTGAACCTCATTGGGATTTTTCTCCTATTTATTTCACTTCAAAACAAATTCTGTCTTGTATAGTGGATCTTGGTGATTTACAAAGGAACCACCTTTTTCATCTATCTATTTGACTCCAAACCAACTCTCCTAGATAGTCCTTAATACCCACAACCTAGATCCATCTTGTCTCACTGGCCCACAGTTCAAATTTTTCAAATTTCACCTGCTGCAAGTTTGGACCAGATTTGCAAAATTTGGTGAAATTCATATTTATCTTCTTCCAAAAATTCTGTGAAAAATCATGCAGCCTCTAGATACATCAAGAGGCCACTCCACCAAAAATCAGCTCCAGAGACATTGCACAAATACCAGAATCATTTCATCAAACACCTAGCCTGCACTGAACTGTTAGCTGTTAACTGAAACTGTCGACAGTTAACACTTCGTCAGTTTCATCAGTTTCGACAGTCGACATGCGCGGCGACAAAACGTGTCTGTATCTCCCTTGGCTCGACGCTGCACTGCAGCTCCTTCTTATCCTCGCGCCGCACGGTCACTTGGCAGCTTCTGGGCGTCGGTGGTGCCCTGGCCCGACAGCGCCGGCGGCTGCCACGGCCACAGCGCCGCCCGTGGCGGCTGACAGACGCAACGCCGCAGCTCCACGCCGTTTTGCGCCGCCCAGACCACCCCAGTGCACCGCGTGTCCTTCTCCACAGCCAGCGCACGCCTGGCATGCCGTTGCCACGGCCAGGCACGCGGAGAGCGCCGTTTCTGCCGCCGACGTGCCGCACGGCCGCTCCGTCGGTGACAAGTCATAACACCCCTTCTACTGCCCAGTTTAGCGCGGGAATGGAACCGCAACAACTCATGGAAGGTGCTCAAGCTCTTAACCCCGCCGTCCGACCACTGCAGCGCCGCAATTAGCTCATCGGACCTATCCGTTCGCGGCAGCCACCTCGAGCCGCATATAAAAGGCACCCCGAGCTCGTGCTCGAGCACACACGCCTCCACTGCTCCCCTAGACCACACCAAACCTCTGGAAGAGCCCCGAGAGGCTTTTCTTCCCCGGCTCCGGCCAACTGCCTCCGCCTCGGGCTCCAGCTCCGTTCACTCCGGTGAGGGCTCCTCCGCCGCCGTGAGCTTGAACGTAGTACCCTGGCATCCCCCTAGTCCTAACCCCCAGCCCAATTTCTCCCCAGGAACCTTCCCCAACGAGCTCCACGAACACCCGAGCCGCCGTCCGTCGGAGATAAGCTCGCCGTCGACGTGGGACTCGCCGGCCTCCAACTCCACCACCATTCGACGCGGGAGACCACCGTGAAGCTAGAGGTACCCCTCCCCTCCCCTATCTCGCCGTGGATCGACGCCGGCGATCACCACAGCACCGTCGCCGGCGCGGCTCTGCTCCGTTTTTCAAACCTGACACGAGGGGCCCTCTGTCAGTCTCTCATCTCTCTCCCTTCGAAACGTTTCCTGTTAGCGCAATCTGCAAAATACGTCTTCCATTTGCGGCTGGCGTATCACATACCGGTTCGCTTTGTCCTTTTATGTTCTAGCCCCTGGATCTTTTCTGTTTCATTACAGATAGGTCCCTAGACAGAAACCTTAATATCTTTTAATCTAAAAGTGATTTTGAGTTGATTCTTTTTCTGTCCATCTTGGTTTTCTGTCTACTTTTTTGTCATATTTATGTGGTAATATTTTGAGCAACTTTATTTGCACGCGCGGTATTTATGTTAGTATGTATTTGTTTGAATACATAGATACCGGAGGCCATGACGGAGACGCGAATCTCGCCGAGTTAGACTCCGACTTTTCAGAACCAGGCAAGCATGTTTGAACTCTTGATATGATGAGTGTGTTGCATGTTTGCTCGAGTAGTTCGTTCATAAGCATGATTATATGAGCATATGTGTATGGCATAATTCATGCAAGTGATGCTTCGGGTGAGTCCCGAAGGAGAATGTTGCACCACCTCGGTCATATGGTGATATGATGGGGTGGAATGCTGGTATTGTTGGAGCATGCCAGTAGTTGGTCAACTCAGTATCAACGGAGATCACATCTCGATTCCGTTCGTCTCCTTTTCAGTACTATCATAGGCCGTCCGTTGGGATTACGGTCTAGTTGGTTGTAAACCACTTTTCGAGTACACACCAAGTAGAGGGCCCGGGATGAGGGTTCCATGGCCCTGGATTAAAGCCCGTCATCCGGTCAGCGGGCATGGGTGTTTCCGGTTGGGACCGAGAGGGGGGCACCCCTTAGAGCGTGCATATATAAATTTGATCCCATGCTATTCGAGGTTGTAGCCTCCCCGTCTTAAAGTTTTCCGTGAGTGTCGTCGCGGGTGATTCCAGACGACAGGATGTTAAATGGGTGTGTACTGGTTAGTTGAGTTTCTGCTAAAACACCGTAGACGGGACTAGCCCGCGTGGCTAGTAGAACCCGTTGGCTATGAGTTAATGGTACAAGCTCTGCAGAGTTAATTTCCTTATGTAGCCATGTTTTATGGCCTAGGGTAAATCTTCACATCAACCCGGTGACCGTCTCTAGTTTATTCTCGAGAGTAACCAGAGCAATATTTCTGTTAAGTTCATTTGGTAGATGAACTCACCAACCATCTCAGTATTTATTTTCAGAAGTATTCCATCAATAATATCCTGTCATTTATAAGCCCTTTATGTGATGTCGCTTAGACGTCCGACTGTGGCATCCTTGTTATTTAATTTTGTTATAAGCCCTTTATGTGATGTCGCTTAGACGTCCGACTGTGGCATCCTTGTTAATTATTTTTGTTATAAGCCCTTTATGTGATGTCGCTTAGACGTCCGACTGTGGCATTAATTTCTTTTATAAGCCCTTTATGTGATGTCGCTCAGACGTCCGACTGCGGCATTCTTGTTATTTACTTTTGCTATAAGCCCTATATGCGATGTCGCTCAGACGTCCGACGAAGGCATTCTCGTTATTTACTTTTCATTTATAAGCCCTTTATGTGGTGTCGCTCAGACGCCCGACTGTGGCCTGTTATCATTTATTATTTTCCTACGAGGCGTCTCCCAGACCCTTGTTTGGTCCCGTTATTTTACCTTTTGGATTTCGGGAGGATTACCGCCCGACTTCCAGTCTTACTTTCAGTGCATTCTTATTTTGATCCGGTCGCATTTTTGGTGGAATACTCATATGCATTCATGTTGACATTTGTTATATCTTAAGTCCGAACTGTCTTGCGAGTACATTCAAAATACTCACCTGGCTTGTTGATTTGGCCGGATGTGGACGAAGGCAACCTTATGGATGAAGAGTTCGATAGCGAGTCCGACGCTTAGAGGAGTCCCAGTCAGTCTCTTGCTATCCTGGAATTGATCACTGTTTTATACCGCTTCCGCCTACCTCCAAATAAATTCATCGGGTCTCACTCCGACACTATATGAACTATAAAATATTGGAGTCACCCACCCACTTCACTGTGACATATTCCACCGCCTTTTATTACGAGTCAGTAGTATGCCACCCTACCTTGTGCCATATCCGCCTCTATGTAATATATTGGCGCGCTTGTAATAAAACCCGTTGAGCCATCTCTAGCTCAACCTTGTATAATATTCAGTGTACTGGAATTTCTGTATCAAGGAATTGTCTGCCAGTAGGAATATTATTCCTCGCTGGTTTTATAAAGAGATCGGTCTTCCGGTAATTATTTTACCGAAGGACCGGTCGCGACAATCTTGGTATCAGAGCCAGGCTGACTGTAGGAAGCCACTAGGTGCGCTCGCTAATCGGTTATTAGCAAAAAATCTGCTTTTCAGCACTTTTACATCTGTAGCAATTTTCTGTTGGTCAGCATAAATTTATGGCCTGACTATTCGGAATTTTTGTATACTTTTGTAGATGGCCGGCAACGACTGTGATGTACAGGTGTTCGCCAACATCCCTGAGGGGTTTGTAAAGCTCCTCATCGCCATCACCAAAGTCGCAATCGGGCCATCCACACGTCCCGAATTTACACTCTACCGTCACAAACTCAACGACAACGTGTCTATGCATCAGGCTGTGGTACATTTCAAAGGTGGGCGTTCTGAAGCGCGCCGCCTTCGATTTGTGGCAGAGCTATGCCTACGAAGAGGCATGCTATGCAGATGGCTGCCCGTGAGGCGATAGCTCGTCTCCGGGACATTCTGCCTTCGATGAAGACTCGTCGCTTCCGTTACCTCCCATGCCACGTGCCTTATACGTGCCATTATGCATTTGCATGTGCAAATGGGAAGCGTGACGAAGCCATTGAATCAATGGTTGAATACCTCAAGGCACTTGAGGCAGCCTTTGATAAACTGGTGGATGATCTGGTGGCCGCCCGTATGGAGATGGTCCAGAGTGGCTCCGCCAACAGGAGGGAGCTGCTCCACACCGCACCACCAATGACATTTGTCTCGTCCGCCGCCTCCTATACACCTTCCATCATGGCCACCGCTCGCCGTCTGCCTACCACTGAGGAGTTTGACCAAGTCATTGCTCCTACTCCAGTCAGAGCTGCACCGCCTGCTGCACCTGCTTCGACACCTCGCACTCATACTCCGCGCCTGGAGCCCATCGGTGAGGAGGAAGTTGAGTCTCCAGCACCACTGGGCCATACCCTCGGAAGGCCGAGGAAAATCTTCAACGTCTCCGACTAGCGCGTCATCCCGCGACGCGCCGCGCTCGCTTGTAATATTTGTGCGATATGTAAAATAGGTTGTTGGGAGTAGTCTGTTTGCGCATCATGTAGGACCTTGGAGGAGTGCACTAGTTTCTAATAACATGTCAGGATGTGTACGCACACCCTGAGTATGAGTGACGTATGTATAATTAGGATCCGCGTGTAACATATGTACTAGCAGCCTTCTCCGTGCGCAATCGACCAGTTTATTTCAAAAATCTTTTCGAGCTCGTGTTTGACTGCTTTTGCAAAGTCTTGGGTTATTTTGCTGCTCGATTCTTCTCAGGTTTTTCTGCTTTGTTACCCCAGAGTAAGAAATGACTCGTCCCTGGACACGTTCCATGCCAAGTCCGCCAGACGAAAATTATGGCACGCAGACAAACAACAATTTCTCACAGGGGCAGTCAAGTCAGCAGGGCAGTGAGACAGCATTTTCTCAAGGATGCCGCCTTTACGAGCAAAGTCAGCTACAACACCAAGATATGATGAACCATGTCATTAACATGGGAAATCACCGCGAGCCATACCAGCAGCACTCAAAATTGTCCGAATTCCAGAAGACGCATCCAACAACATTTTCACACACAGACAAGCCTCTTGAGGCCGATGACTGGCTTCGAGATATTGAAAGGAAATTAATTGTGGCACAATGCTCAGACCTTGAAAAAGTGTTGTACGCACCGCATTACCTCACAGGAGCGGCCGCGTCATGGTGGGAAAATTTCCTGCTTATGCATCCCGACATAAATAATATCACCTGGGAAGATTTCAAGAAAGGCTTTTGTGGAGCACACATCCCCAAGAGTATCATGAAGATCAAGAAAAGAGAATTTGATGATCTCAAGCAAAGAGGCATGACAGTACAGGAGTACAACAGTCAGTTTGCGCAGTTATCATGATATGCCAACGAAGAGCGAATGACAGAAAATAAAAAGATGGAGAAATTCCTGGACTGACTGGCACCAGCACTAAAATGCCAGTTAGTCGTAAACACTTTTCCAGATTTCAAGACACTGGTAGACAAAGCCATTACACTGGAAAATGAACGTCGCAGTCTAGAGGATATTCGCAAGAGAAAAAGGGATCAGACCAACCACCCCCGCAACAACTAGAATAAAATGAATTTCCAGCGGAACGTTGTGAACAGACCCCCGATCAACGACACACGTCCAAATAAGAATTTTCATGCAAAAGACAAGGATTTCACCTATCGCCCGGGTGTTACCTGCTATGCATGTGGAGAAGAAGGACACTATGCTAAACAGTGCCCTAAGCCAAGAAACTCGGCGCCAAAGCCGAACAGCAACGGGAACAATTCAGCACCCAAGCGTAATAATTTCAACCCCAAGAACAATCATAGGAAAGGCCACCTGAACCATGTGACCAAGGAGCAGGCACAGGATGCACCGGATATCGTACTCGGTACGTTCCCTGTCAACACAATACCTGCCACGGTTTTGTTTGATTCTGGAGCTTCTCATTCGTTCATTTCGAAGAGTTTTGACCATCAAGTCCCCCGGAAGTAAGCAGATCACTCAAAATTACTGCCGAGGTTTGACCATTGAGATTGAGGGATTAAAATTCCACGCAAACCTCATCGTGTTGGAAAACAAAGGACTGGATGTTATCCTGGGTATGGACTGGCTGACCACCAATAAAGGATTTATCGACTGCTTCAACAGAATAGTGATACTTACTCATCATCATGGGAAAACAATAAGAGTCGCAGCTCAGGAGAGACCAGTATCTCGGCAACCAAAATTGAACAAAGTTGATACGTCCGAGTTAAGCAAGGTTCCAGTTGTGTGTGAATTCCTAGACGTATTTCCCGAGGAATTACCAGGCATGCCGCCAGATAGAGAAATATAGTTCATTATTGAGCTAGCACCAGGAACCACACACATATATAAGAAACCATACAGAATGGCGCCATCCGAGTTGGTTGAATTAAAGAAGCAAATAAAGGAATTGCTGGACAAGGGATTTATACGGGCCAGCTCATCGCCTTGGGGCTCGCCGGTATTATTTGCCAAAAAGAAGGATGGGACCATGAGGCTGTGTATAGACTACCAAGCACTCAACATGGTCATAATCAAAAATAAATATCCGATGCCACGGATAAATGATTTATTTGACCAGCTCGCACAAGCCAAGGTATTCTCAAAGGTTGACTTAAGGTCAGGATATCATCAGCTGAAAGTACGCACAGAAGATATCCCGAAAACCGCATTAACCTCAAGATACGGACTTTATGAATTTACAGTGATGCCATTCGGACTGTCCAACGCCCCCGCTTATTTCGTCCACCTCATGAATAAGGTATTTATGAAATTCATGGACAAATTTGTGGTGGTATTTATTGATGATATTTTGGTATATTCCAAAACACCGGAAGAATATGCTGAGCACCTCCGCATTGTACTGGGAGAATTAAGGAAACACTAACTTTACGCCAAATTCAGCAAGTGTGAATTTTGGTTGAGACAAGTGGGTTTCCTAGGACACGTATTAACGCAAAAAGGAATTGCTGTGGATCCAGATAAAGTCAAGGCTGTACTTGGCTGGAAGTCACCAGCCAGTGTAACGGATATACGCAGTTTCCTCGGTATGGCCGGATATTACAGAAGGTTTATTGAAGGATTTTCCACCATAGCCAAACCAATGACCCAACTACTGAAGAAATATAAGAAATTCGAGTGGACCGAAGCATGTGAGAAAAGCTTCCAAGAGCTCAAAAAGAAGTTAACGACAGCCCTAGTATTAATTGTGCCAGACATACACAAGAGCTTTGAAGTATATTGCGACGCATCCCGGAAGGGCCTCGGATGCGTACTAATGCAAGAAGGCAAAGTAGTCGCCTACGCATCTCGGCAACTGCGAAAACATGAAGAAAATTATCCTACTCACGATTTGGAGTTGGCAGCAGTCATTCATGCACTCAAGGAATGGAGGCACTTCTTACTTGGAAATCGCTGTGAAATATATACGGACCATAAGAGCCTCAGCTATTTTCACACAGCCAGATCTAAATTTACGACAACGGCGCTGGTTGGAACTGGTAAAAGATTACGACGTCGGTATCCACTATCACCCCGGGAAAGCGAATGTGGTAGCCGATGCTCTCAGCCGTTACCCCAGCCCGGACAGCGGCAGCATACAGAACCCGAGACCCGAATTTCAGTGAGAATTCGCCAGGCTCAACCTAATGATGGTCACGGAGGGCGAAGTATCTAAGCTAGAAATACACCCTACACTGAAAGAGCAGATAAAGAAGGCTCAACTTGGACACCCCAGCATCGAGGGAATAAAAAGAAAAGTAAGTCAGGGCAAAGCTTCAGAATTCACCGTAGACAGCGAATGAATATTATGTTTCGGAGACAGACTTTGCGTACCCAATAGCAACGACATTAAACATGAAATTATGACCGAAAGTCACACCGCTCCATACTCGATCCACCCTGGAGGTACGAAAATGTATAAGGATATTCAGGAATGATTTTGGTGGCACGGCATGAAGAGGGATACAGCCACATTTATTGCATGCTGCGATTCATGTCAAGGCATTAAAGCCGAGCACCAAAAACCCGCAGGGCTATTACAGCCAAACAAGATACCTGAATGGAAATGGAACGATATTGGAATGGATTTTATTGTTAGACTACCACGATCACAACACGGTAACGACGCCATATGGGTCATCACAGATAGACTGGCCAAGGTGGCACATTTCATACCTGTCAAGACAACGCACACCACTCAGAAGCTCGCCAAGCTTTACCTTGCCCGAATAGTATGCCTACATGGTGTTCCCAAGACTATAATATCCGACAGGGGTACTCAGTTCGTCTCAAAATTTTGGGACCAGTTGCAGCAACCCTCGGGACACAACTAACATTCAGCACGGCTTACCACCCCCAGACTGGAGGACAAACGGAACGGGTAAATCAAATACTCGAAGACATGCTAAGGGCATGTGTCCTCACCTATCGGACCAGTTGGGAGGAAAGCTTACCATATGCCGAGTTTGCATACAACAATAGTTATCAAACTAGCCTGCAGATGGCACCTTTCGAAGCATTGTACGGACGAAGATGCCGTACTCCATTGAACTGGTCAGAAACAGGGGACAGCCGCATATTCGGCCCCGATATGTTAAAGGAAGCCGAGGAGAGAGTAAAAATGATACGGGATCGACTCAAGACCGCCCAAAGCCGACAAAAGAGCTATTTCGATCAGAGGCATCAGGAAATACGTTTTGAGCCCGGTGACGACGTATACCTGCGAGTGTCACCGATGAGAGGACTACAACGATTCAAAGTCAAAGGGAAACTAGCACCACGATTCATTGGACCCTTCCATATAATTGCACGAAGAGGCACAGTAGCTTACCAGCTGGACCTTCCCAAGGAATTGTCCGACGTCCACGACGTGTTCCACGTCTCGCAACTACGGAAGTGTGTAAGCAACCCAGAGAAACATGTGTCACACGAAAATCTTGACGTGCAACCAGATCTTACATACCGAGAACACCTAGTGAAGATTTTGGAGGAGTCTGAAAGGAGGACCCGTCAGAAAACTATAAAATTTCTCAAGGTTCAGTGGAGTAACCACACAGAGGATGAGGCAACTTGGGAAAGGGAAGATTTTCTTCGGACAGAACATCCGCACCTATTTGAGGATCAGCTGAAATCTCGGGGACGAGATTTTTCCTAAGGGGGTAGGTGTTGTAACACCCCAAATTTTTGACTTGGTTTTTCTTGCAATCTTTTGGCCTTTTTGAAAGGGGATTGTTTGGATCCTTTCTTTTGCCCTTCTAAAAACCCTTTTGCCAAAGTTTGTGTGTCTTCTCAAGCTTGGTTTTTATCCTTGAAGTTCTCCTCTTGTGTTTGGCTCAAGCACAAGTTGGGTTTCAAATGGAGTTGTTTTAGTTCACCTCTCTTTGTTTTAAAGTTCTCAAGTTTGGCCTTGACCTATCACCCCTCCAACCTTCATCTTGCCATGATCCCAACATGAGCAATCCTCCCCAAGACTCTCTTCACATCATGGGACAAGCATTTCTTAAATTCCAGCAAGTTTGAACCTCATTGGGATTTTTCTCCTATTTATTTCACTTCAAAACAAATTCTGTCTTGTATAGTGGATCTTGGTGATTTACAAAGGAACCACCTTTTTCATCTATCTATTTGACTCCAAACCAACTCTCCTAGATAGTCCTTAATACCCACAACCTAGATCGATCTTGTCTCACTGGCCCACAGTTCAAATTTTTCAAATTTCACCTGCTGCAAGTTTGGACAAGATTTGCAAAATTTGGTGAAATTCATATTTATCTTCTTCCAAAAATTCTGTGAAAAATCATGCAGCCTCTAGATACATCAAGAGGCCACTCCACCAAAAATCAGCTCCAGAGACATTGCACAAATACCAGAATCATTTCATCAAACACCTAGCCTGCACTGAACTGTTTGCTGTTAACTGAGACTGTCGACAGTTAACACTTCGTCAGTTTCGTCAGTTTCGACATTCGACGTGCGCGGCGACAAAAACGCGTCTGTATCTCCCTTGGCTCGACGCTGCACTGCAGCTCCTTCTGACCCTCGCGCCGCACGGTCACTTGGCAGCTTCGGGGCATCGGTGGCGCCCTGGCCCGACCGCGCCGGCGGCTGCCTCGGCCACAGCGCCGCCCGTGGCGGCTGACAGACGCAACGCGGCAGCTCCACGCCGTTTTGCGCCGCCCAGACCACCGCAGTGCACCGCGTGTCCTTCTCCACAGCCAGCGCACGCCTGGCACGCCGTTGCCACGGCCTGGCACGCGCAGAGCGCCGTTTCTGCCGCCGACGTGCCGCACGACCGCTCCGTCGGTGACAAGTCGTAACACCCCTTCTACTGCCCAGTTAAGCACGGGAATGGAACCGCAACAACTCATGGAAGGTGCTCAAGCTCTTAACCCCGCCGTCCGACCACTGCAGCACCGCAATTAGCTCGCCGGACCTATCCGTTCGCGGCAGCCACCTCGAGCCGCCTATAAAAGGCACCCCCGAGCTCATGCTCGAGCAAACATGCCTCCACTACTCCCCTAGACCACGCCAAACCTCTGGAAGAGCCCCGAGAGGCTTTTCTGTAGGGGATCGTTGCAGAAAATCGAAATTTTTCCTACGCGTCACCAAGATCTATCTATGGAGTAATCTAGAAACGAGCATAAAGGAAAGTGGATCTACATACCCTTGTAGATCGCGATGCGGAAGCGTTACAAGAACGCGGATGAAGGAGTCGTACTCGCTGCGATTCAGATCGCGGTTGATTCCGATCTAAGCGCCGAACAACGGCGCCTCCGCGTTCAACACACGTGCAGCCCGGTGACGTCTCCCACGCCTTGATCCAGCAAGGAGAGAGGGAGAGGTTGGGGAAGACTCCATCCAACAGCAGCACGACGGCGTGGTGGTGGTGGAGGAGCGTGGGACTCCAGCAGGGCTTCGCCAAGCACTACAAGAGACGAGGAGGGAGAGAGGTAGGGCTGCGCCATGCGACAGAGGTCAAAAACGTGTTCTGGGCAGCCCTAAACTTCACATATATATAGGGGGAAGGGGGGGCTGCGCCCCCTTTAGGGTTTCCCACCCCTAGGGGTGCGGCCACCCTAGATCCCATCTAGGGGTGGCGGCCAGAGGGGGAGAGGGAGAGGGGGCGCACCAGTTTGGGCCCTAGGGCCCATCTGCCCTAGGGTTTGCCCCCCTCCCCTCTTGGGGCGCCTTCGGCCTTGGTGGGGGGGCGCACCAGCCCACCTGGGGCTGGTCCCCTCCCACACTTGGCCCACGTATGCCTCCGGGGCTGGTGGCCCCACCCGGTGGACCCCCGGGACCCTCCCGGTGGTCCCGGTACGTTACCGATAGCGCCCGAAACTTTTCCGGTGACCAAAACAGGACTTCCCATATATGAATCTTTACCTCCGGACCATTCCGGAACTCCTCGTGACGTCCGGGATCTCATCCGGGACTCCGAACAACATTCGGTAACCGCGGACATACTTTCCCTATAACCCTAGCGTCGTCGAACCTTAAGTGTGTAGACCCTACGGGCTCGGGAACCATGTAGTCATGACCGAGACAACTCTCCGGCCAATAACCAACAGCGGGATCTGGATACCCATGTTGGCTCCCACATGTTCCACGATGATCTCATCGGATGAACCACGATGTCAAGGATTCAATCAATCCCGTATACGATTCCCTTTGTCTATCGGTATAGCACTTGCCCGAGATTCGATCGTCGGTATACCGATACCTTGCTCAATCTCGTTACCTGCAAGTCTCTTTACTCGTTCCGTAACACATCATCCCGTGATCAGCTCCTTGATCACATATTGTGCACATTATGATGATGTCCTACTGAGTGGGCCCAGAGATACCTCTCCGTCATACGGAGTGACAAATCCTAGTCTCGATTCGTGCCAACCCAACAGACACTTTCGGAGATACCTGTAGTGCACCTTTATAGCCACCCAGTTACGTTGTGACGTTTGGTACACCCAAAGCATTCCTACGGTATCCGGGAGTTGCACAATCTCATGGTCTAAGGAAAATATACTTGACATATAGAAAAGCTTTAGCATACGAACTACACGATCTGTGCTAGGCTTAGGATTGGGTCTTGTCCATCACATCATTCTCCTAATGATGTGATCCCGTTATCAACGACATCCAATGTCCATGGTCAGGAAACCGTAACCATCTATTGATCAACGAGCTAGTCATCTAGAGGCTTACTAGGGACATGGTGTTTGTCTATGTATCCACACATGTATCTGAATTTCCTATCAATACAATTCTAGCATGGATAATAAACGATTATCGTGAACAAGGAAATATAATAATAACCAATTTATTATTGCCTCTAGGGCATATTTCCAACAGTCTCCCACTTGCACTAGAGTCAATAATCTAGTTCACATCGCCATGTGATTAACACTCATAGGTCACATCGCCATGTGACCAACATCCAAAGAGTTTACTAGAGTCAGTAATCTAGTTCACATCAATATGTGATTAACACTCAATGAGTTCTGGGTTTGATCATGTTATGCTTGTGAGAGAGGTTGTAGTCAACGGGTCTGCAACATTCAGATCCCTATGTACTTCGCAAAATTTTATGTCATATCGTAGATGCTGCTACCACGTTCTACTTGGAGCTATTCCAAACTGTTGCTCCATTATACGTATCCGGTATCTCTACTCTGACTTATCCGGATAGGTGTAAAGCTTGTATCGACGTGACTCTTTACGTCGAACTCTTTATCACCTCCATAACCGAGAAACATTTCCTTATTCCTCTAAGGATAATTTTGACCACTATCTAGTGATCCACTCCTGGATCACCTTTGTACCCTCTTGCCAGACATGTGGCAAGGCACACATCAGGTGCGGTACTCATCATGGCATACCGTATAGAGCCTATGACAAAAGCATAGGGGACGACCTTCGTCCTTCCTCTTCCTTCTGCCGTGGTCAAGTTTTGAGTCTTACTCAACTTCACACCTTATAACTCAGGTAAGAATTCCTTCTTTAACTGACCTATTTTGAACTCCTTCAAAATCATGTCAAAGGTGTGTGTTCCTTTTGAAAGTATCATCAGGCGTCTTGATCTATCTCTATAGATCTTGATGCCCAATTATGTAAGCAACTTTATCCAGGTCTTCCTTTGAAAAACTCCTTTCAAACAACCCTTTATGCTTTCCAGAAATTCAACATCATTTCGGATCAACCATATGTCATTCACATATGCTTATCAGAAATGTTGTAGTGCTCCCACTCACTTTATTGCAAATACAAGTTTCTAACAAACTTTGTATACCCAAAAACTTTGATCACTCCATCAAAGTGTATATTCCGACTCCGAGATGCTTGCTCTAGTCCATAGAAAGATCGCTGGAGCTAGCATATCTTTTAGCATCCTTAGGATCGACAAAACCTTTCTGATTGTATCATATACAACCTTTCCTTACGAAAACTGGTAAGGAAACTTGTTTTGTCATCCATCTGCCAGATTTCATAAATGCAGCTAATGCTAACATGATTCCGACGGACTTAAGCATCGCTACGGGTGAGAAAATCTCATCGTAGTCAACTCCTTGAACTTGTGGAAAACTCTTCGCCACAAGTCGAGCTTCATAGACGGTGACATTACCGTCCACGTCCGTCTTCTTCTTAAAGATCCAGTTATCTCAATGGCTTGCCAATCATCGGGCAAGTCCACCAAAGTCCATACTTTGTTTCGATACATGGATCCTATCTCGGATTTCTCGGCTTCTAACCATTTGTCGGAATATGGGCCCACCATCGCTTCTCCATAGTTCGTAGGTTCATCGTTGTCCAACAACATGACCTCTAAGACAGGATCACCGTACCACTCAGGAGTAGTACATATCCTTGTCGACCTACGAGGTTCGATAGCAACTTGATCTGGAGCTTCATGATCACTATCATTAGTTTCCTCTTCAACTGTCGTAGGTTCCACAGAAACATCTTTCTGTGTTGCACTACTCTACGGTTGAAGTGAGGGTTCGACAACCTCATCAAGTTCTATCTTCCTCCCACTCAATTCTTTCGAGAGAAACTCCTTCTCGAGAAAGGACCCGTTCTTAGGGACAAACATTTTTGCCCTTGGATCTGAGATAGGAGGTATACCCAACTGTTACCTTTGGGTATCCTATGAAGATGTATTTGTCCGCTTTGGGTTCGAGCTTTTCCCGGCTGAAGCCATAAGCCTCGCAGCCCCAAACATTGAGAAACGACAACTACGGTTTCTTGCCAAACCATACGACGTCGTCTCAACGGACTTAGATGGTGCCCTATCTAAAGTGAATGCAG
Organism: Secale cereale; assembly: GCA_902687465.1. Classification (NCBI taxonomy): domain Eukaryota; kingdom Viridiplantae; phylum Streptophyta; class Magnoliopsida; order Poales; family Poaceae; genus Secale; species Secale cereale. The sequence goes on along the minus strand of LR738714.1, from coordinate 869,436,341 downwards.
CTGTCTCTAATGCATAACCTCAAAATAACAGCGGTAGATCGGTAAGATACATCATAGATCGCACCATATCTCATAAGGTTCGATTACGATGTCCGGACACCCCATTACGCTGTGGTGTTCCAGGGGGCTTCAACTGCGAAACAATTCCACAATGTCTTAAGTGATTGCCAAACTCATAATTCAGAAAATATCCCCTTGATCAGATCGTAGGAACATGATCTTCTTGTTATGATGATTCTTAATCTTCACTCTGAAATTGTTTGAACCTTTCAAACGTTTCAGACTTTTGCTTCATTAAGTAAATATACCATATCTACTCAAATCGTCAGTGAATATGAGAAAATAACGATATCCACCACACGCCTTAATTCTCATTGGATCACATACATCAGCATGTATGATTTCCAACAAGTCACTTACCCGTTTCATTGTACCTGAAAACGGGATCTCAGTCATCCTGCCCATGAGGCATGGCTCGCATGTGTCAAGCGATTCAAAATCACGTGACTCCAAACATCCATCAGCATGGAGTTTCTTCATGCATTTTATGCCAAAATGACCTAAGCGGCAGTGCCACAAGAAAGTGGTACTATCATTATTAACTCTACATCTTTTGGCATTAATATTTTCATCATCTGTATTACTATGATCGAGATTCAACAAACCATTGGGTGCATGACCATAAAGGTATTATTCATGTAAACAGAATAACCATTATTCTCTGACTTAAATGAATAACCGTATTGCAATGAACATGATCTAATCATATTCATGCTCAACGTAGACACCCGATAACATTTATCTAAGTTCAACACTAATCTCGAAAATAGAGGGAGTGTGCGATGGTGATCTTATCAACCTTGGAAACACTTCCAACACACATCGTCACCTCGCCCTTAGCTAGTCTCCGTTCAGTCCGTAGCTTTTGCTTCAAGTCACTAATAATAGCAACTGAACCGGTATCCAATACCCAGGTGCTACAAGGAGTACTACTAAGGTACACATCAATAACACGTATATCAATTATACTTTGTTGAAGTTGCCAGCTATCATATCTACCATGTATTTGGGGTGGTTCCGCTACCATGTGACCGTTCCCCTTACAATAGAAGCACTTAGTCTCGAGGTTTGGGTTCAACCATGGGTTCCTTCATCACAGCGACAACAGGTTTGCATTCATGAAGTTTCCCTTCTAGCCCTTACCCCTTTTGAAACCAGTGGTCTTGTTAAACCATCAACACTTGATGCTCCTTCTTGATTTCTACTTTTGCGGTACTAAGAACTGCTAACAGCACCGGGATCATCACCATCCTTTGCATGTCATAGTTCATCACGAAGTTCTAGTAGCTTGGTGATAGTGTCTAGAGAATTCCGTCAACCACTATCTCACCTGGAAGATTAACTCCCACTTGGTTCAAGTGATTTTAGCACCCAGACATTCTGAGCACATGCTCACTAGTTGAGCCATTCTCCTCCATCTTTTTGGCAAAAGAACTTGTCAGAGGTCTCATACCTCTCAACACGGGCATGAGCCTGAAATCCCAATTTCAGCTCTTAGAACATCTCATATGTTCTATGGCGTTCAAAACGTCATTGGAATCCCGATTCTAAGTCGTAAAGTATGGTGCACTAAACTATCAAGTAGTCATCAGGACGTCTCTGTCAGGTGTTCACAACATCCACAGACAACGTTGTAGGGGTTTGCACATCGAGCGGTGCATCAAAGACGTAAGCTTTCTGTGCAGTAGTGAGGACACTCCTCGGACTACGGACCCAGTCCGCATCATTGCTTACAATATCTTTCAACTTAGTCTTTCTCTAGGATCGTATTAAACAGGGAGCTACAACGCAGTTATTGGTCTATAACATAATTTGCAAAGACAACTTAGACTATTGTTCATGACAATGAAGTTCATCTAATGAACTCCCACTCAGATAGACATCTCTCTAGTCATCTAAGTGATACATGATCCGAATCGACTAGGCCGTGTCCGATCATCACGTGAGACGGACTAGTCATCAACGGTGAACATCTTCATGTTGATCGTATCTTCTATACGACTCATGTTCGACCTTTCGGTCTTCCGTGTTCCGAGGCCATGTCTGTACATGCTAGGCTCGTCAAGTCAACCCTAAGTGTATCGCGTGTGTAAATCTGTCTTACACCCGTTGTATGCGAACGTTAGAACCTATCACACCCGATCATCACGTGGTGCTTCGGAACAACGAACCTTAGCAACGGTGCACAGTTAGGGGGAACACAATTCTTGAGATTTTAGTGAGAGATCATCTTATTCACTACCGTCGTTCTAAGCAAATAAGATGTAAAACATGATAAACATCACATGCAATCAAATAGTGACATGATATGGCCAATATCATTTTGCTCCTTTTGATCTTCATCTTCGGGGCTCCATGATCATCATTGTCACCGGCATGACACCATGATCTCCATCATCATGATCTCCATCATCGTGTCTCCATGAAGTCGTCTCGCCAAACATTACTTCTACTACTATGGCTAACGTTTAGCAATAAAGTAAAGTAATTACATGGCGTTATTCAGTGACACGCAGGTCATATAATAAATAAGACAACTCCTATGGCTCCTGCCGGTTGTCATTCTCATCGACATGCAAGTCGTGATTCCTATTACAAGAGCATGATCAATCTCATACATCACATATATATATCATTCATCACATCCTTTTGGCCATATCACATCACACGGCACATGCTGCAAGAACAAGTTAGACGTCCTCTAATTGTTGTTGCAAGTTTTTACGTGGCTGCTATAGGTTTCTAGCAAGAACGTTTCTTACCTACGCCAAAACCACAACGTGATATGCCAATTTCTATTTACCCTTCATAAGGACCCTTTTCATCGAATCCGATCCGACTAAAGTGGGAGAGACAGACACCCGCTAGCCACCTTATGCAACTAGTGCATGTCAGTCGGTGGAACCTGTCTCACGTAAGAGTACGTGTAAGGTCGGTACGGGCCGCTTCATCCCACGATGCCGCCGAATCAAGATAAGACTAGTAACGGCAAGAGAATTGACATGATCTACGCCCACAACTACTTTGTGTTCTACTCGTGCAAGATACTACGCATAGACCTAGCTCATGATGCCACTGTAGGGGATCGTAGCAGAAAATCAAAATTTTTCCTACGCGTCACCAAGATCTATCTATGGAGTAATCTAGAAACGAGCATAAAGGAAAGTGGATCTACATACCCTTGTAGATCGCGATGCGGAAGCGTTACAAGAACGCGGATGAAGGAGTCATACTCGCTGCGATTCAGATCGCGGTTGATTCCGATCTAAGCGCCGAACAACGGCGCCTCCGCGTTCAACACACGTGCAGCCCGGTGACGTCTCCCACGCCTTGATCCAGCAAGGAGAGAGGGAGAGGTTGGGGAAGACTCCATCCAACAGCAGCACGACGGCGTGGTGGTGGTGGAGGAGCGCGGGACTCCAGCAGGGCTTCGCCAAGCACTACAAGAGACGAGGAGGGAGAGAGGTAGGGCTGCGCCATGCGACAGAGGTCAAAAACGTGTTCTGGGCAGCCCTAAACTTCACATATATATAGGGGGAAGGGGGGGCTGCGCCCCCTTTAGGGTTTCCCACCCCTAGGGGTGCGGCCACCCTAGATCCCATCTAGGGGTGTCGGCCAGAGGGGGAGAGGGAGAGGGGGCGCACCAGTTTGGGCCCTAGGGCCCATCTGCCCTAGGGTTTGCCCCCCTCCCCTCTTGGGGCGCCTTGGGCCTTGGTGGGGGGGCGCACCAGCCCACCTGGGGCTGGTCCCCTCCCACACTTGGCCCACGTATGCCTCCCGGGCTGGTGGCCCCACCCGGTGGACCCCCGGGACCCTCCCGGTGGTCCCGGTACGTTACCGATAGCGCCCGAAACTTTTCCGGTGACCAAAACAGGACTTCCCATATATGAATCTTTACCTCCGGACCATTCCGGAACTCCTCGTGACGTCCGGGATCTCATCCGGGACTCCGAACAACATTCGGTAACCGCGTACATACTTTCCCTATAACCCTAGCGTCATCGAACCTTAAGTGTGTAGACCCTACGGGCTCGGGAACCATGTAGTCATGACCGAGACAACTCTCCGGCCAATAACCAACAGCGGGATCTGGATACCCATGTTGGCTCCCACATGTTCCACGATGATCTCATCGGATGAACCACGATGTCAAGGATTCAATCAATCCCGTATACGATTCCCTTTGTCTATCGGTATAGCACTTGCCCGAGATTCGATCGTCGGTATACCGATACCTTGCTCAATCTCGTTACCTGCAAGTCTCTTTACTCGTTCCGTAACACGTCATCCCATGATCAACTCCTTGATCACATATTGTGCACATTATGATGATGTCCTACCGAGTGGGCCCAGAGATACCTCTCCGTCATACGGAGTGACAAATCCCAGTCTCGATTCGTGCCAACCCAATAGACACTTTCGGAGATACCTGTAGTGCACCTTTATAGCCACCCAGTTACGTTGTGACGTTTGGTACACCCAAAGCATTCCTACGGTATCCGGGAGTTGCACAATCTCATGGTCTAAGGAAAATATACTTGACATATAGAAAAGCTTTAGCATACGAACTACACGATCTGTGCTAGGCTTAGGATTGGGTCTTGTCCATCACATCATTCTCCTAATGATGTGATCCCGTTATCAACGACATCCAATGTCCATGGTCAGGAAACCGTAACCATCTATTGATCAACGAGCTAGTCATCTAGAGGCTTACTAGGGACATGGTGTTTGTCTATGTATCCACACATGTATCTGAGTTTCCTATCAATACAATTCTAGCATGGATAATAAACGATTATCGTGAACAAGGAAATATAATAATAACCAATTTATTATTGCCTCTAGGGCATATTTCCAACATTTTCTTCCCCGGCTCCGGCCAACTGCCTCCGCCTCGGGCTCCAGCTCCGTTCACTCCGGTGAGGGCTCCTCCGCCGCCGTGAGCTTGAACGTAGTACCCTGGCATCCCCCTAGTCCTAACCCCCAGCCCAATTTCTCCCCAGGAACCTTCCCCGACGAGCTCCACGAACACCCGAGCCGCCGTCCGCCGGAGATAAGCTCGCCGTCGACGTGGGACTCGCCGGCCTCCAACTCCACCACCATTCGACGCGGGAGACCACCGTGAAGCTAGAGGTACCCCTCCCCTCCCCTATCTCACCGTGGATCGACGCCGGCGATCACCGCAGCACCGTCGCCGACGCGGCTCTGCTTCGTTTTTCAAACCTGACACGAGGGGCCCTCTGTCAGTCTCTCATCTCTCTCCCTTCGAAACGCTTCCTGTTAGCGCAATCTGCAAAATACGCCTTCCCTCTGCGGCTAGCGTATCACATACCGGTTCGCGTTGTCCTTTTCTGTTCTAGCCCCTGGATCTTTTCTGCTTCATTACAGATAGGTCCCTAGACAGAAACCTTAATATCTTTTAATCTAAAAGTGATTTTGAGTTGATTCTTTTTCTGTCCATCTTGGTTTTCTGTCTAGTTTTATGTCATATTTATGTGGTAATATTTTGAGCAACTTTATTTGCACGCGCGGTATTTATGTTAGTATGTATTTGTTTGAATACATAGATACCGGAGGCCGTGACGGAGACGCGAATCTCGCCGAGTTAGACTCCGACTTTTCAGAACCAGGCAAGCATGTTTGAACTCTTGATATGATGAGTGTGTTGCATGTTTGCTCGAGTAGTTCGTTCATAAGCATGATTATATGAGAATATGTGTATGGCATAATTCATGCAAGTGATGCTTCGGGTGAGTCCCGAAGGAGAATGTTGCACCACCTCGGTCATATGGTGATATGATGGGGTGGAATGCTGGTATTGTTGGAGCATGCCAGTAGTTGGTCAACTCAGTATCAACGGAGATCACATCTCGATTCCGTTCGTCTCTTTTTCAGTACTATCATAGGCCGTCCGTTGGGATTACGGTCTAGTCGGTTGTAAACCACTTTCCGAGTACACACCAAGTAGAGGGGCCGGGATGAGGGTTCCATGGCCCTGGATTAAAGCCCGTCATCCGGTCAGGGGGCATGGGTGTTTCCGGTTGGGAACGAGAGGGGGCCCCCCCTTAGAGCGCGCATATATAAATTTGATCCCATGCTATTCGAGGTTGTAGCCTCCCCGTCTTAAAGTTTTCCGTGAGTGTCGTCGCGGGTGATTCCGGACGACAGGATGTTAAATGGGTGTGTACTGGTTAGTTGAGTTTCTGCTAAAACACCGTAGACGGGACTAGCCCGCGTGGCTAGTAGAACCCGTTGGCTATGAGTTAATGGTACAAGCTCTGCAGAGTTAATTTCCTTCGGTAGCCATGTTTTATGGCCTAGGGTAAATCTTCACATCAACCCGGTGATTGTCTCTAGTTTATTCTCGACAGTAACCAGAGCAATATTTCTGTTAAGTTCATTTGGTAGATGAACTCACCAACCATCTCAGTATTTATTTTCAGAAGTATTCCATCAATAATATCCTGTCATTTATAAGCCCTTTATGTGATGTCGCTTAGACGTCCGACTGTGGCATCCTTGTTATTTATTTTTGTTATAAGCCCTTTATGTGATGTTGCTTAGACGTCCGACTGTGGCATCCTTGTTAATTATTTTTGTTATAAGCCCTTTATGTGATATGGCTTAGACGTCCGACTATGGCATTAATTTCTTTTATAAGCCCTTTATGTGATGTCGCTCAGACATCCGACTGCGGCATTCTTGTTATTTACTTTTGCTATAAGCCCTGTATGCGATGTCGCTCAGACGTCCGACGGAGGCATTCTCGTTATTTACTTTTCATTTATAAGCCCTTTATGTGGTGTCGCTCAGACGCCCGACTGTGGCCTGTTATCATTTGTTATTTTCCTACGAGGCGTCTCCCAGACCCTTGTTTGGTCCCGTTATTTTACCTTTTGGATTTCGGGAGGATTACCGCCCGACTTCCAGTCTTACTTTCAGTGCATTCATATTTTGCTCCGGTCGCATTTTTGCTGGAATACTATGCATTCATGTTGGCATTTGTTATATCTTAAGTCCGAACTGTCTTGCGAGTACGTTCAAAGTACTCACCTGGCTTGTTGATTTGGCCAGATGTGGACGAAGGCGACCTCATGGATGAAGAGTTCGATAGCGAGTCCGACGCTTAGAGGACTCCCAGTCAGTCTCTTGCGATCCTGGAATTGATCACTGTTTTATACCGCTTCCACCTACCTCCAAATAAATTCATCGGGTCTCACTCCGACACTCGATGAACTGTAAAATATTGGAGTCACCCACCCACTTCACTGTGACATATTCCACCGCCTTTTATTACGAGTCAGTAGTATGCCACCCTACCTTGTGCCATATCCGCCTCTATGTAATATATTGGCGCGCTTGTAATAAAACCCGTTGAGCCATCTCTAGCTCAACCTTGTATAATATTCAGTGTACTGGAATTTCTGTATCAAGGAATTGTCTGCCAGCAGGAATATTATTCCTCGCTGGTTTTATAAAGAGATCGGTCTTCCGGTAATTATTTTACCGAAGGACCGGTCGCGACATTGTTTCAGTGCAGTTGTCCTAGGACATGTCTAGCAGGCACAAATGTTCACAATGAAGAACAACAATAAAATCTTCTGCAAGCGTAGATCGTTCGTCAAAAGAGAGACAGGGACAACAAACTATCTCAGGAGAGAGAGAACGACGGCTATCCTCAGGGTCATTCCGGCTTTGTTGTCGCGTCCGTCGCCTTGGGGTGTTCTTTAGTTGAAGAACCAAGTGGAACGGGAATGGTTTCATCTTTTTGTTTGGTACTACCTCCGTTCCTAAATATAAGACCTTTTAAAGATTCAACTATGGACTGCATACGGATGTATATAGACATACTTTAGAGTGTAGATTCATCCATTTTGCTCCGTATGTAGTCTATAATGGAATCTCCAAAAGGTCTTATAATTAAAAATGGAGAGAGTGCTATCTACTATGAATACTAAGATGGAATGGGATAGTTCCATCTCAATGTTAGGTTGACGGAACGGAATATAGTATAAAATGAAAATGTCAAATTATTGTTTGCTTTTTGTTAATATACGCAACATTGATTTTATTTTCAGAAACATTTCATTAAACTTCAGAACAATCTTTTCTGAAACAAGTTTACATTGCAAAAAGCACAGGTGAAAGATCACGATTGAGCACAGCCTGATTCTCTCTCACGGTGACACCACTGTCTGTGCGCTGCGCCAGCTGCTCATGTCGTGCCACCAGCAAATTGACAGCTACAGCCCCTTCCCATGCCGCCCCTTCACTCCTCTTTGGCCGCTTCCGTGGTACGGATGTGCCAGCGGCAGGATCGCTGCTCCTCCCAAAAGAGAAACGAGATGGCAGAACCGCGGCCGCCCCATCGAGCAGGTGCTCCAGCCAAGCGCCCGCCGGTGCCACCCGCTGGAGCGCACGCCCGCAGGCCTGCGCCTGCACGCTCCGGTCCCTGCACCTGCTCTGCCACGAAGTTCTTCACCAGGTGCGTCCTCTAGATCTCTACGCTGGAGCCGCCGCCCGCAGGCCTGCACCTGCACGCTCCGGTCCCTGCACCTGCTCTGCCACGAAGTTCTTCACCAGGTGCGTCCTCTCGATCTCCGCGCTGGAGCCGCCGCCTGTCTTCCCGGCCGCGAGCCGCGCGTCCGCCCGTGACACTTGCGCAGGTCGCCATCGCCCGCCTCTCCGGATGCCGCATGCCCACTGGACGCCAATTGAAGAGGGAGAGGCGGAGCCGATTGAGAAGGAGAGAGAGATGAGGGAGAAGGCGCAGGGGAAGAGCCAAGGGAGGAGCGGTTCTGCGTCATTCCACCGATTCAGACGTGCGTCCAACTCGTGTTCCCATCGTTGACTATCTGGTCATGGTCCATCAGCAGGGCGCTCTAACCGTAGCCCGCTCAGTCCCGATCCCCTTCGATCGATCCCCTCACCCTCTTCCTCTCGATACCACTTAGCACGGTCACCCACAGAGGCGAGGCCCTCGCGCCCGATCTCGCGTCTCCTTTACCCACTCCGGCGAAATCTCGGGCCGCCGCGCCGCCCCTTGCCTCGTCTTCCCCTTGTCACCTCTCCTCCCCTTCCTCCCCTGCCTCTGTTCTTTCCCACGCGTGTGAGCAAGCGCCCGCGGCTGCGCCTCCGCTCTCTCCGCGACCAGCGCTGCCTCCTAGCCGGATTTCCTCTTCCCCGACATATACGCTGCCTTTGACGCCTCCCGTGCGTCCCACTGACCTCCCGCGTCGTAGGACGTGACTGTGGGTTGAATAAAAATGCAGGGTTCTTTTCGTAAAAACGAAACGTTTTTCGGATTAATCACTTAAATAGGGACTGCGGATTGAATTAAAGGAAACAGAGGGACTTTTTACGCAAAACTGCCACGGCAGACGACCAGAAGCAGTTCCTGGTTTATTAGTAGGTAAAGAAAAGATGGAGATGAAAGCAGAGCCAAACACGTGTAAGTTTGATTGGGTCTGATGTACACGGATGCAATATCAATTATAATTGGATTAATTAACGACTTAATTACTATGATGGTCGACCAAGATGAAGAAAAGACATGAATGAGTTTATTTAACAAACGGAATATTATTAATATCGCGAATATATCCATGACACCAATAAGAAATCTTGACTTAGACATGTCCCATGACACCAATAAGAAATCGAAGCTTCGCGTCACGCCCACTTGTTTCTTTATTGGCTGATAATATGAGTGCGCGTAAACTGATCCTTTCCGATCTAGATATCCATGGGCGACATACGCCAATTCTTATAGATATCCAGCTGAGAAGAGCGGGACTCGTTAGCGGCCAGATCCAAGAGGTCGACATCTGGCAGAAAGTAGACTTGGCAAAAGAAGAGCGCTATGGCCAAACCACCATTATTGATGCAAGATGTAGTATCCCGAGATCCACCACAACTCTACGCCCACCTCTGGCGGAGAAAGGACGCCGCCATGCCTAGGGCCGCAGGTGCAGCCACACGCCCAGGAGAGAAATGGCTCGCTTGGCCCCAAGGGTCCAGATCGAGTCTGACGGTCACCGCCGCCACACGTTGTACGTGATCCCACCGAGCCACATATCGGATGCCGCCCTGCATCACCGTTGGTGGAGAAGCCGGTGTGGGCGTCACCGCCACCCTCCAGATCAGCGCCTCGAAGGATCTGTCCCCGCCGCGCTGCACGGGCTTTGCCCGGCAATGCCCCTGGCTATGGCAGGATGTGAGGAGGAGGCGCGAGAAGGGCTTGAGGTTGGCGATGGGGCAACTCTGGCGCGGACCGACGCGGTCGCACGGGAGTGGAGCTGGGGTAGGAGGGGGGTCTGGGTTTTTTGGGGAGCGCAAAGTCGGCAGCCGCTGAGTGGCGGTGGCGGCGGCGCCCACGTGCGCTTAAGTCGCCTTGTCGAGTGATCATAAAATTGGTAGGAGAATTTCACTTGCATGGCCTCTTAGACATCAACGAGTTAGTTACCATCATGTTAAATTCATATATGCACGCATGTGTATTGGAAGTTCTGAATATTGGAAATGTCCACAGTCCACACATAGACTTTTTTTAGGATATTATTAACATCAAGTTTATTACATGTAAATAATCTAATTAATCTCGAAAATCGGATTCTTCCAAAAAATTAAGAGAGATGGAAAATGTGCTGTTTTTTTGTCTTATTCTCATCAAATGCTATCGCCTACTAGTTTAAAGTGAAAAGGAAAAAAACAGAACCTATCAACCCGGTTATCATTAGATCCTTTCTTGCCAAAATAATACCAGCTGGATTTGACTTCCATACCAACTCAAATTATAATAGACCGATATTTCTTTGCATGGTAATATGCGCCTCTCCATGAAGGAAAGGAGGCATATCACCTCTTCACCCGAACTCGACGCGGCTCCATCGCTGATCTGCTTTACGGACCTCCAAACTAGTTTGCCTGAAACAAAACCATTGCCGTTTAAAGAATCAGACCGGAACAACATGTCCCTGAACACGCTCGAACATTAGAATCAACACCCCCGCCTGACTATGACATCGGAGGAGGAAACAAAAACTGTCAACCTCCAACCACCAACCCAACACATGATGCACCTTGTTCCAGTTGTCACCTGCGTAGACACCCGTCTGCGCGTACTCCCGTACGACAAAAGCTCCTTGCTGCACCGTGACGTAGGAGACAATGCCGCGGCAACGAGGACAAAGCAGAATGAGAGACACACCTAATGGGGTCGCCGTCGCCGCCTCGCCGACACAATCCATGAACACTAACGCCGTCGATCTAAAGGATCAGCAAAACACGGCATCCAATCCGAGACGCCACCATCAAAGACACAACAGGGAGTGGAGCTGAACCAGATTTATTCTTCCCGCCGCCGCACAACCACCCCAACGACGCCCCACGACCTACAAAATCAAACCCTAACTACGGAGCAGCGGAATGGGGTCCCCACCTCCCTCCTGCCGCCGGAGCAGCAGTCGGAGGGAGAGGGGCCAGCCCTGGCACATGTGGATCGCAGCTAGAGGATCGCCTCTCTAGTCGCCTTCATGTGGTGGTGGCTAGGTTAGGGAACACGCCTTGTAGACTGATATCACTAGCATGTCTTGGACTCTGGATTAAAGAAGTACTTATTTAAAACAAAATACATCATGAGTTGTGCAACAAGCAACTGAAAATCATTTCCAATTTCGGGTATGCCTTAGCATTCCGCTGCCCTTATTTACTTTACTGGTCAACGCATTTCGTGACTAGGAATATTTTTTCATGGCTAGCTACCCACCTTAGGCAATGAGGGATATTCGGATTCCATGTGCACCTCGTTCCTCTCCATGTCCCGAACAATGAGTGGACCATGATGCAACTCGTAACGGACGCGTTTATTCCCACGACCTACCCGACCCGCACTATATAGTTAGGCAGACGTCTAACCTAGCCGCGGCCGCTTCGTATGGTTTCTCACCACCATTCCAGATCATTGCGCCGCCAAGCAAGTCTTCTCCATCCCTCCTTTCGGCGTGCACCGGGAGAAGGGACAGCAGGCCTCCGGAACCCCGCCTAAACTACAAGAAATATGTCAACTTGTGACCACCACTATTGGTCACTGAATGGTCACAAATTTCCATTTGTGACCTTTTTGTGACCAAAAACATAAGGTCAAAAGCTGGCCGTCATAAACTGACTATAGCGACCTTCTCTGTGAGAAGGTCGTAGACGTTTATGACCAAAACAAAAGGTCGTTGAACCAATGACCTTTTGTTTTGGTCACTGGTTGTCTGCCCAAGCCATGTCAGATCCGACGTGGCAATCTGACGTGGCAAAATTGCGACCAATTGAAAAGGTCACTGACAAGATTCAGCCCGGTCCGATTCGGTGTTTTACATGGGCCGAGCCCATTAATTCAGCCTATTTGTGTTTTTTTTTCATCAAATTTTTGTTGGGTTCATGGGCCTGGCCCATTTTATTTTCTAGGACGTAGCCTTCAATTCATTTCTTTTTTGGGCCTCGGCCCTTTTACAATCCAGTCTATTTTGGGCCTCCACAACATGCATTTAGAAGCTTGACATCACCAGGACAGATGGCTATTCCAGCTTACATCTCAGCATGTATGTATGTATCCAAACCATTTCATTTCTTTCAACACAAAGGATTCTTTCAACAGCCACAACAGTAGACAGTAGATACATTCAACAGAGACTGAATTAACATAGAAATGAAGCAACAAAGGGCAGACCAAGTACAGGAACTACAGCTACATGGGACTACAGCAACCATTTCTATTTCTACACGCTTGCAAGAGAGGGAGGGACTACCAAGGAGCTAAACTAACAGCGGTCGAGCTAAACTAACAGCGATCATCCATCATTAATCAGTGACAGTAGCAATGAGTGGCAGCGGCGACGTTCGAGAGACACCCTCCCCATGCTGCTGCTTGGTGTACCTGCTACCGCTTGGTTTGCTGCATCACTAGCCGCCCTGCACACAGTAAGAATTTTAGCTTTACATAAGGTTTACAAGAACATGACCCTGATACATGAGATTGACATTCACAAGCTATTTGCATTTATATTTAGAACTGTGTCACACCATTTACATTACTAGTTATGTATTGACATACTTATCTAAAAGAACATATATAGAAACATATGAATTTTATTTATGAATACCATTACAGAAGTACTAAAAAAAGAAGAGCTCATGACACAAGAATCCAGGAAGAACCCATCAATTCTGCGCCCGAGCGAGAGATGTGCATGCAGATCAAATAGTAGATTCGAGCAAGAAGGATGTACTACCTGAAATGGGAAATGAGGAGGCCGATCCGACGAGTCCCACCCAAGTTGTGGAAGGAGCAGCGGCTGCAGAAGGACTCAACGGACCAGACGCCGTCGTGGACCTGGTAGGTGACGATGACGTGGTAGTGGTGGAAGCCGCTGCCGAGGCCGACTGTGCCTGCGGCGTCCTCGTCGTCCTCCAAGGTGATGACGATGGCAGGGTCGGCGTTGAGCCGGTGGTCGTGGTTCTGGTAAAAACTATAGGAAACTTGATTACTTCTCAATACTATGTAGTCACACTTTCAGAAAACCTGTCTATGTATATACAAACTTGAAAGATTAGCCCTGCAAAGCTTCAGTGGATCCAAATAAACATGCACATCAGAAAACTAGAGGAACAGACAGTCAACACGTATATATCTAGTCAATAAAATATGCATGCCTTCCTCGGTCGCCCTGTTACATGAATCAATAGAGAAGAATCAGAAAAACTGGGGCAAATATATTATGAACAGAACATTCAAGAAAAGGATAGTTAATTAGAAAGATAACACAAATTGAGCTAGTACCATGCTTTTTGTTCTCTAGCTAGTTAAAATGAGATACTCCGATACAAGAAAACGGAGACACAATATGAAAGCTAATAGTAGGGCTGCCATAGCTTAAATGAGCAAGCTATTTTGTATTTGAGAAACAAAAAAATGCACCAATAATTTTTTAGAAGGTAACTGAACTTCTGTGCACACATTTAGATAGAGCAAGCGCTTGATCAACTAGCTACTGTAATAGTGTATATATACATGCTAACAAAATGAATGTTCCATCAGGCCATGATCAACTACTCCAAACCATTACATGCTTTGCAAGAAAATAATAGAAGAGGTAATCAGCAGATGACACAATGAACAAGTGAAGGCTTTAAATATCTCCCTGTCGAAGAATCAAGTCGATGAAGACATGCAGTAGAAGGAGGAGCAGCCTTGCATCATCGTTTGCTCAGGTCGACGCTGGAAAGTGTGCTGCTAGACATGATCAGAACCCGCACAACACAGCCTCTCTGTCCCCCACCTCAACTCGCCCGTGCGGCTGCTGCAGTTGGATGTAACTGTGTAAATACAACATAATTTGCATCATGTATCTAGACTATAGCATCTTGCAGCTAGCAGTACATTAATTCAACTCAACAATTTACTGATGAAAATCGTCAATCAGGAACTAAATATAACATTTCCACAATCAACAAATGTTTGGGTAAATGACAACTTAAGAAGCAAATAGGCACTCACGCAGGAGTGCCCACACATCCAATCACCAATCATATAACCATTGATAGCAATCTAGTTCAGTTTCAGAAATGTACCCCATTCATGAGACCAGCAACAAAGGACGCAACCCAGCCAATGAAGCACATGGGATAGCCTCGGATCACCCCAGGCTGGAGAACTTGGCGGACAACACCAACAACAAGTCTTCGCTCCATTCGTGCTTGCATAGGTACGCCAACAACAACTTAGAAGGCAGTTTACTATAACACAAGAAATGTGTTAAAATTCAAGGCTAATCTATGTGACATGAGTGAGTGCAGAGTGAGTGCTCTTGTACATTAGAGAGAAAAAGTGATGTGTACATGATACAATAGACAGAGACACAAAACCGGTAACGTCTAAACAATAAGATCCAAGACAAGTAGACGAAGAACTGCTACGTACCAAGCTCAAAATGTTAATTACCACCATAAAGGAGTATAAATAAACGCCATCTATTTACCAGAAGGGTTGTTGATTCTACACCTCATAGATGCAAACAGCCAACTGATTACTAGTCTAGATAAGAATTTGGTAACGTCTTAAAGTAACAGAGAGCACGGGAACAGTGTCTGATGCACCCACATCAGGCATGTATAGGTGGAGATCTATCACAAAATCATGTATGTAAACCCCAGGTAACTAGACAATGGGACTGATATTAATCAAATCTCCAAACAAGTGAATGGCCGCCACTCAGAACCATTAAAAACACCATTTATATTCGTCAGAATTTTGCTCATTATAGAAAGGCGCGAGATCAATCTATCTACCCATCCATAACAGCATGGCTCATTATAGATCGATTGCACGGTGACGGGTGGGCGGGCGGGGTTACCTCATGGCTCGCCATGGGACTGGGTTGATCCATCGGTCGCTGATTCACCTACGGGGAAAGGGAGAAACAAACACGGTGAGATGGCCGGCAGCGGGGGGCGAGGGCCTACCCGGTGTGGGGAGGGAGGGAGGCGGGTGCGCAGACAAACCTGGCGGGAGCAGAGCGTGGACCTGGGCACGGTGACCGTGCAGCCGTTGCTGGGCGTGCGGAAGCTGCAGACGGTCGTGGCGGACCACGTCGGTGTTGCTCCGCAGTAGATCTCACCGTCGCTGGCCAGACCCCGCCGCCAGGGCCGCGTGCCACTCGACGAGGGCGCCGTCCTCGCCACCGCCGTCGCGCGCGAGGGCACGACTGCTACGTCCTCATCGGGATCCATGCCACAAGGGGCTGGGTAGGAAGGGCGGTGGTGGCGGCAAGTGAGTCGAGCGGGAGAGAAAGAGGAGGGGACGAGGGGCTGGGTGGGTGAGGAGGATGGCGAGGTCGGCGGTGGGTGAGGGGAGGGA
Organism: Secale cereale; assembly: GCA_902687465.1. NCBI lineage: Eukaryota > Viridiplantae > Streptophyta > Magnoliopsida > Poales > Poaceae > Secale > Secale cereale. The sequence continues at coordinate 869,420,374 of LR738714.1, read as the reverse complement.
GGGACGAGGTCGGCGACAGTGGGTGAGAAGGACGGCAAGGTCGGCGGTGGGTGGGAGCGGCGGGGAGAGGACTGGGGACGGGGAGGAGGTGGCGGCGGCGAGGAGATGGGACGAGGGAGAGGGGTGCGATGGGGGAAGGGGATCTGAGCTAGGGTTTGAGCTGCGGGTGGGGATCCCTCTTTTTCTCTTTTTTTCTGTAGAATAGATGTGGGATGGATGGATGGATGGATGGATGGATGGGCGCCATGTCATCAATCCGTGGGAAGAGTTTTGATTGGTTTAGAAAATCAGTGATTTGAAATAATTTTCAAGTACTAAAAATAGAGGAATTTTGTGAAGTAGCTATATTAAATATTTTGCAAAAGGGCACCACATAAATTTTCATTAGAGTTAGACCACATTTTATGTATAAGGACCAATTTGTATGCATTTCTAATATTTCTAGCTATTTTTAATCATTTTTCGAGTGCCCAAAATGAGATCTTTTTGTGAAGGACCTACCAAATAATTGTTGCAAAATTGGACCAAATCAATTTTCTAAAATACTAGGACATATTTAATGCACAATTGACAAAATAGTTGGGTGTAAAAAGTTTTGATCCACCTCTCGTGAAAAAGACAAATTTCCGCCGATTCAACTGAAAGCGGGTCAAATTTGAACTGCAGCTGCCTTGTAGTTTGCTATTTATTTTTTCCAAAAATCATTTCTAGGTACATAAGTATCTATTTAATCAGAGAAACACCAAAAAAATACCAAGATTCAACCACTAGCTAGGAACGGTCATTCCCGCCGTTTTGACCGCATTTTGAAACGGGTATAAAAAATTCAAAAAAAATCAAAAAATTGGAAAACCTTCGCATTGTGTCATTATATATGACCAAGTTACCAGGAAAAATAATAAACTTGTAATACGGCAATTGTTTTAAAAAATTGTTCTCAGAAATGAGCTATCATGCTTGAAGATTCATGGCTTTCAAGCCAAATGATCAATCCTATGGCCACATTCATGGCATAGTTTGTTCAAATGATCTCATATTGTGCACAAGGGTGCATCTTGGAATGGCAAACAATATTGCTTAAGGAAGTTTTCATTTTCTTTGGACGAAAAATTCATTTTCCATTTTTCGAGTGCCCAAAAGGAGGTTTTTTTGTGAAGGACCTCACAAATAATTGTTGCAAAATTGGACCAAATCATTTTTATAAAATACTAGGCCATATTTAATGCACAATTGACAAAATGGTTGGGTGTAAAAAGTTTTTATCCACCTCTCGTGAAAAAGACAAATTTCCGCCGATTCAGTTGGAAGCGGGTCAAATTTGAACTGTAGCTACCTCGTAGTTTGCTTTTTATTTTTTCCAAAAATCATTTTTAGGTACATAAGTATCTATTTAATCAGAGAAACACCAAAAAAATTCCAAGATTCAACCACTAGCTAGGATCGGTCATTCCCGCCGTTTTGACCGCATTTTGAAACGGGCATAAAAAATTCAAAAAAAATCAAAAAATTGGAACACCTTCGCATTGTGTCATTATATATGACCAAGTTACCAGGAAAAATAATAAACTTGTAATACGACAATTCTATTAAAAAAGTGTTCTCAGAAATGAGGTATCATGCGTGAAGATTCATGGCTTTCAAGCCAAATGATCAATCCTATGGCCACATTCATGGCATAGTTTGTTCAAATGATCTCATATTATGCACAAGGGTGCATCTTGGAATGGCAAACAATGTTGCCTAAGGAAGTTTTCATTTTCTTTGGACGAAAAATTCATTTTCCATTTTTCGAGTGCCCAAAAGGAGGTTTTTTTGTGAAGGACCTCCCAAATAATTGTTGCAAAATTTGACCAAATCAATTTTCTAAAATACTAGGACATATTTAATGCACAATTGACAAAATGGTTGGGTGTAAAAAGTTTTGATCCACCTCTCGTGAAAAAGACAAATTTCCGCCGATTCAGCTGGAAGCGGGTCAAATTTGAACTGCGGCTGCCTCATAGTTTGCTATTTATTTTTTCCAAAAATCATTTCTAGGTACATAAGTAACTATTTAATCATAAATACATGGTTTGGTGGCGATACGTCGAGGTTTGGGCGGTGGTCGAGGGCCCCAACTATAGAGCGCGTAAACTCGCATGCCCGCTGCGTGGTCACCGCGTGACTGTGGCGTTGCCATGTGTTCTGGGCGGCCTAGGCATGTCTAGTGGGTTGGCCACTCCCCAGGTAGGTGCTAGGAAGAAAATTACAACATAAGATTCTCACGAGGAGACCGATCGATGCTCAAACATGAATTAGCAGCCAAGTGTTTGATTAGCGGTACGGAAAATGCACATGGCTAATGGGTGTGAGTTTTGGTTGAGGATGATCAGTTACTAAGAAGATCGTCTTCACAAATTTTCAGCTCAAAAGGAGGAGTCTAGGTGGTACTTGCTTTGCAAAGTACCACACTGGACATAAATACGAATGTTGAAGATGGGCTCAAAATAATGAATGGATTGAGCTGGCATTTGGTGGAGGATAGTTATTTGGGCATAGGAAAGCACTGTAAAAAATGGATACCATTTGGACATGCCAAAGTGGTACTTCCTTCACAAAGTGTTTTTTTGAACAGAATAGGAAAATGAATATTTTTGAACTAGGCAAGGAAGGTTTTTTACATATTTGACGAAGATATGACCCAAAGAGTTAATGAGATTTTTTGGGGAATTTTGGGAATGACAGAAATATAGGTTGCTTCTCAACCTAGCTAGGGCAAAAACTGCCACATGGACATGACACATAGGCAAAACTGATGAGGTGGCGCCTAGTCGTAGCAACCCACCACAATTTTCAAGGTTATGACCATCTATATTGGTCATGAACAGCTAGAAATAAGGCAGCGAACCAGTGCTATCTGCTTTGTGACCATTTCGTGTAAGGAAATTATGACCTTTCTGACCAAAATGGTCGTTATAGTTTAGGGCTTGGAGCCCTCCGAACAGCTTTTGACCAATTGGTCTGAAATGGTCATAGATCTATGACCAATTCTTTCAGGGTCACTAACAAAAGGTCATAAGTTGACATATTTCTTGTAGTGCTCTCGTGATCCAGTACGGGAGAGGGGAGATCAGGTTTTTGGGGAGCGCACTCGCGCGACTGCTGGCAGCGACGACTTCGCGAACGACGACTTCTTCCCCGACCTCGGCAACCTCATCCTCGACGACATGGGCGACAACGTCAACGCCGGCGGTGCTGCTCCCGCTGCACCGTATGTGATTCTATCCTTCCTGTTCGAGATCGTGGTAGAATTCATGTTTCTAGTATGTGCCCTAGATGTGATCTGTTCATCTGCTATGCTAGTTCACATGATTAGTTTAATCTCTGTTGATGCAGCCATGACTTATCTTCTGTTTATTCGGATTAAATCTCATAGTAATTTGCTCATATTTCCAACAATCCAAAAACCTGATTATAGGCAATTTACTCCGAGTGGTTTTGCTGCGCATCTGAAGCCGTCTACCTTTAAGGGGGCGCAATATAAGAGCGGGCGCACGAGAGCAGTCTACTGGTTACAGACCATGGGCTGCTATGACGCCACCAAGGGCAAGCCTGAGGGCGATCTTAATCCAGCACAGCTGGAAGCTTTTGAGAAGATCGATACCCTCTTTAAAGGCGCTCTTCTGAGTGTTCTTGATGACTCAATTGTGGATTCGTATATGTCGTTTGACAACGGCAAGGACATGTGGGCTGCGCTCGAGGCCAAGTTTGGTGCCTCGGACGCCGGCAGCGAGTTGTACGTCATGGAGCAATTCTATGACTACAAGATGACTGATGAGCGCGCTGTTGTACAGTAGGCTCATGAGATACAGTCGCTCGCAAAAGAACTTGAGTACTTCAATTGTGTGTTGCCGGACAAATTTGTTGCCGGGGGCATCATTGCCAAGTTTCCACCTTCGTGGAACAATTTTGCTACTTCCCTGAAACACAAGAGACAGGAGTTTTCCATTGCGGATCTCATTGGTACTCTTGATGTTGAAGAGAAGGCGAGAGCAAAGGACACACGTGCTCGAGTTGCTGAGGGAGGTTCTAGTGCCCACATGGTACAGAAGAAGAACTTCCAGCCCAACAAGTTCAAAAACAACAAGAACAAAACTCAGGGCAAAGGCAAGTTTGATACAAAGAACAAGCCATCACATTCTACCAACTTCAAGAAGAATTCTCATAAGAAGGGGAAGGTACTTTGCCATGTCTGCGGTGATCCTAATCACTGGGCTCCGAAGTGTCCTAACCGCTTTGAGGAGCGCGAACAAGAGAAGAGCGGCAAGTCCGCTATTGTTGTCATCGGTGATACTGATATGAAGGAATCAGGGTACGGTATTTTTCCTACCATCATTTCAGTATTTCAATCCCCTGATTGGTTAGTTGACACCGGTGCCAATGTACATGTTTGTGCTGACGCCTCCATGTTTTCTTCTTACCAGGCCACTGGGACTTCTCCCGTGCTGATGGGGAACGGGTCACATGCCATCGTTCGAGTTGTTGGTACGGTCAATCTGAAGTTTATTTCAGGGAAGACCGTGCGTCTGAAGAACGTTCATCATGTGCCGTCCATCAATAAAAATCTCATTAGCGGTTCCCGTTTATGTCGAGATGGTTTTAAGTTGGTTTTTGAATCCAATAAAGTTGTAATTTCTAAGTGTGGACAATTTGTTGGAAAAGGCTATGAGTGCGGAGGCTTGTTCCGCCTATCTTTGTCAGATATTTGCACTAAAGTTATTAATAATGTTTGCCACAATAATGAGTCTGATATTTGGCATTCACGACTTTGTCATATTAACTTTGGATGCATGACGCGGCTAGCCAATATGAATTTAATTCCTAAAATCTCTACTGTCAAGGGCTCTAAGTGCCAAGTATGTGTGCAAGCTAAGCAACCTCGCAAGTCCCATAAGACTGCAGAGGCAAGAGATTTGGCACCACTAGAGCTTATACATTCTGATCTTTGTGAGATGAATGGTGTGTTGACAAAAGGTGGAAAGAGATACTTCATGACGTTGATTGATGGCTCCACTAGATATTGTTATGTGTATCTTCTGAAATCAAAAGACAAGGCTTTGACTTTCTTCAAAAACTATAAAGCTGAGGCAGAGAACCAACTAGATCGAAAAATTAAACAGCTTAGGTCCGATCGTGGTGGAGAGTATTTTTCCAATGAATTTGATCTATTTTGTGCGGAACATGGTATAATCCATGAGAGGACGCCTCCCTACTTACCCCAGTCAAATGGGGTAGCCGAAAGAAAGAACCGAACTCTAACTGATATGGTTAACACCATGTTAGACACTTCGGGTCTATCCAAGGAATGGTGGGGGGGAGGCGCTAATGACTGCGTGTCATGTCCTAAACCGGGTTCCCACAAAGCATAAGACCATGACTCCATTTGAGGAATAGGAAAGGAAAAGGTTGAAACTCTCTTACCTACGTACTTGGGGTTGTTTGACGAAAGTCAATATTCCAATTCCCAAGAAGCGCAAGCTTGGACCAAAAACCGTGGATTGTGTTCTTCTGGGCTATGCTTTTCATAGCATCGACTATAGATTTTTGATAATAAAATCTGAGGTGTCCGACATGCATGTTGGTACGATTATGGAGTCAAATGATGCAACTTTCTTTGAGGACATATTTCCTATGAAGGATATGCCGAGTTCATCAAATCAGGAGATACCTACTCCATCTAGTGAGGAATTCACTGTAATTCCTGAACCCACCATTGCGATGGAACACGTTGAGAATCCTGTTGAGGGTGACAATGAAACTCTTGTGAGGAGTAAGAGACAGAGGACTGCAAAGTCCTTTGGTGATGATTTCATTTTGTACCTCGTGGATGACACACCCAGGACTATTTCAGAAGCCTATGCATCTCCTGATGCTGACTACTGGAAGGAAGCTGTATGTAGCGAGATGGATTCCATCTTAGCTAATGGTACCTGGGAGATCACTGACCGTCCTTATGGGTGCAAACCTGTAGGATGTATGTGGGTGTTCAAGGAGAAGCTTAGACCTGATGGTACGATTGAAAAGTACAAGGCACGGCTTGTGGCCAAGGGTTATACCCAGAAAGAAGGTGAAGACTTCTTTGATACTTACTCACCCGCGGCTAGACTGACCACAGTTCGGGTGCTACTATCACTGGCTGCCTCACATGGTCTTCTCGTTCATCAAATGGACGTTAAGACAGCTTTCCTCAATGGAGAGTTGAAGGAGGAAATTTACATGGATCAGCCAGATGGTTTTGTAGTACCTGGCCAGGAAGGAAAGTTGTGCAAGTTATTAAAGTCTTTATATGGCCTTAAACAAGCTCCTAAGGAGTGGCATGAGAAGTTCGAAAGAACATTAACTGCTGCCGGCTTTGTAGTAAACGATGGTGACAAGTGCGTGTACTATCGCTATGGTGGGGGCGAAGGAATATATTCTTTGTCTGTATGTCGACGACATATTGATCTTTGGAACCAAACTTGATTTAATCAAGGAGGTTAAGGATTTCTTGTCTCGCTGTTTTGAGAAGAAGGATCTAGGAGTAGCTGATGTTATCTTAAACATCAAGCTGTTGAGAGATGAGAATGGTGGGATCACACTGCTTCAGTCTCACTATGTGGAAAAGGTCTTGAGTCGTTTTGGGTATAGCGACTGCACACCTTCTCCAACTCCATATGATGCTAGTGTGTTGCTTTGAAAGAATCGACGGATTGCTAGAGATCAACTGAGGTATTCTCAGATTATTGGTTCGCTTATGTATTTGGCGAGTGCCACGAGGCCTGACATCTCTTTTGCTGTGAGCAAGCTGAGTCGGTTTGTGTCAAAACCGGGAGATGATCATTGGCATGCGCTTGAGAGAGTTATGCGCTATTTGAAAGGCACCGCGAGCTATGTAATTCACCACACCGGGTATCCAAGGGTACTAGAGGGTTATAGTGACTCAAACTGGATTTCTGATGCTGATGAGATAAATGCCACAAGTGGTTATGTTTTTACACTTGGTGGTGGCGCTGTTTCCTGGAAGTCTTGCAAGCAGACCATTAACGAGGTCAACTATGGAAGCAGAACTCACATCATTGGACACTGCCACTGTTGAAGCAGAGTGGCTTCGTGAACTCTTGATGGACTTACCTATGGTTGAAAAACCAATACCCCCTATCCTGATGAACTGTGATAATCAAACTGTGATCGTCATGATAAACAGTTCAAAGGACAATATGAAGTCCTCAAGACATGTGAAGAGGAGACTAAAATCTGTCAGAAAATTGAGGAACTCCGGAGTTATTACGTTGGATTATATCCAAACATCGAAAAACTTGGCAGATTCCTTCACAAAGGGTCTATCACGTAATGTGATAGATAATGCATCGATGGAGATGGGTTTGAGACCCACCGCATGAGTTGTCCATAGTGGTAACCCACTCTATGTGATCGGAGATCCCGTGAAGTAGAAGTGGGAGACAAGCTGTTGGTCAGCTGGGAGGAGAGTATCCCTATATTAACTATCCCACTCCGTGAAGATGCAGTACTCTCCTGATCTGCATGGCAGGTTGATACTTATCTTAATGTGTTCCAAGTGGCTTATTCGGGTAAGCAGAGATGTTGTCCTGCAGAACATCTTCTGAGGAACACACCTATATGAATTTGACTGTTAACGTCGCAGTCTGTGAGAATTGGGTGTTCTCTAATAAATTCATGAAAAGGCCGTGGAGTATGACGTATACGCTCCACCCGCGGGGAAGCCTTGCGGCAGCCAAGTATCGGTCAAGAATTTGTGTGAAACTAGTCTCGCAGAAAACTTGTAGTTCAAGGCATAGTCCACTATTCAAGTTGTGATCTAGTGTAGCATAAATCTTTAAGTGGAAGTTCAACTTGACAGTCTCCACTAAGCACCGGTATATAAACAATGCTTTGGAACTAAATGATCAGATGTGCCAATCAGACTTTGTGGGGGATTGTTGGAATTTTGCTAGTAGGCCTTTGGGCCAAAGCCAACTAAAATTCTGAAATTCTCTTGGCCCATTCATGCACACATGTGAGTGGAGTGAGTGAGGCTAAAGTTTAGTCCCACCTCATAAGTTGAGAGAGAGTTGCACCTCTTTATAAGGTGAGCTCTTCTACCATTTGTATGAGCATGAGAAGAGGAGACCTACACGCGCGCTCCTCCTCCTCGCTCGCCACGCCTCGTCACGATGCGCCGCGGGTTGCGGGATTGAGCCGAGCCGAGGACAGAGCTATGCACGTTGTCTATATTTTTGCTGCTCGGGAAAATTAATGAGTCATTAATTAATAATTAATGGACGCGTTAATTACTGAATCGTTTCCGATTCTTTTGGATGGTGACGACTCGGACGTGGGGTTTATTCCCACGACCTACCCGGCCCGCACTATATAGTTAGGCAGACGTCTACCCTGGCCGCGGCCGCTTCATATGGTTTCTCACCACCGTTCCAGATCATTGCGCCGCCAAGCAAGTCTTCTCCATACCTCCTTTTGGCGTGCACCGGGAGAAGGGACAGCAGGCCTCAGGGACTCCGCCTCTCGTGATCCTGTACAGGAGAGAGGCGATCAGGTTTTTGGGGAGCGCACTCGCGCGACTGCTGGCAGCGACGACTTCACGAACGACGACTTCTTCCCCGACCTCGGCAACCTCATCCTCGACGACATGGGCGACAACGTCAACGCCGGCGGTCCTGCTCCCGCTGCACCGTATGTGATTCTATTCTTCCTGTTCGAGATCGTGGTAGAATTCATGTTTCTAGTATGTGCCCTAGATGTGATCTGTTCATCTGCTATGCTAGTTCACATGATTAGTTTAATCTCTGTTGATGCAGTCATGACTTATCTTCTGTTTATTCGGATTAAATCTCATAGTAATTTGCTCATATTTCCAACAATAGCACCGTACCCTCAGCAGCACCGCATCTCCTTAACAATTGTCGGATGAGCCTCACTTGCATGAAGGAATAGCAAAGAATCATCCGCAAAAAGAATGTGAGATATCAGCAGTGCATCTCGACATATAGTCACAGGCTGCAGGCCCCGTTCCATAACAGACTTTTCCACGAAAGCAGAGAGAGCATCAGGGACAAATAAGAATAAAAAGGGGGACAACGGGTCACCTAGCCGATGACCTTGTGTGGGAGAGAACTGACGCAAATGCTTCCTATTATGTGTGACTAAATATTTCACCGAAGTCACACACTCCATGATCAACGAGACAAACTTAAGTGAACCCCCATTTGAGTAGTGCGCTGTTAAGAAACAACCAGCCACACCATCATAAGCTTTAGATATATCCAGCTTATACGCACAATTTGGGATGTCATCTGTCCGTAATAAGCCATCAATGCATAAAAGCCACTTTGATCTTCACAAACAACGGAAGAGGCCTTGAGCAAAATTCAACTAGGAAAATTACGGACTCGACTGAGAAGCTAAATTGGACTCCTCCTCTTAATTAGTACCTGCATATGTGCATGTATTTCAAATCTAACAAATTGTTTTTTATAAGGGTATTAACTTCACGTTGAATATATTTTATAACAACCTTTCACTTAAAAATAATATGAAAATGACCTAATTAATCCCAAGATCATGCCTTTCCACTCTCTGACGCAGAAAATAATTCAGATGATAGAAAATGTGCCACTGTTTTTTGTTTGTTGTCGCCTAACAAAATGACCTTCTTATCAATGCTGTGCTAAAAAAATAGATTCATCCTAGCCAAAATAATACCAGCTGGATTTCTCTTGCATAAGAGGACACTAACCCAAGTTAATTGAATGATGACTTTAAGTCATTGAACTCCGGATAAAAAACTTACTTATTCAAAACAAATGACATGATTTGTGCAATGACCAACCAATTTTTTTAATGTTGGAAATGGATTACCACCCTACTGCCCTATCTCGACTGGTCAACACAGATCATTACTAGGAAAAAGTTTTCATGGCTTGAAACCGCGTGGACAAGTCGAACTCAAACAACAAGGGGGGTGTGAGGCTTTCATGCACAACTCCTGCCATCCAAGTCGAGGACAATGAGGAGACCATAATACAACTAAGGCACCATATCAGCATGAGCACCACATCTCTAATCTCACCTGATCACTCAAACTCAATTAGCATAAGGCCAAGATGGCTGTAACGGTCGTAGCTTCTCCTCTCCATCGATGATGGTCTAATACGCGAAACTACCTCTGCAGAGTTGTATCCAAATAAATATCATGATTCATTGGCGGATGAGCAGTTGTAGCCTCCCATCTGGCGTCTTCGTAGGTGTTGCTGCCTTTCTCAGAACTTGATGACTTACGGCTTCACCATGCCTACCGCTTGATGGCGACGACACAGCCACCCGTGGCGCGGGGCAGCTTGCAATGCATTTCATCCAACAGTTGCCGCTCAGGCCGCGTGCAGTCCGAATGATCGACATATTGTAGCACTGCAGATCGGGGCCATCAGCACCAAGCGTCGGGCTCTGTCACCTCCACAGTTGAATAACTTGTGTCAACACATGTTCTTTTTGTTATTTTTAATATTTTCAACCATGTTTTTCTGTTATTCTTAGGGTATGATCCAGACTGGCGTTATGAATGATGATACCAGATTTCCATATAATGGGAAATGTAAAGTTAGCCGCAAAAAAAAAAGGATTGGTAAAGTTCCATATGAAAACAGAGATGTAGATGGGAACGATTTGGAAGTTCCAAGATCTGGTAAGTGTTGACACAAGTGTTGATCTGGTAAGTGTTGGGGACTATGATAATGGTGATGAAAGAGATTGCTAAGCTTGCAAAACAAATCTTAGCACACTACCAGATTGTCATTCTTAGGTGGTTGTTAAAAATGAGTGTACAGCTGGGTCGATAAAACCAGCTATAATCAAGAAAAAGCTTGGCAGACCACCAAATGAATTTCAAAACACTAAGGGAAAGAAATTAGATGGTTCAAAGAGTACATGCCGATCCGGTGTACAACAGACTAGGTTCTGAAGTTGTTGCAAGTCTCCAGTTCGTGATATACATACATGCCCGAAAAAGAAGGGCGTAACTAGGACCAACAATGAAGAAGGGCTAAGCAATTTGCTCTTCTTGATCAATATATTCATCAAGACTTAAATGTTTTCTAAAGGTAACAGTAAAAAATGTCCTCCTATACACAGAAACCTCATTTGTCATGGTAACATTTACTGTACTAAGAGTCTGGGACCACATCTCCATCTTGGCATTTCTTCAACTTTGATCCCTCATACATATGCAAGTTTGCAATACAGAGTGAGTATCAACTCATTTCTGGGAGCTCCTGCTTCTGAGATTCATCGTCTAAGAACTACTTCATTAACACCTCTAAAGAAGAAGAAAAAGGGGGAAAATCCCTACTGCATGATTTATGATTAAAGAAACAGTAGCTAAAAAAATTAATACACGACAACATCACTAGATTATATATCCACTCAAAACACATAGAGATTGCAAATCACGCAACCTAATTATAGTAATGTTGGGCATTCGGTCAAACTGGACACAAACTGAGCTCAGGGTTTATCATGGACACCCATTCAACTAGGTTCATGCTCAGAGACACACCCTCTTAGCCCAAACACATGGGAAGGAAATAAAATACTCAAATCAGCTCGATCAGTTATGAACATCAGAATCAAGCCACGGGCCATGCACACATTCATGCTCACTACATCTTTATTTAGTATGATAGATGATGTAGCTTTGACCCCTCACATCCCATGCACGCCTCTTCAGTCCTCCTCACAGGTCTTCTTCTTTTGTATGGAACGTGATACTGGAGGTCTTAACACCAAAATAAATGCCATCGGTGAATTCCTGGAATACTTCATCTCCATTGGTCAGAACATCCCTCTGCCTGTATGAGAAAGGAACATTACAGACACCGTTTGATCCAATCGCCTTTACTGTCACTCTCTTCATTGGAGGTACTTCAACCTCAATTTCTTTGCTAATATGTTTTTCTTCAGTTTCAGTATTTCCCCAGGTATATGATCCACTAAATTCAGCGGTCACCTCAATTGCTCCATCAACTATAAAGGGAATCCCGGCATTAAGGCTGGCTTTGATGCCTATCTTCATTGAAACAGTAGAACTCCAGGTACTCGCCATAATATTTGTATATGTGAAGACCAATTTGGTTTTGTTTGTTGTTGTGGTCCTGTTTTCAACAGTTTGGCTATCAAGACCCTCCACACCCTTGGTATAGATCTTAGCTTCATCTAAGCGAAAAGAAACATCATATATGTCTCGAGAAACAACTGGTTCGTTGCACTGCATTCTTGCTTCAACTGTGATGGAAACAACATCAGCATTGAGGCAGTTTATCTTCCCGTCTTGGGTTAACCTTTTACAGAACTTGTTGTTGCCCAAGTTGCGCAGTGCTATGTAGTCTGGTCACCGTGAATAATGTATCACGGTTACTGTGGGTGGTCTCTCTTGAATCAGCCCAGATCCAATTTGGGCTTCGCCTCCAAAACCATGTCGGCGGAGATGATGAACCACTGTTGCTCTGTCGACAGGACACGAGAGCTCTTGGAGAAGCTAGTGCAGCCAGGAGCACTCGGCGATGACATTAGCCGCAACGCGATACTCAACCTCAGCACCGGAATGGGATACCGTAGGCTGCCGCTTAGACAACCATGGAATAAATGATGTACCAAAGAAGACACAGTATCCCAAAGTGGAGCGACGGGTGTCGGGGCAGCCGGCCAAGTCAGCATCTGAGAATGTAGTGAGGATGGTGTCGGTGGAGATTCGCAACGTGATGTCGAGGTCCATAGTCCCACGAATATAGCAAAGAATCCGCTTGACGGCGACCCAATGAACATCCCAAGGTGCGTGCATATGATCACACCTGCTGAACTGCATACTGTAGCTCTGGTCGAGGAGAGTGAGGTACTGAAGAGCCCCAACGATGGACTGGTAAAAAGCAGCATCCGAAGCAGGAGAACCATCCGTGGTGGAGAGCTTGGCCTTCGTGTCAACGGGCATGGCGGCGGGCTTGCAATTAAGTATGCCAGCGGTCGAGAAGCTTATGAGCGTACTTTTGCTGGTGAAGGAAGAAAACATCCCAGCGACGCACCACCTCAACACCGAGGAGGTAGTGCAAAGGACCGAAGTCCTTGATGGCAAACTCAGCGCGAAGACAACCGGTGAACAGCCTCAGGAGGCCAGGCTTGCATGCCATCAGGATGATGTCGTCGACGTAGAGGAGCAGATATGCAGTGTCGGCGCCTTGGTGGTAGACAAATAACGATGCATCGGAGCGTGTAGAGCGGAACCCAAGCTGATGAAGGAACACCGTGATGCGCTGGTACCAGGCACGAGGGGCTTGCTTGAGCCCATAGAAGGACCGCGAAAGTACGCACACATGATCTGGATGTGTCGGATTAACGAACCCCATGGGTTGCTGACAGAAGACCTGCTCCTCGAGACAACCATGAAGGAAGGCGTTGGAGGCGTCCATCTGATGCAGCGGCCATGCGCGAGAGACCGCAAGTAGTAAGACCATGCGGATCGTCCCGGGCTTAACCACTGGAGCGAAAGTGTCAGTGAAGTCGACGTCGGCACATTGACGAAATCCACGAACAATCCAGCGCGCCTTATAGCAGTCAAGGGCACCATCGGGACGGAGCTTGTCTTTGAAGACCCACTTCCCAGTAATCACATTGGTGTGCCGGGGTTGGGGAACACGCTTCGATGTCCGATTGCGCTACAAGACATCTAACTCCTCTTGCTCGCAGGCATCTAGAGCGGGTCGCGAAGAGCAGTCCGAACGGAGGATGGCAAGGGCGATGGCGTAGAGGTGGATGCCGTGTGGACGTACTCATCCGAAGCATACCGCGAGCTCGGACGAAAGACACCCGTATGAGCGCGGGTGACCAGACGACCGAAGGTGGTAGTGTAGGACCCGCAGCCACTGGTGATGACGCACCACAAGGCGTCGAAACCACAGCCGAGGTTGGCACGTGGGCTGAGTCCGTGGGCGAGGCCGACCCGTAGGGCGACAGCGGCGGCAAGGTGGCCGAGGCCATAGGCAACGTCGAGTCGGCGACGGCCGCCATTGGTGACGCTGAGCCAGCAGGCGTAGGCGGCGTCGACGTGGTGGAGGGGGGCCCGCGGGGCTGGGAGGCCAGCGCCGGATCCGAAAGGGGCTGCCCGCCGGGTGAGGCGCTGATACGTCTCCAACGTATCTATAATTTTTGATTGTTCCATGCTCTTATATATTCTGTTTTGGATGTTTAATGGGCTTTATTATACACTTTTATATTATTTTTGGGACTAACCTACTAACCCAAGGCCTAGTGCAGATTGTTGTTTTTTTGCCTATTTCAGGGTTGTGCAGAAAAGGAATATCAAACGGAGTCCAAACGGAATGAAACCTTCGGGAGAGTTATTTTTGGAACCGTATCTACCCAGAAGACTTGGAGTACATGCGAGGGAAAGAAGAAGGTGGCCACGAGGGTCCAGGGTGCGCCCCTCCCCCTGGGCGCGCCCCCACCCTCGTGGGCCCCTCTAGCTCCCCCGATGCCCTTCTTCCTCCTATATATATATCCATGTACCCTGAAAACATCGAGGCAACAGAGAAAGCCCTAATTCCACCGCCACAACCTTCTGTTTCTATGAGATCCCATCTCGGGGCCTGTTCCGGAGGTCCGCCGGAGGAGGGATCTACCACGGAGTGCTTCTACATCAACGCCATAGCCTCACCAATGAGTTGTGAGTAGTTTACCACAGACCTTCAGGTCCATAGTTATTAGCTAGATGGCTTCTTCTCTCTTTTTGGATCTCAATACAAAGTTCTCCTCGATCTTCTAGGAGATCTATTCGATGTAATCTTTTTGCGGTGTGTTTTCAAGATCCGATGAATTGTGAGTTTATGATCAAGATTATCTATGACAAATATTTGATTCTTTTCTGAAATCTTTTATGTATGATTATAATATCATTGCAAGTCTCTTCGAATTATTGGTTTGGTTTGGCCTACTAGATCTATAGTTCTTGCAATGGGAGAAGTAATTGGCTTTGGGTTCAATCTTGCGGTGGCCTTTCCCAGTGACAACAGGGGCAGCAAGGCACTTATTGTATTGTTGCCATCGAGGATAAAAAGATGGGGTTTATATCATATTGCTTGAGTTTATCCCTCTACATCATGTCATCTTGCTTAAAGCATTACTCTGTTCTTATGAACTTAATACTCTAGATGCATCCTGGATAGCGGTCGATGTGTGGAGTAATAGTAGTAGATGCAGAATCGTTTCGGTCTACTTATCACGGGCGTGATGCCTATATATAATGATCATGCCTAGATATTTTTATAACTATGCGCTTTTCTATCAATTGCTCGACAGTAATTTGTTCACCCACCGTAGAATTCTGCTATCATGAGAGAAGCCACTTGTAAAACCTATGGCCCCCGGGTCTATTCTCAACATATTAATCTTTCATCTACTTTACTTTGCTTTATTTACTTTCTGTTCTTATATCCAAAAATACCAAAAATATTATACTATCCTATCTATCAGATCTCACTTTCGTAAGTGACCGTAAAGGGATTGACAACCCCTTATCGCGTTGGCTACGAATTTCTTATTTGTTTGTGCGGGAGCGAGGGACTCGCGCGTGGTCTCCTACTGGATTGATACCTTGGTTCTCAAAAACAGAGGGAAATACTTACGCTACTCTGCTCCATCACCCTTTCCTCTTCGAGGGAATACAACGCAAGCTCGAGAAGTAGCACGCGCCTCAAAGCCAGGGGGCGGGCCGAGGGCGGCATACGATCGCCCTGGGCGAGGGACAGACGTGCCCACTGTCGTGGTTCTAAGTCTGACAGTACGAGTAGGGGGTACGTAAGAGGAGGCAAGGTCCTTCCTATGGAGAGATTGTACGCATGATGTATATGAGTTCAGGCCCTTCTCAGAGAAAGTAAAAGCCCTATGTCTCGTTGCCCGGAGGCGGTCGACTGAAATGTATGGGGGTGTTTGTGTTACAGGGGGTGCGAACCCTTGTACTTGACGAGGCGGGTGGCTAATATAGTGTGCCAGGACCCCAGCTATGCTCCACGTTACTAAGGGTTCAATGTACATAAAGGCAAGCGTTACTGATAACGCCCGCAGTAAAGAGTAATAAAGGCATTCATTGCAGCGGAGTGAATACCAGACCGTTGCTGTCCTAAGGAACCTTTGACCTTCAGGGGTCGAGTGCCTTTGGAAGGGTCGAGTGAAGTTGAGTCGTCTGGACGGGGGTGTACGGTCGAGTGAGATGTCCTCTTGGGCCGTCTCAGTCGACTGTTCTTGTTGCCATCAGTTTGTCCTTTGAGCTTCTGGGGTAGTGACCTTGGGTGGGGTATCTTACTCAGGCCTTTGACCCTACCCTAGGTCCGTAACCTTGTCAGTAGCCCCCGAATGGATTGAGGCTTGAGTAGAAGAGAGTGCTGAAGTGAGCCTTGGCTTAGGTTCGACGTCCTTGGGGTAATCTTCTCCGAACTTGTGAACCAGGCCGTCTTTTCAACCTCGTCTTGGTCGCCTTAATCGATTATGGAACCGTCGAGTGTGCTTGTTGTGTTGACCGTCAACTGAACTTTGCGCGTGGTGCCGAGCACCATTAGTGCGCGCAGTTTTTGGCGGGATCGGTTGCTCTCTGGTCTCCGGATTTTGCGGGATTTCGAAATTTGGGGAAGCGCGCGGGATGGGTCGTGCCGCGGCAATCGGATCGGATATTCCCGAGACGCCTCGATCCTCGCGCCGCCTTTTTAGCCACGTATTTCATGTGCGCCTGTTGCGGGATTTGACGGGATTGCTCGGGGCCACCAGTCAGTTACTCGACCATTGTGATATAAATGTGCGCCGCGGCCGAGGCGAGGGCACTGTGCGCCCATTCTACGTTTCCTCGCCTCTATCCCTCCGCCGCGCCTCTGCTTCTTTCTCCTTCTCCTCGGCCAACGCCGGCTCGCTCGCCATGGGCAAGGAGAAGTCCGCTGTGCTGGAGCGCTCAAAGAAGGCGGCGACGGGGAAAGTGAAGCGGTCCGGCCACGGGGGGTCGTCGTCGAGGTCTAGGCTCCCACCTGGCTGGATCCAGGGGGACTGGATCAGGTCCACCATTACGGCGGAGGACATGGAGGAGCTGGAGGAGGAGGGCTTGGTCACTCGCGACTCCTGGCGGGTGCCGGGAGGCGAGCTCGAGCCCCAGTCGTGGGAGGGCGAGTGCGTTCTCCTCACGACCCACGTCGACCGAGGTTTATCCATGCCCCCGCACCCTTTCTTCCTGATGGCTTCTCGCCCCTCGTTGGTTACCCCAAGTGGAAGGTTTGAGCTGTAGCGTAGCAGCAAGTTTCCCTTGGCAAAGGTACCAAGGATCGAATCCCGTGAGACTCCGAGGGTCGACAAGAAGGTGTCAACGGCGCCAGAATCTTAGCGGTTGACAGGACCTGCACACAGATACAAATAAATTTGCTCCCAACGAGTACAGAGAGGTTGTCAATCCCTCCGGCCTTGTCGTTTACAAAGGATCAAACACAAGAGATAATAATGATAGGTAAGACTGCAACTAGGAAATAAAGACAGGAAGTAAATAGCGGGTGTGATCAGTGGTGGTAATATGGACCGGGGTCCCATGATGTTCACTAGTGATGTATCTCTCCCAAAAGACGATAAAACAGCAAAGCGAGGTAAACAAATTGCAGCTGGGCAATTGACAGGATTATGTGCGCAAACCAATGCTAACTATGCTGTAAAGAAAGGTAGAGGCTCAAAAGCATGGGCGGTACGCCAAGGCAAGTAGAACGAAATCCATCTGCATCTACTACTAATCATCCACCTTGAGATATCTATCCAGAACATCTCGCTGGTATTAAGTTGCGAATCCCACCCAAAGTGTAAACTCAAAGCAACAGACAACTGCATTAAAAGAACTTTGCGTAAAGTAAACAATCCTTACACCCGCAAGTACAAGCACCGTTGTTTTCCCCCTTGTGGCAACAGCACATCCCCTAGACTCATGTTTCTGTCACTCAAACTAGTCATCAAGGGGCATGAACCCACAATCAAGCATAACGTTCCCTCTTAGAGTTACTACCTACTACTCGGCCAAAGCAATAAACAGCAACGGAGAACATGCAAGAATTACTCAAGAACATAAATATAAAAGAGGTGAATCAAATATATTACTCACACACAATCTGAACATAATCTCATAATCCATCGGATCCCAGCAAACTCAGCAGAGCAACAGCATAAAGATTACATATGTGCCTCGATCATGTAGGGCAGCTCACGAGGTCTAAACCAAGAAGAACAAAGAGGGGAGGAGAACATCACATAGCTACTGGTCATGGACCCATGGTCCAAGGTGGACTACTCACGACTCATCCGGGAAGCGTCCATGGTGGTGGAGAAGCTCCCGGTGGTGGTTCTCCCCTCCGGCAGGGTGCCGGGAAGAGTTCTCCTGGTGCTCCCGATCTTGGAAGCGCGGCGGCGGCGGAACAGAGGCGAGATCGCGAAAAAGGGTTCCGTCCTCGAGGGTTTCGGGACGCGAGGAATATATATGCGAAGGGGGGGGGTCACCAGAGGAGGAGCCGGGGCACCAGGCGCCCCCCTGGCGCGGCCAGGGGTGGGGCCGCGCCGGGTGGCCGCCTGGGCCACCCCTGGCACCCCTCTGGCCCTGCTTTGGTTTTTCTCGAAGCTTCCCGTACGCTGATTTTTCCTGTATTTTTCCCGGGATTTTTGGAGCACTTTTAATATGGGGGAAACCTGAAATAGAAAAACAGCAGAAAACAGGAACTGGCACTGTGGTGCACTGAGTTAATAGGTTAGTCCAAATATGATCAAAAGTGTATGGAAGTGCATAAATATCATAGCAATATCACACAAAAGAGGCATGGAGCAAGCAGAAATTATAGATACGTTTTGGACGTATCAACATCCCCAAACTTAATTCCTGCTCGTCCTCGAGTAGGTAAATGATAACAAGCATAATTTCTGTGGTGACATGCTATCAACCATATAAGAACTTTTAAGTAAAGCAATCAAGGCATGTAATTCAATTCAAGTCATAACAAGCAAGAGTCTATATTAGCATTGTAACAAGCAACATAAGAACATAAAGGTGCAAGAGCTCTCGCTGTCCGTGACTCGAATGTCTCCAAATGGTGTTTGCGTGCAAGAAAGGGGATAGGGATATACGAGAGAGTAAAACATAGTTTTTGTATTGTTGAGAACTTAATCTACTAAAGTTTCACAATTGGTCTTCTTTGGAATCTTATCTTGACTCATCCCCAGACCGTCAGCCAGGTACAAGTCAAAATGATCCACTCCCTTTCGATATTTTGAGCACTCATGCAATGGATGAGCGTAAGCAAGAAAGTTGACACTTAGGATGGCAAAGAGAGAAAAATGATGAAGGGGGAAGACAAAAAAGGTGTGAAAGACTCACATCAATGAGGACAATCATCGGCGAGAGAAAGCCAAATGATAGATATGATGTGAGGAGTAGGGATTGGCATGCAACGGATGCACATATGAGCTAAGGTAAGCTCTCCAATGGAACTAGTGGGGGTGCATCCAACTTGCTTTCTCAAGAAGACCTAGAGCACTTTTGAGGAGGCTCATCGTTGGAATATACAAGCCAAGTTCTATAGTATGAAGGTCCCCACATAGCTATATGCATGAATGATAATCTCTATGGAGTACAAGGTATAAGATGGAGTACGAGTGTGGATCTCTCAAAAGGAATAGTAGTGTGCCCCCTTCTCTCTTTTTATTTCTTTTTCTCTTTTTTCTATTTTATTTTATTTTTGTGTGGCCTCAATGGCTCTTTCTATTTAATTCTCATTTGTCCTCTTTGTGATCTTTTGATTTTGTCCTCTTTGGGATCTTTTCCTCACTTTAGGGGCAACACTCTAAAAATTACAAGAAGTATAGAAGATCTTTCACACTTTACAAAAGTACTCAACATAAAGAAAATGAAACTATCATGATGTATGCAAATGTATGCCTCTGCCGGTGTAGCAGGATATGCAATGATACTAGCGCGTCATGTAGCAATGATTAGGGCAAGTCCCAACTAGCATGCGGCTCATCGATCAAGCAAAAAGCATGTATGACATGAAGATCAAGTCATGAGAAGATGGATGTTGCATGGCAATGTATCTCGGAAAGGCTATGGAAATGCCTTGATAGGTAGGTATGGTGGCTGTTTTGAGGAAGGATATAATGAGGCTTATGATGACAGAGCGTATCGTGCCAAGGATTTGGATGCACCGGTGAAGTATGCGCCAACTCTCGAGGTGAGAAAGGGCAATGCACGGTACCGAAGAGGCTAGAAAAATATGGCTAGGTGGAAGTGTCAACTTTCGAATACTCACATTAGTCTGAAGAACTCATGCACTTATTATCGGTAACTCTCAATCTCATTAGGAGGTTCACAAAGAGACAAGTACCCCGAGGAGGAGTGTATGGGGGTTTGGTTATCCTTGCGCATCCTCGACTCATGGTACGTGAGTGTACTCTAATATTCGACCCCTCCAAAGATTAGTGATCCATTCAGTAGCTAAAGTTCTCAACTATTTGTAGGTTTTCGAAAATAAACACGGATTGCCCAAAATACGACATCTATCACTAATAGGCTAAAGCACTTGACACCAAAAGTTCAGACATTACTCATGGCAATACCTCAAAACTATTGCAAGTTACTACTAAAATTAAATAGCAACCTCAATTACCTACTTTAAGTTAAGACACACAACTCAGTGCAACAGGCAAAACTCTCTTAACAAGATAAAGATGAAAACTCAAGAGAGTTCAGCAACCAACTAATCAAAAGCTCTTTAAAAAAGAAAAGCATGAAAACTAAGAGCTAAACATGACAACAGCTATGGAAAGACAAAGAACATACACAGCAAAGATAAGCATGAAAATCCTATGTTGTGTTCTATGTTGAAGTGGAGCGTGTTTCTCTCCCACACAAAGAAAGCTGGGTTCTAACTTGTTATGAACAACAAGCAAAGCTAAAGAAAACTAAAAAGGAAACTAAGAGCAAGACGCTCCAAGCATAGGACATAATACATGAAGTTATAATTACAGTGGAACGAAAGACAAACTGATGATTGTTGATGGAGAAGGGGATGCATGGGGGCATCCCCAAGCTTAGACGCTTGAGTCTTCTTGAATATTTCTTGGGGGTGCACGGGGCATCCCCAAGCTTGAGCGTTTGACCCTCCTGAATCCTCTTTTATCATCTTCCCTCGCACACTTGAAAAATTCCTTCATACATAACTCATCATAATCTGATTAGCGAGGTTAGTACCCACAATAAAATAATTTTTTCCTACTGGAAATAAAGATAATCTTGAAGACCTACTGTTTCTCAAGATTGCCAAAAGGTTTTTGCAAAGAAAAAGCAAGCTCAAGGTTTGCAAAACGAAGAAAAGGCAAAACAGGACAGAATCTATGAAAAACAGACCAGCAGGTAGTAAATAATTTTTTCGGGGCACTTCTGCAACTCAAATAAAAAAACTCAGAACAGACGCCCGAAAGCCAATTGTATAGAGCACGCTGTCAAAACAATTCAGATCAAAAAGATGATCTGGTGATTTTATACGAATTTTTCTGTCCAAGGACAGAATCTGTTTTCTGGACAGCACGTCACAACTTTTGAACTTTCTTGCAATTGGAGGCTAAACTTGGCACAAAGCTGATAAGAAAAGATACAATGATGATGCTACTGTAGTAACAAACATCAAGAAACAACAAAAGAAAAATAAAACCAAATTCGTTGTGGGCTGCCTCCCAAAAGCGCTTTCTTTTATGCCTTTAAGCTAGGCATGATGCAAAAGGTGAAAATCAAGTTTTATCAAGAGTAAGAGAATAGCTAGCACGTATAACGGACTCAAAAGGCAACTTAATCTTCTTTCTAGGGAAGTGTTCCATTCCTTTCTTGAGAGGGAATTGGAATTTTATATTCCCCTCTTTCATGTCAATGATAGCACCAACGGTGCGAAGAAAAGGACGTCCCAAAATAATTGGACATGAAGGTTCACATTCAATATCCATAATAGTAAAATCAACGGGAACATAATTGTCATTGACAATGATAAGAACATCGTCGATCTTCCCCAAAGGTTTCTTTACGGAAGAATCAACAAGACGAACACCAAAAGAACAAGGATCAAAAGATTTCAATTTAAACATAGCATATATTCTTTTGGGCATAACGGTGGTACTAGCTCAAACATCACATAAAGCATAGCAAGAGAAGTTATTCAACTTAATTTTAATCATAGGATCCCAACCATCTTCTAGCTTTCTAGGTATGGAGGCTTCTACCCTAAGTTTCTCCTCCCTAGCTTTGATGAGAGCATTAATGATATGCTCTGTGAAGGCAAGATTAAGTGTGCTAGTGTGGGGATCTCTAGACATATTGTGAAGAAAACCAATAACTTCAGAAAGGGTGCAATTATCAAAATCAAGGTCACTTCTATCAAGTAAAGTGGTAGTGATGTCCTTTGGGCTCACTTGTTTGGTAGCTTCTATGGTCATAGGAGTTTCTTCTTCTACGGTTGAGGTCATAGCATCACCATTAATAGGTCCAATGGGACTAGGAGTGCATTGGGTGCTAAGAGTTTGGATATCCTCAACAACTTGGATAGTAGCAACAGTGTGGTGGGTAGGAAGGCTCTTAATTCTATCTTCTTCCTCCTTTTCTCTAGCCCATCTCTCTTTAAGTTTAGCCATCATCCTAATGTTTTCATTAATTTGCACTTGAATAGCATTCATAAGAGTGGTCTTCCTCTCCTCAAGAGGAGAAGTTCTAATTTTAAGCAACTCTACCTCATGGGCTAAATTGTCTACCTTCGAAGAGAGATTATCTAGTTTGTCTAGTTTTTCTTCTACACTCTTATTGAAGGCTTTTTGGGTAGTGATGAAGTCTTTAAGCATAATCTCTAGTTCAGAAGTGGAGTTCTTGGTGCTAGGATAAGCATTTTTGTTCCCATAGGAATTAGAGGGGAAAGGTCTAGGGTTGCTACCAAAATTACTCCTATAAGCATTGTTATTGAAATTGTTTCTAGAGATAAAGTTCACATCTACTTGATCTTGAGCAATCAAAGAATTTAAAGGAACATCATGAGGATCTATAGAAGGTTGCTTGGAAAGTAGAGACATGATCAAGTCTACTTTTCCATTTAGGGAGGAAATCTCCTCGACAGAGTTTACCTTCCTACCTGTTGGAGCGCGTTCGGTGTGCCATTGGGAATAATTGGTCATCATCTCATCGAGATGTTTCGTGGCAGCACCAAGTGTAGTTGACATAAAGGTTCCTCCCGCGGCCGAATCTAACAAGTTCCGCGAGGTAAAGTTCAAGCCTGCATAAAAAGTTTGGATAACCATCCAAGTAGTCAAACCATGAGTAGGGCAGTTCTTGAGAAGAGATTTCATGCGTTCCCAAGCTTGGGCAACGTGTTCATTATCCAATTGTTTAAAATGCATTATGTTACTCCTTAATTGGATAATTTTAGCAGGGGGATAGTACTTCCCAATAAAGGCATCATTGCACTTGTCCCAAGAATCTATACTATTCCTAGGCAAGGATTGAAACCAGATTTTAGCTCCTCCTCTCAAGGAGAAAGGAAAAAGCTTAAGCTTAACAATATCACCATCTATTTCTTGGTACTTTTGCATATCACAGAGCTCAACAAAATTATTTAAGTGCAAAGCAGCATCATCTCCAGCACCGGAGAATTGATCTTTCATAACTAGGTTCAGTAAAGCAGGTTTAATCTCATAAGAGGGTGCTGAAGTGGCAGGTGTAGTAATAGGTGTGCAGATAAAGTCATTGTTGTTATGACTAGTGAAGTCACACAACTTGGTGTTCTCGGTGGAACCCATAGCAGCAGCAAGCAAGATAACTATTTTTGTTATTTTTAGTAAGGGACACTAAAGCAAAAACTGAAAGGTAAACTAACAAGACTAAAAAGCAAAGATAAAAGATAGCGTGCAACTCCCCTATCTTGAAGAGTGGAGTCCCCAGCAACGGCGCCGGAAACTTTGCTTGATGGCTTCTCGCCCCTCGTTGGTTACCCCAAGCCAAGTGGAAGGTTTGAGATGTAGCGTAGCAGCAAGTTTCCCTTGGCAAAGGTACCAAGGATCGAATCCCGTGAGACTCCGAGGGTCGACAAGAAGGTGTCAACGGCGCCAGAAACTTAGCGGTTGACAGGACCTGCACACAGATACAAATAACTTTGCTCCCGACGAGTACAGAGAGGTTGTCAATCCCTCCGGCCTTGTCGTTTACAAAGGATCAAACACAAGAGATAATAATGATAGGTATGACTGCAACTAGGAAATAAAGACAGGAAGTAAATAGCGGGTGTGATCAGTGGTGGTAATATGGACCGGGGTCCCATGATGTTCACTAGTGATGTCTCTCTCCCAAAAGACGATAAAACAGCAAAGCGAGGTAAACAAATTACAGCTGGGCAATTGACAGGATTATGTGCGCAAACCAATGCTAACTATGCTGTAAAGAAAGGTAGAGGCTCAAAAGCATGGGCGGTACGCCAAGGCAAGTAGACCGAAATCCATCTGCATCTACTACTAATCATCCACCTTGAGATATCTATCCAGAACATCTCGCTGGTATTAAGTTGCGAATCCCACCCAAAGTGTAAACTCAAAGCAACAGACAACTGCATTAAAAGCACTTTGTGTAAAGTAAACAATCCTTGCACCCGCAAGTACAAGCACCGTTGTTTTCCCCCTTGTGGCAACAACACATCCCCTAGACTCATGTTTCTGTCACTCAAACTAGTCATCAAGGGGCATGAACCCACAATCAAGCATGACGTTCCCTCTTGGAGTTACTACCTACTACTCGGCCAAAGCAATAAACAGCAACGGAGAACATGCAAGAAATACTCAAGAACATAAATATAAAAGAGGTGAATCAAATATATTACTCCCACACAATCTGAACATAATCTCATAATCCATCGGATCCCAGTAAACTCAGCAGAGCAACAGCATAAAGATTACATATGTGCCTCGATCATGTAGGGCAGCTCACGAGGTCTAAACCATGAAGAACAAAGAGGGGAGGAGAACATCACATAGCTACTGGTCATGGACCCATGGTCCAAGGTGGACTACTCACGACTCATCCGGGAAGCGTCCATGGTGGTGGAGAAGCTCCCGGTGGTGGTTCTCCCCTCCGGCAGGGTGCCGGGAAGAGTTCTCCTGGTGCTCCCAATCTTGGAAGCGCGGCGGCGGCGGAACAGAGGCGAGATCGCGAAAAAGGTTTCCGTCCTCGAGGGTTTCGGGACGCGAGGAATATATATGCGAAGGGGGGTCACCAGAGGAGGAGCCGGGGCCCCAGGCGCCCCCCTGGCGCGGCCAGGGGTGGGGCTGCGCCGGGTGGCCGCCTGGGCCACCCCTGGCACCCCTCTGGCCCTGCTTTGGTTTTTCTCGAAGCTTCCCGTACGCTGATTTTTCCTGTATTTTTCCCGGGATTTTTGGAGCACTTTTAATATGGGGGAAACCTGAAATAGAAAAACAACAGAAAACTGGAACTGGCACTGTGGTGCACTGAGTTAATAGGTTAGTCCAAATATGATCAAAAGTGTATGGAAGTGCATAAATATCATAGCAATATCACACAAAAGAGGCATGGAGCAAGCATAAATTATAGATACGTTTTGGACGTATCACTTCCGCGCCTTCTTAACTTTTTACAGCGCCCAGCTGCACTACTCTACGCCCAACTCCATCGCTTTCTTGGCTGCATTTGTCTCGATGTGTGAGAACTTCATCGGCTGTCGACCGCATTGGGGTTTGTTCAAACACATCTTCACTTGTCGTTTGCAAACCGTCAAGAAAGCGAATCCGAGCGATGAAAAGACGCATGTCTTCCAGATGTGCGGCGGGCTGGGTATCCATCTTAGAAATAGGAGCGCCTTTCCTGCTATGATCCTCCCAGAATCGGTTCGGGGTTGGTAGTCGACTTGGTTCTACTGTAAGGACACTCCGACTCCTGGTCAGTCGACTGGGCTTCCTCCCTTTTCATTTAGTCGAGCCAGCCAGTCACCGTCGCTGGTTGTGAGTCGGACCGAGAGGGTGGAGGTAGACATGCTGGTGGAGCGGTTCGTCCAGTTGGTCCGCGACGGGGTTACAGGGTTGGATCTGCTTGAGGTGTACCTTATGCGGAGGATCCAGCCTCTCCACGCTCGAGACCACCCGATGTGGCTGTATTCCGGTGCCGACGACTCGTCTCGGGTCCACCGGAGGAGGCCTCAGCGAAGATGGTGGCGCAGTGTTTGAAGTGTATCACGGGGAACAAGGACAACCCCAGGGGGCTCGGAAGAGTTCCTCCATTCGACGCCGACCATCTTCCTGACAAGGTATGGCCTTGACTTCCGAGTTGTTTTCGTGTTACTTGTTTGCGGCTGTCTGATGAGTCCGACTGATGTTTGGTTAATTCTTCTTTTCCGCAGATCTATACCGAAATGTACTTGGTGCCCTACGGGGATCAGGTCCAGGAGGGCGAAGAGGGCGCGGGCGATGCTTCCGAGTAGAAGTCTAACGACGAGACCAGAGAGGAGAGCGAGGAATCCAGCAGCGGCGAGGAGGTCGAGTCACCTCCCCGCGGCGAAAAGCGCTCCAAGGAAAAGCATGACCCAGAGGTTGTGCGCTCCAGGGCGGGCCCCTCCAGCTCCCAAGTGCAGAGGCGGACTCGCACGGCCACTCTCGATCCAACCGAAAAGGTGCCCAAGCAGCCTAAGGTCGCCGCCATCTAGCCTCGGAAGGTCTTGCCCAAGATCAAGGTGGACGTCCCGATTGCCTCTACGAAAGTGCTGTTCTGCTTAATTTCTCCCTGCCTTTCGGAGATCAAATTTTTCTTCGTCGACTCACTTTCAAGGAAATCATCAGTGCTGCTGCTTCTGCGACCTCGATGGATGTTGACAAGGGTCGGGATGATGAGGAGACCGCTGATGCTGCTACGTCTCGCGCAGGTGCGGGTTGTAGATCGTACTTTGCTTTTTGTCGGTTTGAACTAACGGTCAACCGAACTTCGTGGTTGTCTTTTTGAAGCGCCATGCCATGCCATAGAGCTCCCAGATGACGATGACGACGACGATGAGGAGCACTCGGGAGTGACTCAGCGATGCACGGGAAGGAAGGGCCGGAAGGCACCTTCTGGCTTTGAGGCCCAGCAACAGGGGGACGTGGCCCGGACCACGGTCTCCTTCGCCGTTCCTATGTCGACTGTCCGCCCTCCTTCGTCGACTTGTCCGGCCGTCGACCCAGCGCCTGCTCCGCCGTCCGTTCTCTTCTCCACTCATCAAGTCCCGGAGGATCCCGTGGGTGCAACCCAAGAAGCCGTTCGCCAGGCGGGGCTGATGATGGAGAGGACAAAGGCGGCGTACGAGGCTAGCATGGCTGCTTACTACGCTAGCTCAGCTCTTCGGACCAATGTCCAAGTTTGTCCCTTCCGACTGATTTGCTGTATTGGTGTAGTCTTCAGTTTGAGAAATCTACTGCCTTGTTCGTGAGATGATGCCATACCCACTGGATGCCTTATCTTGTAGCTTTTAGCTTTTGTAGGACAACCGACAGTACCAGTGGGGGCACGCTTAGTGCGCCCAGTGGGTGTAGTCCCCGAGGCCATGGTCGACTGAAGTCAGACGATAGTGGTCTTTAGAATATGTCTTGTTTGTTCCGTACTTCTCTTACTCGCGCAGACTCTACTCAGGCTGATCTTGGCCGAGTGAGAACCAGTGGGGGCACGCTCAGTGCACCGACTGGGTGTAGTCCCCGAGACCGTGGTCGACTGCTGGTAGTCGGCCATGGTCTGAGAATAAAACTTTTCCTCCTTGTTTTTTTTGAACTCTGGTCAGACTGATCTTGGCCGAGTGAGAACCAGTGGGGGCCCGCTCAGTGCACCCACTGGGTGTAGTCCCCGAGACTGAGGTTGAGTGTTTGAGTCGACTGTAGTTTTAGAATTCTGATTTGTTCTGTTGATGCAGAGATTTTGTGAGTTCGGAGCCAAATTTGCGGATCTCGAGAAGAAGCAGGTCCAGCTCAATCTTGACTTGCAGCTGGCTCGGGACCACTTGGAGAAGACTCAGGACGAAGCGGCTGGTAACTAACACGAGCAACTCGTTGACTGACCTTTGATAAATATATCGTGTGTATCCTCGTGTTCATCTGTGTAGTGACGTCTCTTGTAGATCAACTGAAGGCGGCCCTGGAGCAGAAGGACCTCGACTTGGCGGCGGCGCAACAGAGAGCACAGGAAAAGACCAAACTGGCGGAGCAGAAGCTGGCTTCAGTCGGCGTGCTTGAAGCAGAGATCACTAGGCTGAAAAGCTCCCTCGACGCGGCCAACCAGGAAGGGACTCGACTGAAGGGGTCTAAGAACGCCCTGAATGAGAAGTACGAGGGCATCTTTCAGAAGAAGAACGACCTGGAAGCCTATCTGTGCGGACTTACTAAGAAGTGGTATCTTGTGCTTGAAGGTATGCCTCTTCTGCTCTGGTCCGGGTCAAGGTGGTCGACTCGTAACTCGCTTACTGATTTGACGCGTTCTCCCTTGTGCAGAATTCTGCCATAACTTTGATGAGGAGATTGGGCGGGTCGAGCCTGGTCTGGACCCCACCAACTCTATTGTCACGGATGAAGCTGCCATGAACATTTTGAGGTTGGAGTCACGCCTTACCAGCGCCACAGCTATCTTGGTCGACTGAAAGCAGTGATGTCCCGGATCGACGTTGCACTCTAGAGGGGAACCGTGCAAGAGAACGACCTCGAGTCCCTGATGACTCGACTCAATGAGATCCCTGGTCGAGTGCAGGAGTGGAAGAAGTCATTTGCTCGCTGCGGAGCCGACATATCACTGTCTCTGGTTCGGGTGAACTTTATGGAGGTGAAGGAGAAGAGGCTGGCTGCACTCAAGGTCGCCAACATGAAGAAGCTCCAGTTTCAGTCGTTTATGGAGACTTTCTTGGAAGCTGCAACTCGCATCGCCGACGGGATCGACCTGGTCGAGTTCGTCGCGCCTGCGAGCCCACGTCCCCCTGAGGAGTGAATGAACTTTGATACTTCGATTCAATTTACCTCTGAATGCCGAGTGATCCTGTAACCATTAAACTCTTGTGGGCCCGTTGACAAAGTACTCTAGCCCGAATCTTGCGGGACTTTATCTGGATTTGATTCCTTTTGCATTTGCTTGTTTTGCTTCCGACTCTCACTGGTCTTTTGGATTTTGAGTCGACGCCATCTCTGTGGCTTGGCTCCGATGGTTCGAACCACTTGTTGGTGATTTCGTACTTGTGGTGGAGCTCGGAGGACCGCAGCCAATCCCATGAGTGAGAGGGTTGCTCTTCACTCAGAGTAGTTTTTGCAACTTAGGCAATTACGAGGCCGCAGCTAAGCCTCTGAGAGAGAGGGTTGCTCTTCATTCAGAGTAATTTCTGTAACTTAGGCGATTACGAGCAACGTTGTACTTGTGGCGGAGCTCGGAAGACAGAGCCACGTTGTACTTATGGCGTAGCTTGGAGGACCGCAGCTAAGCCCCCGAGTGAGAGGGTTGATCTTCACTCGGAGTAATTTTTTGCAACTTAGGCGATTACGAGCTACGTTGTACTTGTGGCGGAGCTCGGAAGACAGAGCCAGGTTGTAGTTATGGCGTAGCTCGGAGGACCGCAGCTAAGCCCCCGTGTGAGAGG
>LR738714.1:869376138-869390153 GCA_902687465.1 Secale cereale | reverse complement strand
CGGAGCTCGGAGGATAGAGCCACGTCGTACTTATGGCGTAGCTCGGAGGACCGCAGCTAAGCCCCCGAGTGAGAGGGTTGCTCTTCACTTGGAGTAGTTTTTTGCAACTTAGGCGATTACGAGCTACGTTGTACTTGTGGCGGAGCTCGGGAGGCAGAGCCATGTTGTACTTATGGCGTAGCTCGGAGGACCACAGCTAAGCCCCTGAGTGAGAGGGTTGCTCTTCACTCGGAGTAGTTTTTGTAACTTAGGCGATTACGGGGTCGCAGCTAAGCCCCCGAGTGAGAGGGTTGCTCTTCACTCGGAGTTGTTTTTGTAACTTAGGCGAATCGGGTTCGCGGCTAAGCCCCCGAGTGAGAGGGTTGCTCTTCACTCGGAGTAATTTTTGTAACTTAGGCGAATCGGGTTCGTGGCTAAGTACCCGAGTGAGAGGGTTGCTCTTCACTCGGAGTAATTTTTGTAACTTAGGCGAATCGGGTTCGCGGCTAAGCACCCACTGGGGGATTTTGAAGACCAGCATCTTAGAAACCAACACTCATTAAGGAATTGTTGCGAACTTGTCTTTGAAACAAACTGGAAAATCTTAATTACAACTCGTCTGCTCGAGTGCTTTAAGTATAGAAGCGGCGGAGCAGGTCCGCGTTCCACGAACGAGGTTCATCTCTCTTCTTAGCGACGATGTAGAGGTGATATGCTCCATTGTGCAGTTCTTTGGTGACAATGAAAGGGCCTTCCCAAGCCGGGGCGAGCTTGTGCGGTCGTTTCTGATGCACTCGAAGAACCAGGTCTCCTTCCTGGAATGCTCGGCTTCGGACGTTGCGAGAATGGAATCGACGCAGGTCCTGTTGATAGATGGTTGACCGGATCAAAGCCATCTCATGTTCCTCCTCCAAGAGGTCGACTGCATCCTGACGGGCTTGCTTTGCTTCGGCTTCGGAGAAGAGTTCCACTCGGGGGGCATTGTGCAACAAATCGCTCGGCAGCACGGCTTCAGCTCCATAGACCATGAAGAAAGGGGTACGGTTAGTCGACCAGTTTGGAGTTGTCCTCAGACCCCATAAAACAGACGGTAGTTCGGTCACCCAAGCTCCGGCGGCATGCTTGAGGTCGCACATGAGCCGTGGCTTCAGGCCGTGGAGGATCAAACCGTTCGCTCTTTCTGCTTGTCCATTCGACTGCGGATGCACTACGGAGGCGTAGTCGACCTGTGTTCCTTGAGAGGAACAGAAAGCTCTAAATTCATCCGAGTCAAAGTTGGAGCCATTATCAGTGATGATGCTGTGGGGGACTCCATATCTGAATATCAGTTCCCTGATGAAGCTGATGGCGGTGCTTGACCCGAGGTTCTTGATGGGCTTGGCCTCAATCCACTTGGTGAACTTGTCGACTGCAATGAGCAGGTGAGTGAATCCACTTGGTGAACTTGTCGACTGCAACGAGAAGTAATGGGCAACTTTCTTTGCGGTCAAGTAGATCCCGTACACAAGCTTCTGGTAATGCGGGTATCTTTGCTTGGAGGGAGTCAATACTTCGGATATGTAATAGATTGGGCGTTGGACTTTGTAGGCCTTGCCTACTTCTTCCCGCTCGACCGTGAATACAGTGCTGACAACTTGTCCGGTGGCTGCAATGTATAGTAAGAGAGGCTCTTTGCTGATTGGGGCAACAAGCACCGGCTGGGTGGACAGCAGGGCTTTGAGCTCTTCAAACGCTGCTTGAGCTTCAAAATTCCACTCGAACTTTTCTGATTTCTTCATCAGTCGGTAGAGAGGCAATGCCTTCTCACCGAGACGAGAAGTGAATCGACTCAATGCGGCCAAGCAACCAGTTAGCTTCTGGACGTCGTGTTCACGCTCGGGGCGTTTCATTCGGAGGATGGCACCGACCTTTTCTGGGTTGGCGTCGATTCCTCGTTCGGAAACGAGAAAACCGAGTAACTTGCCGCCTGGAACTCCAAACGTACACTTCGATGGATTGAGCTTGATATCATAGCTTCTCAAATTTGCGAATGTCTCAGCGAGGTCAGTTAACAGGTCGGAACCTTTACGCGACTTGACCACGATGTCATCCATGTATGCTTCGTTGTTCCGACTGATTTGCTTCAGCAGGCACTTCTGAATCATGCGCATGAAGGTAGCGCCGGCATTCTTGAGACCGAAAGGCATGGTGACATAACAGAAACACCCGAATGGGGTGATGAAAGTTGTCTTAATTTCATCGTGTCCAAACAGTAGGATCTGATGGAACCCGTAATACGCGTCCAGAAAGGACAAACGCTAGCATCCCGCAGTTGAGTCGACTATCTGATCGATGCGGAGGAGAGGAAAATGATCCTTCGGGCAGGCCCAATTGATATGCTTGAAATCGATGCACATGCGGAGAGACTTGTCCTTCTTGGGGACCATGACCACATTGGCGAGCCACTCGGAGTGGTAGATCTCGCGGATGAAGTCAGCTGCGAGAAGCCGAGCCACCTGATGGCTTCTCGCCCCTCGTTGGTTACCCCAAGTGGAAGGTTTGAGATGCAGTGTAGCGGTAGTTTTCCCTTGGCAAAGATACCAAGGATCGAATTCCCCTGAGACTCCGAGGTTCAACAAGAAGGTGTCAACTGCTAGCGGCGCAACTAGCGATCGACAGGACCTGCACACAGATACAAATAACTTTGCTCCCAACGAGTACAGAGAGGTTGTCAATCCCTCCGGCCTTGTCGTTTACAAAGGATCAAACGCAAGAGATAATAGTGATAGGTATGACTGCAACTAGTAAGTAAGAACAGAAAGTAAATAACGGGTGTGATCAGTGATGGTAATATGGACCGGGGTCCCATGATGTTCACTAGTGATGTCTCTCTCCCAAAAGACAATAAAACAGCTAAGCGAGGTAAACAAATTACAGCTGGGCAATTGACAGGATTATGTGCGCAAACCAATGCAAACTATGCTGCAGGAAAGGTAGAGGCTCAAAAGCATGAGCGGTACGCCAAGGCAAGTAGACCGAAATCCATCTGCATCTACTACTAATCATCCAACTTGAGATATCTATCCAGAACATCTTGCTGGTTTTAAGTTGCGAGTCCCACCCATAGTGTAAACTCAAAGCAACAGACAACTGCATTAAAAGAACTTTGCGTAAAGTAAACAATCCTTGCACCCGCGAGTACAAGCACCGTTGTTTTCCCCCTTGTGGCAACAGCACATCCCCTAGACTCATGTTTCTGTCACTCAAGCTAGTCATCGAGGGGCATGAACCCACAATCAAGCATAACGTTCCCTCTTGGAGTTACTACCTACTACTTGGCCAAAGCAATAAACAGCAACGGAGAACATGCAAGAATTACTCAAGAACATAAATATAAAAGAGGTAAATCAAATATATTACTCACACACAATCTGAACATAATCTCATAATCCATCGGATCCCAGCAAACTCATCATAGCAACAGCATAAGGATTACATATGTGCCTCGATCATGTAGGGCAGCTCACGAGGTCTAATCGGTGAAGGACAAAGAGGGGAGGAGAACATCACATGGCTACTGGTCATGGACCCATGGTCCAAGGGAGACTACTCACAACTCATCCGGGAGGCGTCCATGGTGGTGGAGAGGCTCCCGGTGGTGGTTCTCCCCTCCGGCATCGTGCCGGGAAGAGTTCTCCTGGTGCTCCCGATCTTGGAAGCGCGGCGGCGGCGGAACAGAGATGAGATCGCGAAAAAGGGTTCCGTCCTCGAGGGTTTCGGGACGCGGTGTAAATATATGCCAAAGGGGGGCGTCAGAGTAGGCCTGGGGGGCCCAGGCGCCCTCTGGCCGCCTGGAGCCCTGGTGGCCCCCCTCCGGCCCTACTTTGGCCGCATGGAAGCTTCCGGAACGCTGATTTTTTATATATTTTTCCCGGAATTTTTCTCGCAGTTTACGTAATGGGAAAACCTGAAATACAAAAACAGCAGAAAACAGAAACTGGCACTGGGGTGCACTGAGTTAATAGGTTAGTCCAAATATGATCAAAAGTGTATGGAAGTGCATAAATATCATAGCAATATCACACAAAAGAGGCATGGAGCAAGCAGAAATTATAGATACGTTTTGGACGTATCACCACCTCCTCGCCAATCGCCTTTCTCTTCTCCGCGGCGGACTGACGGAGATGTTCCTTCACGGGCTTCTCTTTCGGGTCGACTCGCAAATAGTGCTCAGCCAGTCCCCTGGGTACACCTGACATGTCAGATGGTTTCCATGCAAAGATGTCCCAGTTCTCACGGAGGAACTGGATGAGCGCTTCTTCCTATTTACTGTCGAGTGTAGTTGAGAAGTGGGTCGGTGCTGCATTGGGGTCGGTGGGGTGAATGTGTACGGGCTTCGTCTCCCCAGCCGACTAAAAAGCTGACTCAGAAGCCGGCTTCTTGGCCCGCAGCAAGTCACTCGGATCCACATTTTTCTTGTAATCCTCCATCTCTACTGCTGCCATCTGCTCGTCAGCAATCTTCGAGCCTTTCTGGAAGCATTCTTCCGCTTTCTGACGTTTCCCTGTGACGGTTATAATGCCGTTGCATCCCGGCATCTTCAGCTTGAGGTACACATAACACGGTCAAGCCATGAATCTGGCGTAGGTGGGCCTACCCAAAATGACATGATAAGCCATGTTGAATTCCACCACTTCAAACGTCAGCTTTTCTTTGCGGTAATTCTTCGAGTCACCAAAGACTACTCGAATACGATTTGGCCAAGTGACTCGGCCTTCTTCCCGGGGATGACCCCGTGGAACCTCATGTTGCTTTCCCTCAGCTTGGACATCGGAATGCCCATATCACGGAGGGTTGCAACATACAGAATATTCAAGCCACTTCCATCATCCATCAGGACCCTGGTCAGACGCGCCCCCTCGACCACTTAGTCAACCACCAGCGCCTGCCGCCCAAGGGTAGCAATGTGCGCGGGGTGATCGGACTGATCGAATGTAATGGGGGTTTTGGACCACTTCAGGTACGTGGTTGTTGCCGGGGCAACCATGTTGACTTCTCTGTTGATCACATTCAGTCGACTTTTGCTTTCGACATCAGCGAAAATCACCAGAGTGGAGTTGATCTGGGGTAACCTCCATCCCCCTCTTTGTCCTCGGTCTCCTGAGATTCCTTTTCCTTCTCCGTCGACTGATCTTTCTGGAAGTTCTGGATAAGGAGCCGACACTATCGAGTGGTGTGCTTGGGATATACCAAGTTCCCCTCTTCATCTTTCTTCGTGTGGATAGGACACGACTGGTTGAGTACATCATTCCCAACTTGATCTTTTACTTTCTTGGGGACGCAAGGCCACTTGGGCTTCCCTTTGCATTTCCCTTTGTTGACCGCTCCAGCTTCGCCCTGAGCGGCTGGCTCGGCCTTGTGCTTGGGTTTCCGATTGGAGTTCTGATCATCTTGTCCAACTGGTTTCTTGCCGCCGCGGAGTCGATCGGCTTCTTCTCCGTTAGCGTACGGACTGTCTATCTCCATCATCCGGGAGAGGGACATATCTCCCGTTCGACCAAACTTCAGATTCAGTTCTCGGTATCGCACGCCCTCCTTGAAGGCGCATACTGCTTGGTGTTCAGACACATTCTCCATGGCGTGGTGCAGGGTGGTCCATCTCTGTATGTAGTCCCTCAAGGTTTCATTCGGCTTCTGTATGCAATGTTGCAGCTCCGCGAGCCGCGCGGGCCGTTTGCAGGTACCTTCGAAGGTCCGAATAAACATTCGGGCCAGCTCTTCCCAACTGTATATGCTCACGAGGGCCAACTGATTAAGCCACGCCCGAGCCGAGCCGCCCAACATCAGGGGTAGGTGTTTCATGGCTACGTCGTCGTTGCCACCTACGATTTGCACAGCCACTCGGTAATCCTCGAGCAAGGTGTCTGGTTTTGACTCGCCGGTGAACTTGTTTAGCCCCGCCGCCAACCTGAAGTTCGGGGGATCTCAGCAGCACTGATAGCACTGCTGAATCACTCGGGTCCAGAGACGGATGATCAGCTTCCACTCGGACGGTCTCTGCCTTGCTCTTCTCTGAACGCTCTGTTCCGGTCGACCAGCCTCTGCACAAGGATAGACCTTGCATCGAAGCCAGGCCTTCGGGGATCTGGGGGAATCCTCCGCTCGTTGACGCGTAGGGGCCTGCCCTCGTGCCGCCTGGGCGAGAACGATCCGCTTCCCGGAGGAGGCGTAGGCACTCGACGGCGGTCGTGATAACCGGGTCGATGGTCATACTGCTCATCATTCCGTCCCGGATACCGGTCTTGACGTGGGCCGCGTTCCTCATGCCTCGGGGGCGATCTTGGACTATGACCTGGCCAAATGGTGTCTGCAACCACCGATCTGCTGTGAATCCTGTTGCGCAACTGAGAAACAGCCGCGTTCTGCTCTCCAGCCGTTCGGAGCAACGCACGGATCTGCTGTAGGCCTCTCCCCGCCTCTGACTGCGAGGGTTGAATTGACTCCGCGATGCGAGCCGGCTTCGAGGTTCTGGACAGGCGTACGGAACACCTGAGTCTCGCGCGGGAACGATTGCCACGGTCTTCGACTGGACTAGAGGACCAGTCGGCGGGCCCGTTCGTCGAGTGCGCGCTGGATATTCTCCAAACGCGCGCGCTCAGCCACGGTGGCCAAGCGCGTGGCTTCCAGGGCCCGAGCCTTTGGAGTATCTCCCACGATGGGGGTGAAGAGCGCATCCTCATTACAGCGGCAGAGCTCGTCCCTCTTCTCGGCAGTTAGGGGTTGGGGAATGTACCCGTCGTGGTCGAATGAATGACCGTTGCCGCTGCCGCCGTCGCCGCCACGAGGGAATCCTGGCGGGCTGCAGCGTGACTCGACCATGAGGACTTCCGCCGCGGGATCGCTGCTCCCGCACTCGGAAACCGAATACACGAGCTCGACCAATGGATCGACCGGCCCGTAGAGATACTCGTCGGGCTCGATTGCTGCGACTTGAGGGGTGGCCGCCTGGCGGGCCACTGGGTGTTTCACCCACCGCTGGAGCCGTGAGAGACCGGATCGCTTGCGACGGCGTCCGGAGGGATGATGGATGATGAAGGAATCGGCAGGTACTGAGTCGACGGCTGCCGAAGAAGGACGCCACAGGCGCTGGCGCGGAAGTGCTTAGCCCCGCGGACGGGCAGCGCCTCAACGTCGAGGGGAGCCTCCTAGAGCCAAGCGGAGTCGTCGGCGACGAAGACGAGCGCGCCGAGTAGGATCTCGTGGCCCAATGCCAGACCATCGTCGGAAACCATGATGAAGGAGGTCGGAGAAAATTTTGCAACCTCACCAGAAGTCGCTAAGACACCCTGCCCCACGGTGGGCGCCAACTGTCGTGGTTCTAAGTCTGACAGTACGAGTAGGGGGTACGTAAGAGGAGGCAAGGTCCTGGCTATGGCGAGATTGTACCCAAGATGTATACGAGTTCAGGCCCATCTCGGAGGAAGTAAAAGCCCTATGTCTTGGTGCCCGGAGGCGGTCGATTGGATTGTATGGGGGTGTTTGTGTTACAGGGGGTGCGAACCCTTGTACTTGAGGAGGGGGGTGGCTTATATAGTGTGCCAGGACCCCAGCCATGCTCCACGTTACTGGGGTCAATGTACATAAAGGCAGGCGTTACTGATAACGCTCGCAGTGAAGAGTAATAAAGGCATTCATTGCAACGGAGTGAACACCAGACCGTTGCTGTCCTAAGGAACCTTTGACCTTCAG
Organism: Secale cereale; assembly: GCA_902687465.1. Lineage (NCBI taxonomy): Eukaryota > Viridiplantae > Streptophyta > Magnoliopsida > Poales > Poaceae > Secale > Secale cereale. Next base: position 869,382,446 of record LR738714.1, on the reverse strand, counting down.
GGGTCGAGTGCCTTCGAAGGGTCGAGTGAAGTTGAGTCGTCTGGACGGGGGTGTAAGGTCGAGTGAGATGTCCTCTTGGGCCGTCTCAGTCGACTGTTCTTGTAGCCATCGGTTTGTCCTTTGATCTTCTGGGGTAGTGACCTTGGGTGGGGTATCTTGGTCAGGCCTGTGACCCTACCCTAGGTCCTTAACCTCGTCACCCACACCGTCAGCGCCCGGCGATGGAGAGACAGCCGGGGGTACCTGCTGAAACAGAAACACATGCTCATCAAAGTAAATTGTGAGCCCCCGATTTGACCGTACACTAATCATGCACGCAAATATGTACGACGAAGATCAGGGACTCACTGGAAGATATCACAACACAACTCTAGACATAAATTAAAATAATAAAAGCTTTATATTACAAGCCAGGGGCCTCGAGAGCTCGAATTCTTAAGCTAGAAAACACAAGAGTCAGAGGAAGCAACAATATCTGAGTACAGACATAAGCTAAACAAGGTGCCATAAGATGGCTAGCACAAAAGTAGCAACGATCGAAAAGGCAAGGCCTCCTGCCTGGGAACTCCTAACTACTCCTCGAAGCCGAACTCCACGTAGAAACATCCTTGGGATCCTCTGGCTCCTAGACTCCACCAATCTGGTTGCATCATCTGAGAAAAGAGGAAAAATGGGGAAAAAGGGAGAGCAAAGCAACCATGAGTACTCGTCCAAAGTACTCGCAAGCAAGGATCTACACTACATATGCAATGATATCTGTGTAAACGGGTAATATCTTTGGGCGAAACTGCAGAATGCCAGATTAGGAGGGGGATAGCTAATCCTATCGAAGACTACTCTTCTGGCAGCCTCCATCTTGCAGCAGTAGAAGAGAGTAGCTGGAAAGTAACAAGTATCCTCGCTTCTTGCAGCCTCCATCTTGGAGCAGTAGAATAGAATAGATGGTAAGTTCACCAAGTAACATCGTATAACATAATCCTACCCGGCGATCCTCCCCTCGTCGCCCAGTGGGAAAGCAATCACCGGGTTGTATCTGGCACTTGAAAGTGTGTGTTTTATTAATTATCCGGTTCTAGTTGTCATGAGGTCGGAGTACAACTCCGGGTCGTCCTTTTACCGAGGGACACGGCTATTAGAATAGATTAACTTCCCTGTAGGGGTGCACCACATAACCTAGCACGCTCGATCCCATTTGGCCGGACACACTTTCCTGGGTCATGCTCGGCCTCGGAAGAACAACACATCACAGCCCTACCTAAGCACTGCAGAGAGGTCAGCACGCCGGTCTAAGTCCTAAGCGCCAGGGGTCCGGGCCCATCGCCCAATGCACACCTGCACGTTGCGTACGCGGCCAGTGAGCAGACCTAGCAACCTCCATTACTAAGGAAGTTGCGTTACGCGGTCCAACCCAGCGCGCGCCGCTAAGTCGCTGACGTCAAGAAGGCTTCGGCTGATACCACAACGTCGAGAGCCCATAACTATTACCATGTAGATGGTTAGTGCGAATAGGCCAGCGTCCAGACTCAGATCAAATATCCAAACTCGTTAAGCGTGTTATTATGAAATCACCGCGGTCAACGACCAGGGCCAGGCCACCTCTTGACTAGGTGTCTCAACCTTCCCTGTCGGGAACTCAGACCCACCACTACCTGGATGGAGCCACCTGTCCTTTCAGCCACCACAAGGGAATCACTTGCGGGTACTCAATGAGCCGACCCGACTTTAGTCACATCATGTATCATGTAAAGTATGTATATAGAATATACCCGTGATCACACCCAAAGTGATCACGACCGATAGAATAGCAGGGCATACAGACAAGGGTGTAGGGCCACTGCTGGAATACTAGCGTCCTATACTAAGCATTTAGGATTGCAGGTAAGGTATCAACAGTTGTAGCAACAATGACAGGCTATGCAGCAGAGTAGGATCAATCGAAAGCAGTAACATGCTACACTACTCTAATGCAAGAAATAGAGAGAAGAATAGGCAATATCCGGTTGATCAAGGGGGGGCTTGCCTGGTTGCTCTGGCAAGAAGGAGGGGTCGTCGTCGACGTAGTTGACCACCGTGGCACTGTCCGCGGTCTCAGTCCCGGTGTTTATCGGAGAGTAGAGGGGGAAGACACAATAAATATAAAGAAAACATCGCACCACAAAGCATAACATGGCAATACGTGGTGCTATGTGTGACCTAACGCGGTATTAAGTGATACTGGCGAGGATGAAAAACATCCAGGGAGGTATTCCCGGAGTTTCGCGTTTTCGGGCAGACAAACCGGAGGTGGGCGGTTGTAGGTTCGCTATGCTAGGGACGTGGAGTGGACGCACGGACTGCGTATTCGGGTTCGTCTTATTTTCTGATCATTTTTCATATATAAATTATTTTCATGCGAGTTATGGATTATTTTATATTAATTTTCAAAGTTCTAAATCATTTCTATATTATTATTATTAACTTAATTTGAAATTTTCATTACTACATCAGCATGACGTCAGCAGTCAACCAGCCAGTTGACTGAGTCAAACTGACGAGTGGGGCCTACTGTCATACACTAAGACTAATTAAACAGGTTAATTAGTCTAACAGTAATTAGGTTAGGATTAATTAATTAATTAATTAATATTTTTATTTTCTTTATTTTTTTATTTTATTAAAAGAAACGTTCTGGGGCCGTGGGCCCCATTCGTCATAGGGCCAGAGGGAGCCCTGGCAGGGCGAAGCGGGTAGGCGGGCAACGGGCGCGTGGGCGCCAGCCCCGTTAGGACGCCCGCCTAGGCCAGCCGCGGGGCGAGGCTGGTTAGGCGCCGGAGGTGGGAGCCGGTAAGGCGCGGGCTCGGCGGTGGAACGGCCAGCAGCGGTGACCAGCGCCGCGGCACGGCGGCCGGAGGCGAGCTGAGCGGTGGCGGCGGTTGGCCAGGAGGGGCGGAGGTAATTGGCGGAGTGGGGAACCGCAGCCAGTGCGGTGCGGTGAGCAAGATGCGGTGGCGAGCATGGCAAGGGGGAAGGGGCGCGACAGACGGAGCGGTGGCCAAGTGGCCGGAGTGGCCATGGCCGGCAATGACGACGATGAGCGGCACAGTGCGACCACGCGAGGGAGGTGGTCGGACCAGGCACGGGGCGTGGTGGAGGCCGCAGCCCTGGGCGTGTGCGTGTGGGGCGCGGCCTTGTGTGGCCGTGTCGAGGGCACGCCCGGGCGCGGCAGCGGCGAACAGAGGGAGAGGTGGGCGCGCGGCGGTTTGGACGGGAGACGGGGACGGGGAGAGAGGGATACGCTCACGGCGAGGCCGTAGGGGAGTGGCAGCGGGCTCGGGGAGGAGTCGGGGAGGAGTCAGGGAGGTCCAGCGACGGCGATGATCTCCGGCAAGGGGGAGGCATGCGAGGGAGGCTGGATCCGCAACGGGGCCTCCGGGATCTGTCTCTCTACGGCTTGGCGGCGGTTCCACGGGCAATGCGCGGTCGAGTGGCCGTGTACGGCAAAGCGCCGGCGGGGGAGGGCTCTGGCATCAGGTGGCGATGGGGCGTAGGGGCGAATCGGTGGGGTCCGGGTGCGCGGGGGCGCGATCCAGAAGGGGAGAGAGGGGTCGTGGGGGAAAGTGGGGGAAAGGGGGGAGGGCATCGCTAGGGTTCGGTCGCCCCAGGGGGCTGTAGGTGCCGGCTGGGCCGGCCTAGTTGACCTAGAGGCCAGCTGGGCCGTGGCCCGGTGTGTTTGGGGTGTGTTCTCTTTTTAAATGTTTTTTGTTTTTTTAACCTTTTATTTTTATTTATTCTTTTTTGTTTTCTCTTAGTTTCCTTTTATTTTTGTTTTAGCAAAAATACCAGAATGGCACCTAATTTTATGTTAACAAATATGCCACTGCCACATTAACTTGCACAACTAAATAAAATAATTTAATATTTTATAAATTTGAAAAAGGTATTGAATTAAATGTTTTGTTGCCGTTTAAATTACCTGAGTGTATTTAAACCCTTTACAAAAATGTGGTTTCTACACCAATATTATTTGTGATTTATTTTTTACAACTTGGACATTTTAGTTTTAATATTTGAAAATTTTGTAGTTTGTCTTTACTTCAAATTTGAATTTCGATCGGTTCTGTTCTAACACGAGATTAGCGACAGTAATCGTGGTGACGTGGCATCATTACTAGATGGTTACTGTAGCTTGAATACCCGGGCGTCACAATTCTCCTCCACTACAAGAAATCTCGTCCCGAGATTTAAGCGGTGGAGTAAGGGGGGAAGTGCTGGTAGCGAAAACCTAACGAGTCTTCTGGGTCTTGACTGCCCTTTTGAATAGGTTGACCGCTTTCGTTGATGTCTTCATTTCTCTGCTTCAAGTCATCGTGATCAAATCGTCATCCTTTCTTCGGGACCTCCATCGTCCTACGAACGCGACCAGGGGAAAAAACTCCGGAAGAACGCATCTCCACAAAGCTGGGCATCTGACGGTGAACTCAATGGGAAATACACGAGGTACCCCACGAGTTGTATTTCAGTGAATTCGTTGAGTGCAATATACGATGGTACCTAAGTTTCAATTGGGTTGGCAATCATTCGATTCCTAGACAGAAGCTGCAATCGGGGCTTGAACAATGGGAATAACATGGTGTTTGATTCCAGGATGAATAATGGTATATAATTTATCTCATGGATCACATACGAAGCCAGGTGCAAAAGATACATTAGAATTCGGGTTGTAAAGAAGAGTCGGGTTTCGATCCAGTGGACCTGTGGGTTATGGGCCCACCATGTGGGTTGAAAATAGGAAGGGTGGTGACATCTTGCAGAGCCGCGACAGGGAGGCATGTCAGTGGATAGCTTGTCAGCTATGTCGGCAACAATGTCGGTACCAAGGACGGGGAACGAAGAGGACCATTTTCCCGTTCGTTGTAATGAGGCGGACCAATAGGCAAAGTTCTCGTGCATCGGTGGTTACTGGAATGATATCAACAATAGAATCAAGGTCTTACTGACAGAGTTGTACAACAAGGTGTTTACATAAGCAGAGAATTATTACTGCTTAGATCATATAGACCAAGAAGGTTAAATAGAACAATGGAAAGGAAAATTATGATTACACACAATTATCATGAGTATATCCTTCCCATGGACAAGCAGAAATGGCATACATGTTAGGAGAGCAAGTACCCAATCATTCAGATAAAGAGGCAAGGATTAATCAAGATGTTACCCATATAACGGTGTTTGGATAACTGACCAAGAAATATTTAGCACCGCGCCTCCAATGTTCTTGTTGATGAGCAGGGTATCATAGTCATGCTTCGAGGTAGCAATGATATGGTATTTCAATCAAGGGGCATACTTTGGATGCACAAATGATCCATCAGGAGCAACTTATAAAATAAGTCGTACAATTTCCTCCACGAAGAATGGCTATCCTTGCAAAAGAAATTAGAATGATAGGTCCTCCAGCCAGGTGTGCTAGGCATGACATCATATTACCGGCTCATCAAAAGACCAACATTATAACTCCTAGAAAGTTGTCCCAACCATCATATCTGACCGAGATTCAGATTCGATTGTTGTCATTATACCTCAGTCTTAGGATGTTCTAGAAGAAAAGGTGCAACACAAATCGACAAAATGACATTGCAAGATTATCGGGAAATGAACTATGGGAGTGGGTTCCCGGAAAAATAGTTCATCATTAAACCAAGGAGAGGGTGAGGAGGTGGCTGATGGGATCAGCGACAATTCATCGAGAATTCCAAACGGATGGATTTCCACAATAATGTGAACAAGAAGATGACACTTGTCAATTCAAATTATATAATGCTGTATGCTCAAGGAAACATACACCATTAATCATTAGTTGAAAGGTGTGCCCGAAATATGACCTTAGGCAGCAAGATCAATGTTAGAGTGACGATTCAATAACCAATAGTCTGAGAATGAACTGTCGATCGTTAACTTCAAAGCAATAGGGTTGCTAGAAGTACAGAACTCAAGCAGCATTGTTATCATCTTGGCATCCCGGTTAAAAACAACACGGGGACCAAGGAAGGATGGTGATAGTGAGAAGTATCATCATGCCGAGAATTTCCTAAGAGATGGAGCAATCCCCACAACATTCTCGACATAAAAGACAGTAATACTTCAAGGCAGAACACAACACTAGCTGGAGAGCAAGATGTATTCATAATGTGGCAAGTTCGCGATGAAAGGAGGTCAAGGGTGTTGTCGATGATAAAAAAAATCATTGAGGGCAAGAAGGGTATTTCCCATCATGGAAATAGTTGACATCTCCGAAGAAGTCAAAGTGTTGAATGTGATCTGACACATTT